>JBAHVQ010000302.1:24851-39096 GCA_036872915.1 Nanipora kamurai | reverse complement strand
GGTCGAAAGCTTAGCATTAAAATAAAACGTGGTGTTCCACAAACTATACATAGTATATCAATTATCACCATGCAAAAACTTTAAAGGATTAATTTCAATTTCTTAAGATAATTTATTAATCCTCAAAGAGAAGTAGCATATCTACTTTTGATGTCGAGGTTGTTGAAATCCATTGAAGCGTGATAAATTAGTCTTTGTTTTCCCCAGTTAGTGTTGGCTTTAGGTAGATGTAGATTATTATTGGTCCTTGTGTAATGATTATTAATGTCATTTCTGATTAATTCAATGTCAAAGACTATCTATTAACAATTTTAAAGATAAGGATACATGGATGTTGCTGTCGTCTGGTTTTGAGAGTTTTTAAGGCTTTAGTTGAGGAGAAGTATGAAGGAGTATCTATAGTATTGATTTAGGAGTTTTATTTTATTTTATTGACAGCTTTTTTATACTGTTGACTCAACAAGGTTGTCATAAGAAAGATAACTTGTATTGTATATGACGAACTTAAACTCTTTGGAAATACTCCGGAAAGACTGTTAGAACATGAGATGAAGTGTTTTGTCAACAAAAAACAATAAATCTACGTTAAAACGAAGGGTCTTTTTGAATTATCTAATATGGGTCTTATATTTAAATAATTTTAATGATATTGTAGCTCAGTCTGAAGTTCACCAAACGATCAGCTCCCTTAACTACTTGTGTCACTCTTTTTAACCTGTCTTGGATGTGCTTTTTTTCTTTTTATTCATTGCTTTCAATTTACTTTTAAGGATATAAAATTTTTTAGCATAGTTTTTGCACCTAAGGTATGCTCATTTTGATACTAATAATAACACATATAAAAAATATCTTTCAATTTTGATTGGTACAGAGTTATTTTAAGCAATACTATGAAGTGAGAAGGTAATCGGATTCCGAAGAAAATGAAATTGAGCACTAATGTCTTTTGAAATATAACATCTTCATTGGTTGCAACACATTAAGCGCAAATAAACTATGACTTCTTTAGTCTGTGCACAGCCGCTGCTCAATCCACGGCTGAGAGCATCGGTGTGCTGTCGATGCTAATCATGTTCTGGGTAATATGAATTTTGTATAAATTATATTAACGTAAACACATTAACTTGAAGTACAATCAATGACAACGGATTTTTAAGCAGCAGTTATTCTTGTCTGTATAAAGACTTCAAACTTCTGTTTCTGCTATTCGTAAGCTACAGTCTGAATTACGATTTTCTGCATGTTTGTTTGGACAAAACGTTGGAAAATCTATTTGACCAAGAACACGATTATCAACTCCAACACACAGACGCTCTCATCCGTGAAGTAAGCAGCGGCTCTGGACATGCTGTGACTTCTTAAGTGTGAAAAAATTCGAAGAAGTTGCGAGCAGAAACTACAGCCGGAGTTTTCCATAGAGTTTCTTTGGCAATCGGCGTTTTGTAACTTGCGTACGTCACTTCCTGCTTAATTTTTTAATGGTATTATTATTAGGTAATCAGTAGGGCAAACAAAACGTGGACCAATTATTAAATGCAAAAAGGAACTCGAATCCATGATTACCTATAGAAATCAATGAACTTTGATTTAGCGCAATAATTTTTTATTTCTCATCGGCTGAGTTTATCGACTTATCATTCTTATTGACATTTGTTAGCAAAACATATACTTCCATAAATAATCACCTTCCTGTTTTTAAATCTGTCATACTAAAAAGAATCTTTATTTCTAACTTTTCGACCTTTATAGGTACTGTCCCTTTATCAACATATGAAAGTTCAATTTTTTGATAAACGGCCAGAATATATATATGTATGTATGTATGTACGTATGTATGTATGCCGGTAGTGATATATGTATCTATGTAGGTGTCTATGTATATTTATTATATGTGTATTATATAAATATTCTATCGCAGAATATTTATATAATACACATATACTGTATTTCTATAATATACATATATCTCTCTCTATATAAATATTCTATTGCAGAATTGTTCTTAAGATAATGTGAAACGATGATGTCTTATCCGGGTAACTGTGAATTTATACATACATAAATGCATACATACATACACACATACTACATACACAAAACGTTGTAAAACTTCAATGTGCTTAATGTCGTCTTTTGCAGCTAATTGTCACGATTTTGATCCTTTTAGCGTGAAAAATCTTACCAACAAAATAGATAAACTTCTGCATAAGAGTCGTTATGATGTACGTTTGAGGCCCAATATGACAGGTATAAAATCAACATTGCTAAACTATCTTGTTTATAACCTATGCCATATATTGATATAAAGAACTCTTTGTTTCATGAATACTGTGTGTTTTTCTTATAGCAATCATTTCTCAATGTTTATTCGCTCGGAGGTGATAGCACTATTTATTAGAACAGTCACAATCTTAAGAAAGTCTGTATTGTGTATCTTCAATGTCTTTTTCCTCGCTCATTACCCACTTAAACAAAGCAAAAATAATACCAACAACGGTATAACGATATGCAGGGAGATAAAAGTTTATTAGTCTACTCCATGTTTTTTTTTTATGTTTTCCTATTAAAATTAAATGAAAAATTTCTCACCACTGCACATCACAGTTTGGCACACCTTATTTTTGAGCTCATGAACAAATGCCCCTCTCCCTATGTAACAGTTGTACTCAAAGCACTAATTGTAGGCAGTGTAGTGGGAAATTGCAAAGTATGCAAGTATTCTACTTCTCTTCTGAACTGAAATCAGTAAATTAACAAAGAAAATGTTCGACAATAACTAGGTATACGAATTCTACATATATGACACTAGAACTTTACTCTGTTTATCCGGAATTTTTTCATCAAATAAATATTCAACAGGATATATAGTTAGTTTAAAATGTTTAGACTTAACAATGACAATGAAACTTTAAGTTGTCCTTACATGTTAAACTTCCAGTGTTACTGGTTCAAAGCAAGGAAATGACAACTTTATTGTATTGGTTTCCGTGTATCAGCTACACTTATAAATATGTTGGAAGCGAATAGTTAAAAGAAGATTACAATTGCAATATTACTATATAAATTTGTTAGGCGAACCGGTTGAAGTGACGGCATGGCTGAAAATTTTATCAATCGATTCTATTGATACGGTTAATATGGTAAGTTTTTGTTCTTGAACTGCTTTAGTCCTTTACGTCAGTTTAGAGTGATGTGTGTCCCCTTTTAAATGTCATGACATTATGGAACGGTACTGGAGATCACACGCCTAAGAATCACGTCACCAGCCACTCCAAATCGTATGTCATGAAACAACTAACAGCTCTCATTCTCTCTCATTCCAGCATAAAAATAACTTCAGGGCAATAGTTCTCTAAAAAATAAGAATTTATTGAATAACAGTGTTATGACTTCGGCTTTATATACGTTTATATCATCCTCAAAAATTCCATGATAAGTTAATTACTATTAACAAAACTTTGGCATGCAAATCAGAGCCAGAATGAAAATAACTTTCCAAAATTAGAGGCAGTAAAATTAAAAATTTATATTTAAATGACGGACAATTTTTGTTTCTCCTCTTAATTAAAGTTTCGGGTCCGTACGATGATGAATGACTCAATAGCATTATTTTTAGAACCAGAGAGCAAGAAACAATCTCTTCTTAACTTTTTTAACATTTTTGACTACAGGGAGCACAACTCAACCACATTCTCAGATTGTAAATACATTGTATTTTAAAGAAATTTCTGGCAGCAAAAATTAATTACCCGATTATATACACCTTTTTGAGAATAGAGCAAAATTCTTTCAATTTCTTTTCAGTTTTTTAAAAAATACCTAAAATGTTTAGCTTTGAATTTCGTGATCTTTCCTCTAATGTCAGGTCACAGTTACACCCAACTTTGCGTTTTATATAGAGTAGCTATAATTAACAGCACCGCCGGAAGGGGTGTTAAGCATACTGCGACTAATCGAGGCGATTTCTAGCATCGGTTATTGTTACAGAACGTTCCTCGGGATCAAATTAGCTGGCTTTTTATTAATAACCATGCACCTAAACCAGAAATCGGGCTGATTAATCGTAGTGTGTAAAGGAAAGGGGCAGCAGAATGAATGAAAGCTTGTAAAGATAAACCAAGAAACATACTCCTAACAACATCATCTTGTAAACTCAACACTTAAATTATAAAACAAGATGATGAAGTTACAAAGCAAGACCATGATAAATTTCGTCTTGTTTTATAACTCAAATACATTGAGCTTATAAGATGTATATGATGTTCTTATATGATTTTTTGTTCTATTTCTCTAAATTGTCAGCTGGAGATGGTTCTCGTAAAATACTAAAATTTTTACCTTGGTATTACTGTATACATAAATTCAAATATAGAATTGCTTTACTGTTTTGTACATTTTGACGTTCATTCGGTTAGGCATTGGTACATAACCGTGAATTTGTTGAGTTTATTTTGCGTTTTACATCCCATGAAAAATTCCGGATATTAAAGAATTCAACGCTTGATTTTGTTGTATGGTAGTCAGGCTACTCAAATTCATTTTTGACTGCAAGGAGTCCATCAACTTCTTCGTCTCTACCCCCGATCATTAGCAGCAATCCGAGGCCGTGAAGTTTAACTGTGTGACGTCACTAATTTAAGATGAAGACTCCCATGAAATCTTTTCCAAATCTGAAAACCGCTACAATTTCAAACTAAATTAAGAAAAGACTGAGCACTATTTTGATTTCTTCGTGAAAAATTCCATCATCAGCTGATCGATAGATTCGAAATGAGGCAATAAATCCTGAAGTTTAAATAAATCTATAAGGTTCTGATCAGGGGCGTAACCAACGAAAGTGGGGCTCGGTTCCCTCCCTGTCAAGGACAAAATTTTGTAAATCGCTTATTATCGATAATAAGTAATACTACTATAGATTGAAACTTCATTGAATCCGGTTTGATTTTAATACCTTTTAAAGTTGTTAGTTGGCCATGAACTCATATCGCCACAAAAGTCATTGGTTGAAACAGACCCTAGGAACCGACATAAGATGTAACCCAGTTAAAAATAATCTTTATATGATTTTTATGTCACATATTTTTTATTGTATAGGACTTTTCATTAGACATGTTTTTTATGCAGAAGTGGGTCGATGAACGACTAGATCATGGTGATAATAGCACGGTGACCATCAACAGCAA
The DNA here is from genome assembly GCA_036872915.1 of Nanipora kamurai. NCBI lineage: Eukaryota > Metazoa > Cnidaria > Anthozoa > Scleralcyonacea > Helioporidae > Nanipora > Nanipora kamurai. The sequence continues at coordinate 33,913 of JBAHVQ010000302.1, read as the reverse complement.
GGTTCTTAATCAAATTTGGTTGCCGGATACGTACTTTGTGAATGCTAAAGATAGCTCGTTTCATTATGTCACTAACGACAATAGAGTGTTGCTGCTTGGTCCAAAAGGACTCATTAACTATCGAATCAGGTAAGATTTAGGTCAAACTTATAGCTTTTCTGTGGAAAAAAGAGATCAAGTAATACTTAAGTTGTTTGAACAGGTGCATTGTACAGATGTTATATATTATGCTTACGATTAGGCTCTTCGAACAATGCAAGTAGTATTTTTTCTAAACTCTTGATGAAGATGATTCAAAATTATCATCTAGGCAAAATTGTGTTGTGGATAAACAAGGTTCAAATAGCTTTGCCTATATCAAATCCAAATGACTCAAGAGATAACAAAGTAGTTTCTTCCTTTTAAAATCATATCAGAAAATGTTTCTTGGCTATTCAACTGTTTGCCGACGTTCGGGACTTCTGGGAAAAATTAGAGCTAAAATAACCCTAAGTTTTCAATTCTTGAACATAATGAAGTGTGCTGTCTTCTGCGTTCACGATGCCCGCATCTGGTATCTAAATTTGAAGAGGATGTTGCTCTTTTGTCAGGATAAGCATAAAGGCTGTTTGCCAGATGGATTTAAGACTCTTTCCGATGGATAAACAGATGTGCCCGTTATTCTTAGAAAGCTGTAAGTATTGAGTAAGCTATTACTATGATTATAGATACCTGTAAACGTAGTGAATTAAAACGCCATTAAATACCATGCAGTTCAGCCGCTAGTAGTAAAATAATTACCATTACTTTTACCTTTCAAACATTTATGAATGAGCATTTTAAAATTTTTTATCTTAATAGATGGTTACAGCTCCCAAAAGCTTAAATACAAATGGTCAACTGACGATGGAAATAAATTTTTAGGCAAAAAGGTTAAAAAACTCCCTCAATTTACTCTCACTGCTGTTACTCTATCTTCAAAGACTAATAGCTATGTGGCAGGTAATCTAATCTTTCAGCAATATGTTATTGAAATTATTTTATAATTCATTTTATCATACATTTGTCCCCCCCCAAAATATTATGTAGTCACAGATTACGCTTAACTCCATGTTTATTTAGGGAAAGGGAAACCTATTCCAAGAACAATAAATCATTCTAATTTGTTTCCGAGTCTGGCTGAGCAGACATTGTAAAATATTAGTGACAAAGTAACGTTCTTTGAGATCGTTTGACTAAGTCGCTTTTTTCGCTTATTGAACAGGATTCCTTGGTGAATAAATTCCTTGTGGTAAAGTCAATTTGTGATGTGACTGATGACTATTTCAAAACTTGTCCATATAATGTTCGGTTACTAAATCAGAGTACAATATTTTTAAACTATCTTTATTCAGGCAATTGGTCCTGTTTGGCCATTGTATTTAAATTTGAAAGGATGTACAGCTATTTCCTTATTCATGTTTACGGTCCTTGTGCTCTGATTGTGATCATGTCATGGTTGTCCTTTCTTATCCCGAGAAACCACACTCCTGCTCGAATATCGCTGGGAATTACTGCTCTACTCACTACCGTGACCGTCTTAAATATGTCGAACAACAGCATGCCAAAGGTAACGTCACATTACAATTGTCCTTGCGGATTTTATCACTACTTGCCATATGAATAAAGTTTAATTTTTTGGCTTATGTACTTATAGGATTAGTTCATTAAGCAGAACCGGACTTTTCTGATCCCTTCATATAAACTAACGTTAACCAAGCTTCTGCATTTATCAGTCATGCTCAATGAAACGACTGATTGCTTTAGCAACAACAACGACAACGACAAGATCGATGACGATAATATCGACACAACTCTTACTACTACAACTATCACCACGACAACTATTACTATACCGTTATAACTACCATCATTGCCAATAACACTCCACAATCGTTACCACTATTACCAATACCACATCTACAACCATTAGAACTACCCCCTACCGTTGCCAATGTCACTACCACATAAATATTATTATTACCTTACCGCCATCACTTCTTATACTTTAGCCTCTACTTGTGCAACTCCTACTATACCAGCCACCGCTATACCACTACTTCTACAACTGGTTCTACTTCTACCGCTACTACTACTACTTGTACTACTACCACTGCTACTACTTCTACCATTACCACTAACCAAGCTCTACCATCGGCACTAATGCCGCCAATGCTTTGGTACCAAGCACAATCGCTACGACTACTATCACCACAATTACCACTATCTCTACTACTACGACTACTACTACTACCACTATTACCACTACCACTGCAACAATCACTAACACTCCCACTACTAAAACCACCAGTACAACCATTTCTATCGCTTCTTCATCTTCTACGACTACATCTAACTCTAGCTCTATTGCTACTTCTGGCACCACTACAACCATTACCATTACTATTTTCACCATTGCTATCACTGCAACTACTAACATTAACACTATCACTACAAATATGATGATGACAGTAACAAGACAACAACAACAGAGTTTTATTTTATATCCACCAGGGGGCCTTTTTAACCGCAAAGATTGACGCGAGATATATTTTTAGAGCAATGTAAAATTGTATTACTTAAAATGGAACTAAACATCTCATTTTAGTGGTGGTTAAAAAATCCCTTTCAAATAAGGAGGTTTCGTCGTCGTTGAAAGTTTAGGCACTTTATTCTTTATGTGGTGCAGTGTGAAATCTGTTACTTGTTAATTTTAATCTGGCGAACGCCAGATGATTTTACTCGTCAAGGGGAGACCTCCTGAAAAACTGCCACTTAAACAGTTAATATAAAAAAATGCAGTTTTCTTTCTACATAGATGTCATAGAAAACATCTTTAAAGCTCTAACGATGACGTTGACTCTTGCAACATCAACATACGTCATTTAAGTTTACCATTGATTCACTGATAAGATATTGTGGGAAGTTATTGATCATATTTATTTGGTTAAAAAATTCAGTTCAAGAATTACGCTCCCCAAAATTCCAAAACCTCTGCTTATCAGTGCTTCTGGTACGTTGCCATTACTGTCTTAAGAACGTCTGTTGCTTCACCCTCACACATGGTTTTTTTGGAGGTCTTTGGGCTGGGATGAAGCGGAGGGTATCCGTGGCTTATACCCCAAAAACTATGATCCCACGTTTTCACAAAATAATCTTCGTCTTGTCTGGACTTCCTGCGAACGGCATTTACCATGTATGGTGATAACAAGTAATGTAGTTGCGACATTACGCTGGTAAAATTAACAAAAGTAATATTAACCAATTTTTATGCTTTAAAGTAAATCTTATAACCACCAGATCTCTTTTAAATAAAAAAGCGCTTTTCCAATTGAAAATTGGGGGGAAAAGTTACAGAAAATTGCCTGTAATTTTTTCCCTTTAGTACTTTTTGTTTTCTAGCAGCAATAAAGCCAATAAAATCTAAGAAAAATTACAAAAAAATTTCCGGGGAATACCCCAAATACTTTTTCAGATATTAAATATCAAGGGCTGTGCGGTCACTTTGCACCAAGTCCCTTACAGTCCGAATAGGGTTAAGCTGTCTAAGATCTCATCTCGTTCCAGATGTACATTAGATGTCATTATGTCAGGTACACAACACTGTCTTCTTTTTAAAAAATAAAACTGATCGAAAGTTCTTAGAATACAATACTCACACGAGACTCTTAAGGTGTAAAAGCTGACATAAAATTAAAACGCTACTTGACGGAGAAGAAATTTGCAAATTTAGTTTTTTAAATGGAAGTTCAGGTAAATTCAAATTATTATCGTGGAAACGATTTAAAGTACTCAGAAAAGTGTATTTTATTTACTACTATACATGCATAAAGTTTCAATGCCTTCTCCACTTCTTCCACCAACAGTCTTTCTCAATACTACATTAACCTGAGCGATCAATTTTCTTCAACTTATTTTGGAAGATATTCCTTATTTTGTGAATTTTATTTAGTCAGGGTTGGATACAAGACGTAATAACGCACTTAATTGGCATGTTTCAAAAAACCTGAATATCTGAGAAACGAGATGAAACATTATTAATTTCAAAGGTAATTTTAAACAAGACCGGAATTGGATGGACAATTTTTTTGCCTTAAAGAAACGTTAACCTACGAATACAACATTTAAAAGAACATAGATTTAGATTAATATACAATACCTTTTATGCGTGTATTAACGGCTTTACTACCACAGGGGACTTTGATTCTTATATTTCGGGTGTCCCCAAAAGATTTTACTCGTCAAATGAGAAATATGCCTGTAAAGGGATTAAAAACTATTCCCTTAGCCCCTCACTTTCACAAAGGACTTGGATTATTTTACTGTGGCTAACGCCAGACGATTTTATGTTCATCAAAGGCAGAAATCTGGCAGTGAAGGGGTAAAAATGGGGGCTCATGCTCTAAAACGTTTTACTGTACGCAGAAAAGTATTCAGAGCCCTTGAAGGAAAGCGACTCGTAGTTTTGTGATCGTGGAAGACAGTAAGATTTTATTCCTTAGTGCAACCTGTTTTTGCCCGTTGGCTTGGTGAATTTTATCAGCCATTTTTCAAACCTCTTAAGCAATAAGCAATTTCGACCAGAAGCAATGCGGTGACCGGTTCATCGCAAGACCTGCTTGGAATGATACCCTCTATATATTTTACATATAATATCAAGCCTAGCCCTTTTTGGCCGAGGACGTTCCCCTTGAAGAGTAAAATTGTCTGGCGTTAGCCAGAGTAAATACTAAAGTCTCCATAGGTCACTGAAGACCTATACGGCCAGGAAGGAGTTGATCTAAATTATACTAAGCAACAGTTTTTGATTAAATTTAAATCTGTCAAGTGGCTAAAGTGACTTTTTATTTATGTGTTAATGTTGCTATATTTCAGGTAAACTACATAAAGGCCTTAGATAAATATTTAATTGGTTGCTTTATGTTCGTGTTTTCTGTTCTGGCTGAATATTCTATCATCCTCACAATTAATGGGAAGATGAAGAAACGCAAGCAAAAGCAAAAAGAGGTAAGCTCCAAAAAGTTAACCTAAATGAAAGAATAATTTGTGTGCATGGACGTCGAGAAAAACTTGGTAAGGTAGTGAATATTTTGACAAGTAGTAAGATTTGAACGTCCATCTTTCAAAAAACTTTCATCGCACGTAAAAACTTTCGGTGACGTCGAACATGCTCATGCACTAGTCAGAACGAAAGTCAGCCTAATACTCATCGCCATGCAAATATTTGAGGAAAAATAATTTACGTTATTTGTCAGACTATTTTCATGCATTTTCAATCGTGAAATTGCGAATATGCGGCAATATACAAGATTTGTTTCTGCTTCTGAATGAGAAGGTCTTGATGCCCAACTAGACGACTATCAAGGGTTGAAAAATAAATCTCAACAATTCTGGAAAGACGAGCTACCAATTGGAAGAACTTCTCAGGGAAAAAATGATCTTATGTATCAAGGTCTTAAAGAGCAACCAAAACCCCTAAAATTGGAGCTACTTTGTCCCAGTTTTAGTCTTTCAGATATCACAAGCGCGTAGAAAATGCTAAACGGATTTTTTTTGTTCTTTTTATGACTCTGGAATAAATCTCTTAACGCTTTAACCGTCAAGAAAACACTAAACCCCATGGAGAAATTCTGCCACACCTTTTGACGGCAGTTCGTTGTTGCGTAACAAACTTTCGCCAGTTACAAGACAGTTGGACTTTTTTGTTGAAAATTTCCGTAGATTTCAAAAATGTTAGTTTCAAGTCAAAATCCAAATAGTAAATGGACACAATTTGCAAAATATGAAAAGAGGCCTGGTATTCTGCATGCAGGACATTGAGCTTTTAAGGGTTAAGGCGACAGATTGGGTAGTAATAGAACCCTCGTTCGTTCTTCGGAATTTTAACGGTTGCAAATTGACAAATCAAGTCACCAAGTGCGATTTTAAATTTTTTTTAGTTGTAACATCATTAAAAACGAGGATGTAAGCGAAAGTGCCCGTCTCTGCTACTCCCCTTACCACCCTACCATCCTTAACTGGACAGGGGTTCACTGGCTCATCCGCTCCCCCTGCACATGGCTTTTAGGCTCTCGATACGTCACTTTTTGTTGAATAATCAGAAAATAGTCTCACTGTCTTTCACGAGGAAGACATTCCTCTGTGTTTAACTAATTAATGAGATAGTTTTAACTCTTCCATACGGCAGATCAACTTAAAGAATAAAATTGCTTGGAGATGGTTCGAATAATATCCAAACGGACTGCCACCTACGGGAAAGGATGGATCAAGTGACATTTTATTTATATGATTTGTTTTTCTTGTCGGCACTAAATTACTTTCTGTTCTTGTACAATTAATTTATAGAAAGCAAAGCACGAGGAGTCTGAGGATGAAAATGAGATGTCAGCATATGCACCTCTCAGTGATTACACCTCAACATCCGCAACCAAGCAATACTACAACAGCATGGAGGCTGTGAACCAAAAAGACTGGCGTGAAATCATATGCGAAACAATTTTTACGGAAGAGTTTTTGGTAAAAATTGATGAATATGCGCGAATTATTTTCCCAGTCGGTTTCGCCCTATTTAATGCACTTTACTTTGGAACTTATCTGTGATAGTTTTGGAATAAAGCTAACCTTTCAAAGTTTGGGTATTGAATGGACGTCAGCGAGCTGTTTTGGCGACCTAAAACCACTTCAACAATTACCGGAACTTGTAATGAAGTTCTAAAATGATTGCGCACAGCTAATCTTTTTCTTGATTCTTATAACCATAAAATATGTTTTGCTTTAGCAAGAGCAAAATTAGTATTGATCCATATTATTAAGTATGTACATATTCCGTCATTATATCACTAAGATACGGTTATGCAACTGTGGCGTGGAATGCAATTATTAGTTGTTGACCATCGATAAAAATTAAATTATGTCACAAATTAAGTGTTCAACACTACCTTACTTCCCAGCTTACGTCTTACCTCCCAGCCGCAATTTCAATATCGATTTCCACGTCTGCCCCAACCTCATACTTAAACTACCAATTCAGTAATATTTTATTTTATTTAGTATACGAATATTTATACAGGATAAAAACTTTAAATAAAATTACGAACGTAATACCCCAAATTTCCAACCCAACCCAACCCAAATACCCAATACCCAACACAAATACCAACTACCAATACCAACCCAATACCCAAACCAAATTTCAGACCCACAAGAAACCCTAAATTAAACTTGAACCAAACCTTTAACCCTTAGAGACTGGCCATTAGTTATCATATGATGGGTCTGAGGATTTGAACCAACGCATAGTCAAAAGAGTGGAGAAAGGGCGTCATTCAGTCTTACTTGCATGAAAGGGGAAATCAAAAGGATTTAGAGCAAGTCAGAAACGAGCGGCTAGGGAAAGTTTGAATTAACGTAACCATCGCCAGAATTTTTACGATACTTGAGGTGATATACTGGCGCTGTCATGGAGAAAGCTCACCCTAATTTTTATTTCTGGACCCTTGTTTTCGCTATGAATATGCAAATTGCTGTGGTCAAAATTTCTGGTCAAATTTCTCCCAACCTTTGTGCTCGTTATCAAAATGTGGGTTTTTGGGGAAATGCAGGTTTTTGGAAAAATGTTATGTTAAAATTTTTGGTGAAAAAAATGTGCTCAAAAATGTATGCTAAAAAATGTGGTCAAAAATATATGATTACATAAACTATATACTTCTCGATGGGACCCGATGAATTAAGTTTATATTTTCTCCAAATAATGGATGCCCATATTTTAATAAAGTAATGAATGGATAAATGTTTATATTTTTTCCACATAATGGATGCCAAGATATTATTAGGGCGTTAATATTGATGACACAGTCAATGAAGCTGGTCAGGTTTCTGCGTCCTCTAACCGCTAACGGCGTCAAATGGTTGCCATATCAGCCCAGCTTAAATGATATATTAGGCAGAACTTCGTCCACGTTTGTATTCTTTTTGGTTGCTGAAATACGTATCCACACAATGTCACTAACAACGCAAAAATTAGGCATATAATAAAATGTATCAATGAGAATGACAAATCTTTCAAACAAACGGAAAATTGCAGCGTTCCAAGGCTCACGAACCAATTAGCGAAAATTATGACAAAAATTGCGAGGTTAATAACCTGAGTGTTCGGTAGCTTATTTCAGAATATGAAATTCAAAATTCTGGCAAGAAAGTCGAATGGTTTTGATAAGTTCATCTGTGATTTAGCGGCTGATTACGTGGAGACTTTTCAGCCCGATCAGCCGGGCTGAAAATATTCCCGATTACATGGGAAATCTCAGCTCGGACTGAAATTGAAATCGAAAGTGAAACACGCGGAAATTGCGAGAGAGTTTTTGTTATTCAAATATTTTGGCATAGTTCGCACGCGTTACATGGGATTTTTATTGTTTTTATTTTATTACACGTGCGGTTTCATGGGATTTATCATCCCGAGTAGCGCCAACGGGGCTAAAACTTTAGCCCAAGCTGAGTTTCAGTCCAGATTCGAATTTTCATCATGTAATCGTAACGTCAATTTTTAAATGAGTAGTTCGTTAACCTGGATTAAAAAGTCTCCATGTAATCAGCCTCTTAGATTACGTTTACACGATACCGGTACGAGACGAATCCGGCATGAAAACGTACCGGTTTCCAAAAATAAATTCCCGTTTACACGGTGCCCGTATGAAATCGAACCTGTTGGAAATAAATCTTACGAGTATGCATCAATCTCGGGAAGTCCTGAGTATAAGCTATTAGATTGCAACCAATCAAGCCGACAACTGAAATTACAACACTGTCTTGTTATGTGATGCCTCCCAAAAATAAAATCAAAGGAAACAGAGGTGAAGAAAACGCCGTTGCGTCCTTTAGTTGGACAGACGAAGAAATAGAGTTCTTACTGGACATTATGTAAAGGATAAAAGCCTCAACCTCTCAAATAATGGATTGGGTTGAGGCTTTTAGACTGCTTAAAACCCAGCTTCCATAAATTAGTTTTGAAATGAATTCATGCGTTTCCACATCGAGTGCTTAGT
>JBAHVQ010000301.1:0-21826 GCA_036872915.1 Nanipora kamurai | reverse complement strand
ACGAATCACGCTTGGTGGGTATCACGACAAGGTTCAAGAATGAACTACTGGGGAGGAGCGGCTGTCAACAGTGGTAAGTGTAAGTGTGGAATGACGAATTCCTGTGCAGGTGGTGGCAAATGCAACTGCGATGTCGGCGATGCAACCCTTCGTGAAGACAGTGGATTTCTGACAGACAAGAAAACGTTGCCTGTAAAAGAATTGCGCTTTGGAGATGTCTGGATCAAACATTATAGCTACGGTTACCATACCCTTGGTAAATTGCTTTGTTACGGTTAACACAAACTACTACTGTGATTCTGAAATAAAACGTGTAAACGAAGTATATTGCACTAATGCAAATGTGATTTCAATTATGTATTGGGGTAATTTGATACTTGGGAATCTTACAGAGGATATGATTTGTAGACTTGATTACAGCTTGGAACAATAATACTGGCTTGTATGTTAGGAACTATGGCTCTTACAACATAGTTTCCAATTGTAATAATTAAACGGTCAAATTTTCCAAATATTCAACGGTCTGGTATGAACCAAATATTCAACGGTCTTATACATTTTCTTCTCAGAATTAATCCCGCATTCTTTTCATATTTTGATTGTTTCTTTGTCAATAAAAAGTGCTTTTGGCAACATTCTTAAAAAAATCTCCTGCACATTATTTTTTCGAATAAATTTGGTTTCGGATCGTTAAGTACGCGTTACGGTATAAAGAATTAGCGGTGCAGCCCCATGGTTAAGCACTCAACTGCTTTCGACAACTGGTTTTACTACCTTTAATAAGAGTATTTAATTCTATTTCAGAATCATTCTCAGGGTAATATGACACGATAAATTCACATCTAACCTACACTGCTGAAGTCAATTGAAAAGTTGACTCGAGCGGGATTTAAAACTCGCAAAACTGCGAGTTCAAATCCTGAACGAGATTCCTGAAGGTCAGCAGTGTAAGTTAAATGTGAATTTACCGTTTCAAGAGTATTTAAATTGGCCTATATCCGAGGGCAAAGGATAAATTTCGCAACGTTTTTAGACAGAGAGTTGCAAAAAGCTCAAGAAGAGATTAGGAGTATTCGTTTGTCGGAAGATGGCTTCGTTGTATTGCCATTTGTATCAGCAAAATCTCAATGATAGCCACCTCAAAACTATTCACGCTACAGCGCTTGGCGTTGTTGTCAGGAGACGATCGCGACTTTGGTTAAAGTAAATTTGTTCTAATTATATTGTGTAACCAAACGTGGTTATGCTTCATAACTGCAATAAATTGGTCACGTGTACACTGAGAAGTCACGTGATCTCAATTCTACTAAAACAACAGGCAACAAGGATATCCTTATATCCATGAAAAAAATGTGTTCAAAAGCCACTTCCGCCCTCAGAACAACAGGTAACCAGTAAAGAAAGGTTCATCGTTGCTCATGCCGTTTAAGAAGAAATAACACAGGTTTAGCTGGATAAAAGCATATTTTGCTTTTGGTCGCGATGTTGGGTGACAAATTCCCATCATATTAATAAAGAAAATTACTAATCTTCCGGGCATACTCGACGCCGTTACTTCGGCACGCACGTACTAGGATGTTCAAACTCCGGTTTTTTGGCTTTGGCTCTGGCACTGGTTAAACCTCGTTCCCAAGTCTTTTCCTGGTGAAAACCACGAACTCTTGAACCGTCGAGGAAAACGGGTTGTGTCATTTTCAGAACAATAAAGTGTAAAGTTTTTGTTTTCAAACGTGAAGTTTTATAACTCATAAAACTTCCAAATTAGTTGAATAAGCTACCGATGAGAAAGATCGGACAATACTGTGCTTTTACAAGTTTTAGAAGCTCCCCTTCGGCGGGTGAGGGGAAAATCGCCAGCTGAATACGGTAAATGGCAACGGGCGTGCATTGTCATTGTTAAGTAGTAATCAACAATGGAATAAATCGGAGGAGAGTACGGACTAAAGCGTATAAACGGAAAATTCCCGATTTTCTGACTGTACAATTTGTCGTTTGAGAAAATATAAAGGTGGTGAATTGCAGAGATTTGAGATGACGAAAGACAGACGCTTCATCTTGTCCAGAAATGAGCAACAGAGCAAGAGAACTGTTATCCCAGTACTTCGACGACACAACATCATAACATGAAGACGTGCAACAGCTTGTCCTTTGTATGTCAATAGTTTCGATTTTCCGTCCATCGACCCAGACGACAAATTTCGCAAAACCAGAATAGCCAAAGCCGACTATCGGGGTTCCAACACAAACTACAATCCGGCGTCCGGCTTGTTTGACTAAGAAACACCGAAGCTCCGGAGCACCGGCGAACAGCTTTACACATTACGTAATTGAGATTTCCACGTGTTCACGATGACGTTTACACTTAAAAGATGAAAAACCTTTGAAGATTTTAACGAATGTATTTAATCCAGAGATTAAAGTTGCTTTTATGGGTTAAAGAAGACGAAAAAGAATATTCAGAATCTATTAAAACAGTGATGATGTTTATATCTAGTTCATGATACATGCCATGCCGAGCGGAGCTGGCCCATTTTTTTCCGAACAGCTTGGTACGCTGTTTCCGTAATAAGGACCCTTCCGCATAGATTATATTGTTAGGATACCGAGTAAGTAGCAACTCAAATCCAGGGAACAATTACCGAACCCAGTTGTCTTGTGCAGGATTTACACTTGAAGATCTGGGATAAAATGAAACAATAAACTCACACCATGACGACGGTCGTTAAAAAGCGTCAACTTTTCTACCAAGCAAGCAATTCGCACAATTTATCTACATATTAAGCAAAACGTCAGATAGTGAACCAAGATAACAAACATATTCAAATTGTCGCCCATGTAGGCTATCAGCTGTAGGATTGTTAGCACTGATTGTAAGAAAACTACTCTGCTCCTTAGTAAAACGCATTAAATTTTCTAACGAAAACTAGCTTTGCAGGTCGCGTTTATACACTAAGCTCGATGTCTGTAGTTAGTATTTTTTGAACTCCATACCATCTGGTGGTTTGCACTCGACCTTTTTCTTTCCTACCTCCCCCCAGTTCGTACTCAGCACAGTACCACCAGACTCGACGAAAGACTTGTTCATCGCCCTTTTTACTTCGTCGCTGCCTTCCCCGTAGATCTTTTGGAAGAGCGCATTCAAAGCGGCGTCACCTTCTAGTTTCTCGTCCTTCTCCTCTTTCTCAATGTCTGCTGCGAGCTTGTCCCAATTTCGGTAAACATGACTCGACGTCGGGTACATCTGAGTTGCAGCCACCGACTTATCCGCTATACAAACATAACCAAAAGACACTTGACAAGAAGTTATACATCAATGCTGTTGCGCGTTGTTCTACTACTTACTTATTTTCAGTTCTGGGCCCAGTTGTTCGAAGGACGATCACTGCTAATCCTTGGTTAAAATTCAATTGGTTCTTTTGTTTGGCATGTTCTGCCAAGTGATTTAAGTTCAACCTTTCCAGCAGAACAGCTTTCGGTATTTATACGATATCTGAACAAGAAAGTATAAAAATCCTTTCCTAGATTAGGAGTGTTTCCTCCACAAATTTTTCACTAATCCTGGATTCACCTAACTGCCTTTTGAACGACCGGGCCCAGATTAAGTCCATTTAACTTTACGGTTACGGTACGGTAAGGCAAGGCAAGGTCAAACAAAGTTTGGCAAATTAAGTAAGGGCACGTGCGAGGTCAAGCTTGGTAAGGCGAGACAAGACGTGATAACACAAGAGTAAGAAGGTAAGACAAGAAAAAAGAAGGCAAAAAATGGCAAGGTTCGGAAAGCCAAAGCAAAAGAGGTAGTAGAAAACGAGAGGTTTTCTTCAAAATCCCCTGGAAGAAATTTCCCTTCCCCTAAAAAACAGCCGTATCTTCAAACTAGCCTGGTTTGAAACATGAATGGGAGAGAAGGGACTATGTCTGAATAGGCCGTGATGTCCAGTCAGAAATACAACCAAAAAAGCTTAAATAGCCTCTAATCAGAGCTACCTGTCTACTTCTGACGAGCTGTAAAACTTGTGCATTATAAGCAAACGGTGTTTCAATTCTATTTCAGAATCATCCTCGGGGTAATATGAAATGATAAATTCACATTTAACATACACTGCTGAAACCAGCTGAAAAAGTTAACTCGAGCGGGATTTGAACTCTCACCTTTGGGAATCCGGTCCGCCGCTCTACCTGTTGAGCTATCGAGTCTACAGGGATTGGAGGCGAGTTATTATCCAACTTAAGTGTACGAGATATTCCAGCAACAACTTAACGCTATCCACGAGGATGGATGTGCAGTGTTTCAGTTCTATTCGGACCAGATTCCCGAAGGTGCGAGTTCAAATCCCGCTCGAGTCAACTTTTTCGGTTGACTTCAACAGTGTAGGTTAAGTGTGAATTTGTCGTTTGATATTACCCTGAGGATGATTCTGAAATAGAATTGAAACACTGCAAATTCATCCTCGTGGATAACGCTAAGCTGTTACGAGAATATCTCGTACACTTAAGTTGGATAATAACTCGCCTCCAATCCTTGTAGACTCGATAGCTCAACAGGTAGAGCGGCGTACCGGATTCGCGAAGGTGCGAATTCAAATCCCGCTCGGGCCAACTTTTTCAGTTGACTTCAGGGGCCGGTTAAGGTGATTAACTTTAATCATGATTAGTCCTTAGCTTTAGCCAATCAGAATCAGAGGATAAGAATTTAACTACGTTTTAATCACCCTGACTTAATCATGATTAAGAGTTTTATACAACCGGACCGAGCAGTGTAGGTTAAATGTGAATTTATCGTTTCATAAGCAAACGGTAAGCCAAATTCATTGATGTATTTCTTTGTAGGCTCCATCACCTTGTTTTCGATTTGACGACACAAGCTCTCTTCGAACGCTCCTAGCCATGTTTCCCAAGCACGATACTTCAGCAAGTTTCAACGAGATGAAGTTACTCCTTTCGCTACGTTGAAATTCGAACAAAACCCGTCATATCCACTTTAACATTTTGCTAAGTATATATATATAGTATGAACACTCACAATCGCTAGTTCCGAATCCTACTAGGTCAAGGATGGCAAACAGCTCAAAGGTGCCAATGTAGGAAACACTTAACACAAAAACTTGTAATGGACATACTTTTAGTTGATGAAGGGAACCTCGATAACTGAATTCCATCGTTGCTTTCCAAACTGGACCATCGAACACTCTCAGCTTTCTTCAATTGTAATTCAATCTAGAGTTGAGAAAGCATACACACATTGACTCTGTTGATAAACCAAGACCAACTTGACCAACTTGAGTGGTTGCCTTGAAAAGCTAAGTATATTCTTGATAGTTTTTCGTAAATACAACGCAAAACAAAGCAGTATCCAAAACACAGCACAACATAACAGACACTACACATGTCACACCATATTATACAACACAACACAACGCAACACAACACAGCACGCCACAACGCAATTTGATACCACACCATACAAACGCAACGTGGCACAGAACGAAAAATTGTCACGTAATAAAACACAAAGCAGCACAGTAACGATTATGCCTCATGACAGATAGATTGACGGAACGAAACGCCAGCATCGATGTGTCGGCAACCATAAGCCTCCAACTCCCTCGAGACATTACTGCGCATGACTTTGGAACTGTTGACATGCCCGTTCATTCGACGACGCGAGGGAAATATTATGGACTTTTCTGATGACATAACTCTAGTAAATCTGAGACTGGTGCTCCGAAAGGACATCTGAAAACAGTTTTAGGAAATAAACAGATAAATTTACTTGAGCGGGCTGCTCATTCTCCTGAATTCTCAGTAACGTGACATTTGACTTGAAGCATAAAAGTATGGGTGATAATGGTACAACGTCTATTACGTCTCATTGAACTTCATTACCCTTTTTATCATTTTAAGTTCAAGATACGACACTGAACGATTTAGCGGGATAAACGAGACGTCCTGGAAGAATAAACGCTAAAACTTTAAACAACAACCCCAAGGTAGTACGTCAAGTTTTGATTGAAAAGCCTACAACAAAATTAGAAGTTCTCATCATTCACCTTGTTGCGGTAAAAATAAAATCTCCTTTTAACCAGTCTTATTTGTCTGAGGTACATTACTTTAGGCTTTGTTCACGTTCCCGCCTTTTACGCCCAAATCAAACAATAACTTTTCTTTCCACTCATTATTAATGTCAAATGTAGTAATATGGGACGTTTTAGAAGTCATCTACAAAATTCGTATCCGTTCTGTACCGGGACAAAATCGCTCGGTTCGTCTCGTGACCGTGCACCCCGACACAGAACGGCCTCTCATTTTGTAAATAGGACTAACAGTACTGATTAAACATTGATTTTCTTTTGTTTTTCCTATACGAGTTATTAACGAATTGGATAAATGCTACATAAAACACAACGGAACATCACAATTCATCACAAACCTTGGATGACAGGACTTTGAATTTGGATTGGCTTGCAACGATCGCATGAGCTAGATCGAGTGAAAGAGTGTAATCACTCCCATCCTCCAGCTTAACACAAACTGACAACTAAGAGAAGGAAAAAAAGGAAAAAAGGAAAAATGGAAACCAGAGGTGAATAAGCAGAAACAAATACGAAAAATAGTCGCTATCTTAGCGAAACGTATTCAGTATATGAAACATATTCGGTACCTTGGTATATTCGGTATAGCCTTTACAATATCTCCATATTATCAAAGCGCTGATACTATAAATTCTTATCTTCATTAAACTGCTTAATGTAAAACCCATGAAAAAATATAGAACTTTTCACCCGCCAGTGAGCGGCTATTTAGACGACTTTTTCGTCTCGATTGCACTTTAAGAATTACCAAGGCCTAGGTTCATATTATTTGCCAAAGAGGAAGGTTGTGGTGGATAACACAAACTGAGGCCTTGATAATTCTCGCGGTCATAAAAAACCGGATCCAAGTTCAATGGCATCTGGGTGATTTCCTCATACGAAAAACGAACATTTGTAGCTACGACACGATTTCCACGCACAAAAAAAGCGATATCCGTTGCCAGCCGACAATTTGAAAAAATATAAGACAAAGCACAATCTAAAAATAAACATCTTGTAAATAAATCAAGATATGTGCTAAAGAACAAGACCCGTATGGTGACAATATTTCGACTACATTTCAAAGACTTTGCCAGATTATCTAATTACACAAAATATATAGGATACTTAAATAGTTGCAAAGAATATACTACTTACATAATAATCAACGAAATGTGAATAGTATATTCTTTCTGATGATGTAACACATTCTTTGCGACTATTAACTACTCTCCATTCTTGAGAACAATAGATGGGTTACTGTAATACAGTACAATTAACGGATATGGCTTGTACTGGTCGAACGTACATGAAACATCAGCTATGGATTGACCAGGCAGAAAACGTAATCTCAAGTGGAATATCAAAGCCCAGCAAAATATCTTTACGAAAGCCATCGAGTCGAACATAGAAGTAAAATCATAATATTTAATGAAGTTCTGACATTTCGTTGTATCATCACAACATCTTCAGAGAATAATTTACATAGCTGCCTAAAGCCTAAGTATATAGTTACAGAGTGAATATTATTACAACTTTGTAACTATATACTTAGGCTCTAGGCAGTTATGTAAATTATTCTCTGAAGACGTTGTGATGATACAACGAAACGTTAGAACTTTATTCAATATTATGATTTTACTTCTGTGTCCGACTCAATGGCTTTCGCATGGATATTTTGCTGGGTTTTGATATTCCTCTTGAGAACGTACATGAACTTCTAGTTTGGAGTGTAGCAGGCTGAATGGGATGGGATCGGGTTAGTCGATCCAAGACCGTAGGGTTGCAGAGCTGCTCCTTGCGCCACCCCGAAGGGTTGCAAAGACGTACCGTTGAGCCTGACCAGAAAACCTTACAGTAACCCCTCTTCCATCCCTAGCACTGCATGTCACCTGTACAACGTACTGGGAGAGTTACCTTCCACTTATTACTTATGCGCATTCTTGATAAACACCACGTCTGGTCGGTGAATCTCCAGAGTTCGCTGTGGTCTGTAGTGCAGAACTGGAAATAAGTCACCGTTCCTAAACCAGGTGACTCCAACGCAAGGCGAGGGTGGGCGGGTGTTGACAAACTGTGAGCTAGACTCGATATCTTATAGTGTCTATGAGAAACCGTGAGTAATGCCACAGCTCGTTTTCACCCCTTCTTAAAAAGTCCGCCGATCATCTGATAAGTCGAAAGAAGGAGCTAGTCCCAGTAACAACGAACGTCACTACCTATACCGATATACAAAACGGAATGATCGCCGTTAACTGTATTTATTCACCTAATTACGCAAAGTATATATGCTCCTCTAAATATATTTACGAAATAACGTCGAAATATCATCACCATACTTTAGTCTTGTTCTTGAGCTCATATCTTACAAGATGTTTATTTTCGGATTATGTTTTGTCTCATATAAAAAGCAATGTTTGCAGAGATTAGAAAACGGTTTCGCCTCATTCGAAATAAGCTACGTGTCTGTAGCTAAACAAAACAGACCAGAATTATAAAAAGACCCGCATAACTTCACCACGCTCCATTGCCAAATTACTGGCGAGATTCCGTTCTTCGATAAATGACTTACTGAACGTTCATTTATGTCACACTTCACGTCCTCCAAGGTCCTGTTCTTCACAAGGATGGTGACGACGACACGTGCGTCGGTTTGATACCAGTCGTACCTGAAACGAGGTGATTTGGTAGAAAATATACAAACGGTTTCAACTGATAAGGTGACATGGTTGAAAACATAATGCGTTAGCTAACGAGGTAGAAAATATATTAAATGGTTCTGACCCGTAAAGTGATATGGAGAAAATGGATTTAACGCATAAGGCGATATTAAGAAATATAGTGAATGTTTTTAAAGCATATGACGATAAGACAAAAATACAAAAAACTGATTTAACGCATCAGGTTATATGAAATAACAAAAACAAATGGTTTAGCAAGTAAGCTGATACGAAAGAAAATATCGCAAATGGTTTAAACGGATACTCTCTTAATTCAATAGATTGACAATTTCAGTCATTGAAATTACTTTTTCAAAAATAACTCTTTAATTGATTTTTTTTTTTCAATCTAAATGATTCACTTTTTTGGCACAAAAGACAGCTTTCACTCTAAAATCGACCGAAACTTAGGTCTTTTTAGATCGATATTTTTAACTTTCACCTTGGTAAAAGAGAACCCCATACCCAGGGTCTTATCTCCGCTTCCGCTACTCTCACGCTGCGAAAAGACCCTGGTTTCGGCTGCTCACGTGGATAAATAACAATTTGATTCCCCAGAAGTGGAGGGTTGAGCATGAAATTATATCCTTTCGTAATTATCCTTAAAATGGCATCCGAAGTTCAACAAATCACTTGCTGTTTTTAGGTGGCAACTAACTGTGGCAACCATTCTTCTTTTTCCACAAGGTTTGTGTGCGGATTACATATTTCTTGCGCTAACCGAATGTTTGAATGTTTATGGTCCACAATTGATCCACACAGACGACATAAACTAGAGCAACCGCTTTTCAAAGACCTATACACTTTTTTTGGAGTTTCGTTCTCGTTAGACTCACGATTCATATTCTCTCGGAATCTGTGTGATCCTTCTCATAACGTGGTTTTTTAGTTCTGTTGGGTTTTGTGCTGTTGCCATCGCTCTATCTTGATTACGAAGCCCAACGCACAACTTAACTTCAGGAGTTAAACACACAGACTTAAGTTTTTATTATTTCAATCACATTTTTATATATACATGAATCATCAAAGATTATCACTATGAAAGGATTTATAAAGGTTACGGGATATAAAGTAACGAATTAAATTAGTTCTCATCGATCGGAATGCATGTGGCGCACTTCCGAGTTTTCTTATCTCATAATGACAGTTCCCGTTAGGATGTTATATATATTTCATCAAGACAATTAATTAGGATAATCAACTTCATCAAGACAATTAATTAGGATAATCAACTTACAGAGTATCAGAGCACAATATTCTAACAAGTTCCCAGATTTTGGGAGCCACGTGACCAGCCGAAACCAGGGTTTTTTCGCGGCGTGACAGTAGCGGGAGCGGAGATAAGACACTGGGTACGAGGTTGGGTAAAAGATTGATTACCAATCTTAAACGTTTGGTCCCGAATACCAAACCCAAAAAACTGAAATTTGGAACAGACAGATTGAAATTTCTATCGTTTCAAAGAACGTAAGGTTAAAGCAGATGATATGAGAAGGGAAAAAAACAGAAACTTCATAGATTTTATAACCTATATCACATTACAATGTCAAAATGACATCTAAGCACCGTGTGATAACTTTTATAGTAAAATGGTCTTTTTTAAGAAATTGTTCATTAATTATTTAAGGTTGAAGTACCATTCTCGTTATCACCATCGTCATTACCATTTCATTGTTACTATTATTATCACCATCATCAGTATCATTACCATCTCAAATTCATTAACAATTCATGAACAAAACACAAAAAAAATCACCACCGAGACGTTGTTTGGATATCTGAGAAAGAAATTACATAAATTAAGCCAACTTTCAACTCGATTTTCTCCTCAAATACCGATTTTTTTGAGATGCAATATCATACACTCGAAAGTCGTGTTTCATCAGATATCCAAACATCTCGAAGTTTGTAAAAACCTCGGTTGTCGCCTCGGTTTCCAATAAACTTCTCGGTTTTTGGACATCCTGATGGAACACTCCTTCTTGTGTATGGTATATTACATCATAATCATAAAAATTATGACCGTAAAAAAGTTGTCATTAAGCCTGAACGTTTTCAATCTCCAGTATTTGAAGCACGCAAACGAGGCGACTTGGTCAATGCAGTGGCAGAATGACCATTAGTCCGGACCAAAGACATGGCACGTTTTACTTTAATACGTGACAGAGGTATGAAGGCAACTATTGTTTTATGTACTGGCAACAAAAAAGGAGCGAAACGATGAGAAATGTCACATAAAGATGCAACGACACCTTTAATCCATGAAAACGAATCACATACCTTGGTTTCGTTGCTACTTTTGGTACTGCTGGTTCAGTTGGCTTGGTTGTGTTTGGTGTATCAGAGATGACCTAATTGTCATGAATATTTAGAATAAATATTTGAAACACTGCAGGATAGTGAACTTGAGTAAAACCATTGGTTTTACTCGTTTTAAAACGGTTATATCGTAACTTCGAATTTTAGAATAACCAGCCAAAGCACCGACAGGATAGCACTCGAGCAACCTAACCCGCGCAAAGTAGCGTAGATATCCAGGCAATCTGACCACGACCAAAAGTCCTGGGACTAACAATCAAATAGAAATCCACTTTCAAATCTTCAATCAATAGTGACGTTCTGTGTATTTGGTGAAACTGTTTGAAACTTTCTGTCAATATCCAGTGAAGGGAAACGTATTTCCATTACGAATTTAAGAACAGTTGGAACAGTTCATGAGATACTAACTAACTGAAAATTGAAAATGGATTTCTATTTGACAACTATTCCCAGTCCACTTTCGTGTTTCCAGATCACCTGGCTACAAGCGGGTATGAATATATCGATGATCATACACGAGTTGTTTTAAACGATGAGCTAAACTTAGAGGTTATGCCTTGGGCCACCATTTTCTTGACTCTCAACCACGGGCGTCAATCCTGAGGTTGTCTCCTTTTTGGTCAAGGGGACTTCTTTACTCAATTACCATCCCCCTTTTTATTAATATTTAATATAGGTGAACAGTAGAACCATGACAATATCCGTCAGCCTACATGCCAATCCATTCCTTCCCAGCAGACTCTCGGGCAATTTTTCTCGTCAAGGTGAGAAGTCTCTCCACGAAAGAGCTCACGACGGGAACATCCATGGTAGAAAATAGTTTTTAATACTGAAACATTACAAAGAGTTTGCAAACTATGCTTTCAGGAATTTTTTAGCTTTTTAAGGGGGGGTGGTAACTTTATCACTTATATGGGAAGTGAATATGTAAATACTTATGTCGGCCGATGTTGTGTGACACGTGGTAGGTTGGTGTATATAGATCGAAAATGCGCACGGTCATCAAGCTTATTCATCAGGTAAGAAAATTTATCTGAGCCCCTGACGGGAATGGGACACGTAACCTTCTGATCGCCGTTGAGATACTCTAACCATTGAGTTACATGGACTCAGATGCATAAGCGAAGGTTACTATTTTTACTGGTTCGTAGCTGACATGTGTACTACACACCAAGCTACCACATGCCGTACAACATCGGCCGTTATAGATAATTTAATGTGGACTACATGACTTGTCGAGACTGCAAAATAGAGAGTACAAATAGTAACCTTCGCTCTTCCACCTGAGTCCATGTAGCTCAATGGTTAGAACATCTCACCGGCTTATCAGAAGGTCACGAGATCGCTTCCCGTCAGGGACTCAGATAACTTTTCTGAGTCAAGAAGCTTGAGAAGCATGAGCAATTTCGATCTATAAATGTAAATACATACGCAGATACACAGACTATGCTAAGGAACTCTTACGCTGTTCCCAGTTATTTCATGCAATGGCAAACAAACCTGTTCACGATAAGAAAATACATGCATTGTGCTTTTGTAACTCCAAAGATCTACAGTATTAATTCGGTTTTCCATATCATCGTGAAGAGAGGGGTCAAACTCCCTGAGTTCCCTTTGGATCCGGCCCGGTTTTCTCAGCCATCCCCCAAAGTAGCCTTCATCCAGCCTAGAAGACTCTGAAACTACACAATCGGACATTCGGTTTCAGATTCTCAGTTTCAGATTTCATATTCAAATCTGAAATCAGAGGAACTACCTGACTAGAAAATCGAAAAATAACGAAAAGGCCTGCGGCACATATGCACATACTGACGTCCATGGATTTCAGCTTCCGTTTTGGGATAGTTTAGGGACTCCAGGATTAGGGTTAGGCCTCCTTCACCCGTGGAAAATCGTCATCCCTCCAGCCGCCGTTTTCCTGGCAAGTGTCCTTACAAAATGTTCGAACTATGGTTTGGATGCTATTCCCATATGTTCATCAAGCATAAACTAAAGATATTAGTCATCATCACCAAAACGGAAGACATTAGTCGTCGGGTACAGTTCAACTTTGAGTCAGGTTTAGTTATTCACAAACAATGTCGACGTCCATTTTAAACTGAGGACCAACAATGTAATCATGACCGACGGTCGTTTGTGTTTCCTTCAAGATCTACGCACACGATATGATCGCGGCGCATTTTTTGTCCCCCCCTCCATATATTCTTCATCCTCGCCATTTTTATTTTTCCACATATTCTTTATCCTTGAAAAAGCGGCACTTCTATTTCAGGAAAACACCTTGAAGTATTAAAGTTAAAACGAACCAAATAATAAGCTATACCTCACCACTCTCTGGTTCTTTAGTATTTGCTTCTTCAGCACGTTTTTCTAGATAAAGAGAGAAAGGTATTTAGGTTTTAACCATTAGTTGCGGTCATAATATGGAATAGACGTTACATATTGCTCCGAAAAAAATGAAGTTATTGTCTGGTTATTTAATCTACCAAATATTTACCAACTATTTAATTAATTTGCCTGCTAGGCTGTTTGGTTGGGATCCCAGCTGCTTGTTTCGCCCGTTAGTCGGTGGATTGGTTGCTTGTTGGTTAGAGTTAGTTTGCTTGGCAGTTTGGTTGATTTGTATGTCAGTAGGTATGTAGGTAGGATTACTGGGAGGTTGGTTTTTAACTGATTGGCGAACTTATACTGGTAGGTTGGCTGGCTGGCTTAATTGGTGGTTGTACTTTGACATGTTTGCTTACCATCTGTGATGTGCTTCAATTCGTTTACCTGATTGCCTTCTGAACCTGTTATACGTTTATTGCTTTTGGTGTTAGTTGGTTTGTCGACTGCTTGGTTTGGTGATTGTAGTTTATGTTTTTTTCTTTTTCCTCTAGTAAGTCGGCAGGCCTGCTGTGACATACTGTAGACTGATTTTCTGTCGGTTACTTGATTCTTTGTTTACTTGTTTCCGGATTTTTTATCGTATCCATGACATGCACGATGACGCTAATTCTAGGTTATCGACTGGTAGCCGACACAGCTATCAATTTGTTCATTCTACTAAAAATCACATAGTGCTGACACCGACCACGGTTCATTTTCAAATTTGTCGAAACCAGACAAGAAAATGTTGAGGAAGTGAAAGGATTAAGGTCTGTCTAGTGTCACTATTTTAAACGGTTTAGCCAAGAGTTCAACAACTTCGATTGTACTATCCTATCACATTTTTTGAAAGAAAATTGTGCAAAGGAGCGTGTCCTGACAGTGAAATGAGTCGACTACTAAACGTTTGTCAAGCTCATTATATCAGAAACACGATTTCTGAGCCCTAGACGGGAACTGAACCCGCAACCTTCTGATGACCGGTGAGACGCTCTAACCATTGAGCCACCAAGACTCAGATGGTGAGCTAAGGTGCAGGTTTCTCATATGTGCTGCTTAAGCGGAAGCCACGATATGATAATAATGATCGAAATACCGAATGCTGAAGCGTCTCACCGATCACCAGAAGGTTGCAGGTTCGATTCCTATCTAGGGCTCAGAAATCGTTTTTCTGAGATAACGAGCTTGACGAACGTCCTCTGCTGTTCTGCTTAATGTTATGTGGTATATTCTAAACTCTCTAAACGTCAAGAGCTCATCCCTGTGATGAGTAAAATCGTCTGGCCTTAGCGATAGCAAAATACTTGAGTATATACCAAGTTCCCAGATGAACCAAATTTGTGTTCGGCATTCAGTTTATAGTGAAATGAGTGTGGCCCTTAATCCTTTACTTACTACCATAAGATATGCATGTCCACGAAAAAACTTTATAAATGTACGGACTTTAAAGTCCCGTCAGGGAAGAAAGAATTAAAAGATTTCCTGGGTCGCGCATATTTTTGTCTACTCTTAACTCTTGGGTAGCTGGTGATGCAACTGGCAGTGATTAATAGTTTGGGTGGATATCCTCCAATCAAACGTCTGGGCTGATCATTGCTCCCAACCCCTGCGATGATAACCCTCATTATATAGTTTATATGGCATTTCTGTTGACCAATTTTACCTCTTGTACAGAAAAAGTATGGACGCGCTTATATTTCACATAATGATTATAGTTTGTGCCCACGTTGGTAACTAGAATACATTACGGTATAGATACTTACGGTGAAGATGTGCTTCACATTTTTCAATCCAGTTCTTCGCTTCTTTTGAACCTAAAAAACAAGCAAGGGCAATGATGAAAACCCACTACACTGGCAGTATGGGGTAAATGTAAAGTAAAGACTTGAACCCAGCTCAAAACGTTTAAATGAAGTGCCATGATAAACATGACAAGATATTTCACAAATAATATAAAATATTTTATACATAAAATTTTACGGACATTTCATCACTTCTCCCCACATCTCCGGAGTGATAAAATTGACAAACACTGTCCGAATGTATACTACAATCAAGCTTTCAAAAATTAGGCTGTTAGATTACAAACGCACCAGTTGTGGTCAATAACAAACGATCCAATTCTTAAACAAATAGCGGAAATATTTCTTTAAAAAAAATAGATGTTAGTTGGAAGACTTTATAAAGAATATAGCAAAAGTGGTGCGGGGCAACAATTGTGGATAAAAGAAACTGGAAAGAAGAACTGCTGGTCTTTCTGCGCAATTATCGGGCGAATCCACATCAGACGACTATAAAGGCCCCTGCAGAACTCATGTTTCTCAACAGCAATTTCAAAACGAAAATCCCAACAATCAAGCTAGTTACACTTCACCATGAGGAGGAAGAATTGCGAGAACAAGATGTTAGAAAGAAGCAGACGACGAAGACGTATGCTGGTAGAAAGCAATACGTGAAAGACCGTGAAGTACAAATTGGAGACGTAGGTGTCTCAAACAATAAGAAACAAGTTCACCACCCCGTTCCGAAACGAGAAATATACCGTAACCAAAAAGAGAAGGACTATGACTACTGCCGAAAACCAGTGTGGACATAGAATGACCGGAGACGTGTCAGAGATAAAGAAGATTCAAGGAAGCCTTCCCGCAGGCATGTGTAGAATAAAACTTAGAAAAAAGATGACAATTTTAGTTTATATTTTGGAAATGTAGAAAAAAGTATATTTGTTTGTAATAATGGCATGATTTAATTTCATATTCAAAAAATCACGAATAATTAATGAGCATTCTAGCCTATCAAGTTACCGTTAATACGTCACGTGCATGGACTTTATACGTGATGAAATCCTATTAGCATTCTTTATGTAAAGAATACTGATAAGGTAGAGCTTGTTTTTCTTGTACGCTAATATTTTCTACTGACAATGTGAGCCATTGTTCAGACTCCCCAGGGACACGCTTTGGGTAGTTCATTTTTGAAGCCGTTCGATAAACTCGCAGAACGCGTTCTATCGCGTCAAAAACCATTCGGGCTACGCCCTTGTGGTTTTAAACCCGATAAAACACTGTTGCTCATCTATTAAACATTACGTAAAGACCATATCTAGAGAAAGATGGAATGAAGTATAAATTATGTATTAGCTATGGCAATTACATCTGCACGTGTACATAAAGCGGACCAGATAATAATATCATGATTGCGTAGTAGCACAATAGTCAATAGACATTTTAAGTAAACGACAACTCTTTTTATTTTAAAAGCAAACATGTTTCAGCATACCTATGCCATCTTCAGTGCGAAGTGAGTAAAGTGATTTACATACAAGATAGTATGAATGTAATACTAACACTATATACTATCTTGTATGTAAATCACTTTACTCACTTCACACTGAAGATGACATAGGTATGCTGAAACATGTTTGCTTTTAAAATAAAAAGAGTTGTCGTTTACTTAAAATGTCTATTGAATAATATCATGCTACACCAACTTATGTCAAATTACCGCGCATTTTGCTGAAAAGTAGAGGGGCGGATGTCACACACCCATGTTGACGTTTCACTCCGACGAAGGGTCTTCGCTCGAAACGTCAGTTTAAGCATTCTTAAGTTCCGGCAGTTTCCCAAACCTTTTGACTATCTACAAGCCGTTCAATAGTGCCAATGCAGCACTCTAATTTTTAGCTCATTGTTTGTTACACATCCAATTCGGCACGAATCTGCCTCTAGTTTCAAGCTCATTTTCGTCTGCAACCCTTCAATTAACATTTCCATACCTTACTTTTTCACACATACCGCATACTATTAGTTAAATCCTACCCTAATTACATTTAGTCTACCCTAGTCACATGATTTAATTACAAAAAATTGCAAAGTTTACCATCTATGTCCAAGGATTTCTCCAAGGCTTCCTTTGCACTGTTGAATTTGTTCTGATGGAAAAAGGCTACACTGCAAATAAATAACATTTTGTAAGATGGAAGCACACAATAGCAATTCCTCTCTGACCAAAAAAACACTGTTTACCACAACTTCAGCTGCAATATACCAATAGTTTTGTATCTTCTGAGTTCAGTTCTTTTAAAGTGTTCTAGCCAATATTCTATGGCCAACTGGATACGACAACACCAAGAGCCATAGTTGCACAGCCGAGTAGGCAAGCATTGCTTAGAAACCCATAAAGAATATATCGTGCATACTACAGTACAGTCAGGTTTGACTAAGGTTATTGAAATGAAGTCAAAATATTACCGTTGATAATTTCCGTCTGTTTTTTTCCTCTAATCTTGGGTTCACAAGATGCTTGTTTTTGGTATTTGTTTCCTTCCCTATATGTCTTGTATTGTAAGTGTTTTATCAAGTGAATCGCGTGACATACCGTTAAGTATGCTTTCCTGAATTTTTAGAAACATTTTGCAGTCAGAAAATAGTCGTGAACGGTGATTTTTTGATTGGTTGAATTGTGAACGAAGAAAATTTGTTAGCAATACACCATTTGTTATTCCCTGAATCTATTAAGGGCCAAGGGTGCAATTTAGTACGACTCTCGCTAACACCTGGTGATTTTACTTCTCAAAGGGACGAGCTCCGATCATCAAAGGGTTAACAACTATATCCTTAATCCACTACGGGACCAGAGTGCACTTTACTAATTTATCCTGGCTGATAATAGACGATTTTACTGGCCAAAGGGATTGGCCTTGATAGTCCAAGGGTTAATTCAAACCTTGGTACTATTTTTCCTCTTGCAATCTCAAAATTATTCCGGACCCCACACATCTACAGTAGGGGATGGTAGCTGTACAGTAAACAAATAATGACTCTAGCTAAAGGTTTACCCTCTCCGAAGATAAGCTTTTGCATTATTTGGCTCCAAAGTTATGGCAGATGATGCATCAGCAAGGGCATCTAAATAAAGAGAAGAAGTGCTACGGTACATCGGGGTTTGCATGGATTTACAGAAATTGATCTATCAGGGTTTCCCCTGTACTGTACACAAAAATTGAAATAAGAATACTTTCCACGAAGTTTATGTAAACTTTTACTGTTTTTAATGACTTCACGATTACCAATATTTACTGGTGTAGTAAAGAAATATTAAATGGTTCGGAAGATTTCTTGCAAGAAAACCCATTTTAATAAAGAAACTCAAGTATTCCTTTGAAATCTAATCACCATCAATTTTATTTACATTTACCCAGTGAGGATTAGTGATTCTGAACAGCTGGATCAACTTTCATACTCAGCAACTGGTTTTGCACAACTTTCCATGACCTATGCTAAAATTATATGACTATTACACAACCCTAATAAGTCACACCTGTTAACACAACTCACAGAAAAACCTTAAAACAAAAATACGTATCTCGGCATGCATCTACCGGTACTAAGCCGTGGCGGATCTACATACAGGCGCCTTCGGTGCCGTGCTCCCTCTTTCTAAATTTGATTATTCTTTTGTCGCTATCGCATGCTTTATATAATAAAATTAAACAACACATAGACTTATCGAAATCTTCTGTTTTATTATTCATCGCATTCGACTTCGTGCAACCAATCAATCGAATCGAGTCACTGCAATCGAGTCGATCGCCTGATTGAAAACCATGAAACGGAAATATGTTTTTAAGACGCGGGGTTAAATTCATCGGGTTACCTTTTTGTTTGTTATATTCTGTAATAACGTAGTCCTTTTACCTTTTCATTTTAATTTATAATCCGAATAAAGAAATTAAAAATTTTCTGACATCGGAGACAGAATGGCACATATACTTTCATCCAAAACAACCGAAAGGTATAACCACGCAAAATGTAACCGTAAAATTACATATCCCCAGCCTCCTTTGAATAACGCGGCGTTCGGCACCGTCAACTGGGTACCTGGATGAAGGTAGAAATTTTATTGGCGCCCCCACTTTTAAAAATTCCTAAACCTGTCCCCGCTGAGTGCATGTAACTTGCACAAGCAGCAAATCTAGCTACAACACAAGCACCAAATGGCCGTTCATGCTTCGCTGGCTAGTCATTAGAACTTCTGTCAAAAGATCCAGAAATCACTGGCTACGAGAGACCTGACCTCAGTCATAGGGTATAACAATGCCAGAAAAGGAAGTTAAATATTCTTGTGCCTGTTTAATTTTTTCCGGCCAGATTGGCTATACATAAAGGAAGAAACAAACTCCGAACAATAGTGTCATCTTGATAACTCAAGATATGAGCTAAAATCAAGAGAATTACAATGAAATTGTGATATTTCGTCTTTATTTCAAAGATATCATCAGACAGACAGGGTAGACTCATCATCTGTCCGATGATGTCTTTGAAATAAAGACGAAATATCACAATTTCATTGCAATTCTCTTGATTTTAGCTCATACCTTGAGTTATCAAGATGACACTATTGTTCGGAGTTTGTTTCTTCATTTATTTCTTTAGGTTGTGTCGGCTGGTTCTGAATTTTGACTATACATGTTTTGTTCTTTTTTTTAATGCTGTTTTGTGTTACTTTTGGATTTACCGCTTTGTTTCGAGTAAAAACGTCTACAGTCTGGTGAAATTCGCCTATTTTGTCCGGTAAATTTTAATACTAACTTCAACTAATGTTATTCCATTAAAGGGGCAAGGGCAAGGGCTAATTGTGGATTTATCGTTTCATATTACCCTGAAATTGATTCTGAAACAGAACCGGAACACTGCACATCCATGCTCGTGGATAGCGTTAAGTTCTCGCGAGAATATCTCGTACACTTAAGTTGGATAATAACTCGCCTCCAATCGATAGCTCAACGAAGGTGCCATTTCAAATCCCGCTCGAGTCAACTTTTTCAGTTGACTCCAGAAGTGTAGGTTAATTGTGAATTTATCGTTTCACACTTTAGTATTTTACTCTAACTTGTTAATGCCATACTATTTTACTAGTCACAGGGATAAGCCCTAGGTGTTAACGGAAAATAAAATGTGTAGGCTAAAAAAAAATAATCAAGAAATAACCAAGCTGGTGTTGAAGGAAAACTCTACAACAGCATTGATTGCTGGAAGTACCTATGTGTTCAGAAATGTGGCAGCCAATAGTTTACAGAATTCAACAATTCAACAGCTTTGCCTTAATAACTAAATATTTACGGCGTCGTTCGCAAATAACATAACTCTCAGAGGCGGATCTAAAGGGGTGCGAGAGGTGCTCATGCACCGGTCAGAATTTGCTAAGGCTAGCCTGTTCGCGGGCGAGCCTCTATGTTAATGTCTGCAGCGATGAGCGATGTTGAGTCTGTGTTTGTATTTTCTTATTTTCGTATTACGCCTTAAATTTTATTTCATCGGATTACCGTCGTTCTTGAAAGATCTAAGCCACGGCGACGCAAGAAAATAAGGATGTTGATGAATAATTAGCTTACTTGAAGTATCCTCCTGCATTTTGCCAAAAAATTTTTGCTACATCTCTTGCAATACCCGAGCACATGCCGAGCACATGGTAGGAGCACCGGTGAAACTCTCCGGTATACTATTTTTAGCATCCACACCGGTGCAAGAGGGGTGCAAACCAATCAAAAAAGTGCATTTTCGCATTCCTGCACTGGT
Source organism: Nanipora kamurai (assembly GCA_036872915.1). Taxonomy (NCBI): domain Eukaryota; kingdom Metazoa; phylum Cnidaria; class Anthozoa; order Scleralcyonacea; family Helioporidae; genus Nanipora; species Nanipora kamurai. The sequence continues at coordinate 775 of JBAHVQ010000301.1, read as the reverse complement.
CAGCACCGGTGAACATCTCGAATACCCTGCCGCTTAGCCAGTTTTACAGATTGTAGTTGATGGAAATTAAGCTCTTAGCACTGCTATAAACGCTTGTTACTAGCTCCGTCGCATTATAGACTGATTGAAGTATTTTACTACCGCGCACTTCACTCGTACATTGATTTCTTATCATGGAGTCTAAGAATGTCTTAAATCGTTTGCTCAGTATATTTAATGGCACTGTGGCGGTCTGAGATTGTCATCGTGCTGAAATTGTAAATAAAGTACGGCACATGCTCGAAATCGAGCCTGCAATCCTAGCACGCGGTAAGGTGATCTGAATCTTAACGTTTGAAGCAGAATTTGCCAAATATTAAACTTATATGAACATAATTTTGAAAAGTAAAGACAAGTAACAGGAATAACTACATGCAGATGGCATTATTTCAAATTATTTGAAAGTTTTTGCTGAAAAAAAGGATAGAAATCCCTTAATAATTTGTGCCAAGGTTGGTGTGCTGAGTTTGCTGTGCTGAGTTTGTTATTCTGAGTTGGCTGTGCTTAGTTCATTTTGCTGACTTTGTTGTGCTGAGATTGTTGTGCAAAAGATTGTTGTGCTAAGATTGCTGTGCTGAGTTTGTAATTATCATGCACATCAATATTACAGAAATAAATGCACATATTTGGACACAAAAGAAAACAATAAGAAAACAATCATTTGTCTAATTATTATTAACTAAATTTCATTTTTTTCACTTTCATTTGGGTCAAAATGCATTTCAAAAGTATTTCT
>JBAHVQ010000300.1:0-39081 GCA_036872915.1 Nanipora kamurai | reverse complement strand
AAGGTGCGAGTTCAAATCCCGCTCGAGTCAACTTTTTCAGTTGACTTCGGCAGTGTAGGTTTAATGTGAATTTATCACTTGTTGACAGCATATTAGTAAATATATTTCAAGAGCAGATCACTGGTGGCAATTTATCATATCGGACTTAAGTGATCATTTTTATAATCTTGTGCTATCCAGATTTCTCTAGATCAATAAAAATGCTCATAAAATGGTAAAATGCGGTGATTTCGTGATTTTCAGAAAATAAATTTGTAAGCAAAATTTCTCAAATTTACTGGAATATAATTAAGATAAAAATAGGTGTGGTGTTAGCCAATTATTTTCATCATTTTTTAACAAACTAAACAAGTTAGTAAACAAACTTTCACCGCGTAAAAAAGTGACCCTGCCTGTTATTAAGAAATTTTCTAAACCATGGCTTAGTAAGGAAATAAAAAGATCAATTAAAGAAAAAACAGACTACTTAGCCAAGGAGAGCACGATAAATATAAATGTTAGAGTCTAGGGCTCAGAAATCGTTTTTCTGATTTTCAGTCGTCTGATACATACCAAGCTCTCATATGAACCAGATTAGTGTTCAGCATTTAGTATAAACGTTATTTGGACAAGATTTCAACTCTTATTCGTATAAGTAAATACTATTATCATGCATATTTTGAATGTATTGTAAATAATATGAAAATGACTTGTGTTGGTATTAATGATTTAATCCATAGCAAACGTAATAACTGCATTGAAAAATACGAATAATAATGAAGTAACCCGTAAAACGTCGATACTTCCAAATACTTTTAAACAAATATTTTGCGTCAATAGCGCAAATTAGGAACAACATTAGAAAGTGATTATTATGATTATTTCAAAGAAGATCGGTTTGAAGTTAACCTTTTTCTTCACTTCAATAATACCATAAAATGTGCATGTAGCGTATTAGGCAAACCATTAGCTGAAATCAGGTATATTTCTATCGAAAGTGAAATTTATCCATCCATTTTAAAACATGGTACAAAAATTCCCATTTATGAAGGAGATGATAAGACAGAGACAAGCAATTACAGATCCTTTTTATGGTTATCTAATTTAGGTAAAATCTTTAAACAAATTTAAACCAAGCTCTTGTATGTTCTTGGTTCAAAGTAAAAATATATTATATACCACTCGCAATATAGTTTTAGGCAATAATGCTTGACGTAAGATGCAATTCTCGATGGATTTAATAAAATGCCAGGAAATATGTATAGATGATAGCATGATTTCGAGTACAATTTGGAAAAAAACATGCGCGAGCGAGTTTGTCAAAGACTGTCAAACGAGTGTATGTTTTCCAAAGTACACGAGAAATCATGCCATTACCAATTAATTATATACATGAAAAAATTAAGCAAAAAGTGACGCGAGTAACGAAAACCGGTTGCCAAAGGAAGTCTACTGAAAAACTGCAGTCATTTTTTAGACGCAAGTCTACTTAAAACGCCGGCCTGTTTTGCCGTAATTTCATTTAATTTTTCTGAGGTATGTTTTGATTGTCTCTTTTAATTTTTATGGTTTTTGATTGGGTAATTAGCTCAAGAAATTTGCACAGTATTTTCTTTTTTCCGCACTGTGCTTCCTTTAAACTACGCTGCTCTTACCCAATCAGTTTCAAGAAATTTTTTCATATTTATTATTAAGACATTAACTGACTGAATTGTGATAGCTTCTTATTGACCTTAAAAAGCATTTGATGAAGTGATTCATTCAATTTTACTGCATAAACTGCAATAATTTTACTGCAATATTATGAATTTCAAGGTATAATTCGTTAATAATTTTCAACTCATTTAACCAATCGTATTTAACCACACCAATTGGCACAAATATTTCAAACAAGGAGACAACGTTATCTGGTATACTACAAGGTCTGTGCTTGGTCCATTACTTCTATTATTTTGTACAAACAATATCCATTTTTCCTCCGATGATCATTTAACCTGAAATAGCCTCTTAAATAACTAAAGCAATAGGAATCGTTGCCCTTCTAGATTCTAGCAAAACGTCTCGATCTGTAATTTATATTTATCATATGGTATAACTATTTGGGGAAATGCGGCACAAATGCATTAAAACAAAGTTTTGATACTTCAAAAGCGTTCTCTACGATTAGTACATTTTGTTAATAGTTAGAATCATGCTAACAAGATAAATAATTTGCAAATAAGTGTTTGAATCATTTTCCAGCTTAATGTATAATATAACCAATACATTAGCACCCAGAAATCTAATTAATTTATTCACCCAAATTGTTAACACGCACTCCTATAATATTTGGTCGTCAACTGCTGACAACTATCATGTAAAATACTCTCGTATAAATAAGCAAAAAAGCTTACTGCAAAAGTATGGAATAGTACTCCAATACCATAGCCAGCAGATAATTTGAAAAAGTATAAAACAAAACATATTCCGAATAAAATCATCTTGTAAAACTCAAGATATAAGCCAAAAAGCAAGAGAATTTTAAATGGTAATATTTCGAATTTATTACAAATTCATCATCAGACCAAGTGGATTCCAATACATTATCGTAGTATAGAAAAAAAACGCCTTCATAAAATTTATAACTTTATTCTTGAATGTTGAAAATGACTACTTCAATCAGCCTATATGATACTACATAGAATATCAGAGTAACTATAAGTATGCACTTGACTATATTGATACATATGTATAAATATATGTGCTTGACTGCACAAAATATACATGTATGTACATATGTGGGATTCAAAAGTTAATAATATAATACAATTCCATAAAATGCATTGTCTCCAATATATGTAATAATAATTAATAAGTTTTGAAGCACATTTACTGTACAACTATGACCAGACCAATTGTTCAACTATTTGACTGCTTTTCTTGTTCCATACATACTTCTATCTCTTTCACAATGCACTACTGGTTTCGAAGGAAACAATATGTTTTGTGGCCCCTCAATTGCCGTTGTCGCCAGAAACCAATCCGAGAGTGACAAAGGCGATAAAGGGGCCACGAAACACTGTTTCTCCGAGGTATTGGTAAATACCTCGGTTATATGCCAAGTGTAAAATGACAAAAGAAGCCTTACGAAAATATCACATATCGTTTCAAATATAAAAAACATATGGAGCTGGACCATTTTTACATATGGGATTTTCATTTCACATATCAATATGGTACGTTTTCACACATGAATACCTAATTCACTTGTGAAATGATATGGCTGAACATTTCAAGTGATAGTCATTTTTAAGTGTAGTGCTACTCTGGTTTCGTAGCCAGCAAAAGGTACATGTAAGTAGCTTGAAAATTTTTCTAATTAAAAAACTAAAAACAGAGTCACCGGATATTTCCCCTACATTTAGGGGTCACCAGGTATCTCCCTGGTAATTAAAATTAAAATAGGGTCACTGGGTATCTCCCTTGAAATAAGGGTCACCAGATATCTCCCCAAGATTACTGCTAAAACAGAGTCACCGGGTATCTCCCCCGAAATAAGGAATCACCGGTTATCTCCCCAGAAATATAATGGCAGAGATAAGACCATTATCTAAAACTATAAAACTAGAACAGGGTCACCGGATATCTCCCCACGAAGGATATGGAATCAACGGGTATCTCCCTGAAAATTAATACTAAGCGGGGTCACCGAGTATCTCCCCTTATATAAGAGGTCACCGGATATCTCCCCAGAAATATAAAGAGGTAAGAAATAAGCAAAAGAAAACCGAGAAAGAAAAGGAAAATATGTAATGTTTTCGAACAGCTAGTAGAATCTTTTGTCTGGAAGTATTGACTCTGAGATTAGTCAATACTGTGTTTTTACCCAACGTTTCGACATTCACGTTGCTGTGTCTTCATCAGGGGTTAGAATCGTCTGGAGTCGCACCCGTATATATAGTACCGCTAGCGTTTTCATGTTTTTTAATTAGTATTAATTTTCAGGGAGATATCTGGTGACCCCATATCCTTCGTGGGGAGATATCCAGTGACCCTGTCCTAGCTTTATAGTTTTAGTTTATGGTCTTATCTCGGCCATTATATTTCTGGGGAGATATCCGGTGATTCCTTATTTCAGGGGAGATACCGGTGACTCTGTTTTAGCAGTAATCCTGGGGAGATATCTGGTGACCCTTATTTCAACCGTGTTTTACCAGAGAAATACCTGGTGACCCCTAAATGTAGGGGAAATATCCGGTGACTCTGTTTTTAGTTTTTTAATTAGAAAAGTTTTCAAGCTACTTGCATGTACCTTTTGCTGGCCACGAAACCAGAGCAGCACTACACTTAAAAAATGACTAATACTTCACCTGGTTGCGAGAAAAGACTATTTACCAATTTCAAGTGAACTGGAAGGATACGAAAGATGCATTTCACATATTAAAGGGAAGATTCCCTCATGAAAATTAATTCCACATATATGGAATTAAAATGATGTTTGCATATGAAATGGTATTTTAATATGTGAGCTGGCATGTGAAATTTTTTGTAAGGGAAAACGTGGCAAGAAACCTTCGAACAGTGTTTTAAATGACGATAAACTAGAATACGCATCCTAACAATCTATTTTCGATTTTTTCATATTTTTTTCGTGAGGGAAAATAAAAGTAATGTTACCTGCCCCTATGGGTTACGCAGTAAACATCACGATTTTTGGACTGTGACACGAGGACTTGCTCGCCACAGCAGAAAACAAGAAAAACGAACTTTGACACTTGGTATATAACAATATTCTATTGTTAATTATTTCCTGCTAACTATTATTTATTTGTTCCCTTATAATCTGCATCGTAACACTTCCCGCCTTGATAAGCTATTGCTATTTGAGGGGAAAGTGTTTTCTTTATATATCATTTGCAACTGAACATAATAAAAATACGCAGTCTATCTGCGAACGTGAGGGGATAAAGCTTTTAACTGATAATTTCAAGGGTAAACTCGGACATTTAAGAAAAGCAAAACATTTTTATAACCTTACTTAGCATGTTCTAAGATTATTGGGCTGTTGTGAAATTGGATTGAGAGACCGTGCCGACAGCCCTTGTTCCTGTATTAACACCTGTGTTGGTGGAAATCCTACTCTGTCAAAATTAGTACCCTCGAGATCGATGGATCATGTAGATTAGATATATTATCTAGGTCGGCTAGACCGTTTTTAGATTTGGATAGCTCGGTTAGATCCATCTAGGATATAAGTTCCATGTAGCTAGGAACAAAGGGATGGCATCAAAATTCAAGTTCACTAAATAACAAAATGTTTAAGTCAACATGGCTGAAATTGATAACACATTGGTGAGTCCTATGTCATTTGAGCATCAGCAAGCAGCAGAAAACTGCTCTCCTTCAAAATAATAAACTAAGCAGAGAATTAGTATTGTCATAAGATCGTAAAAGTACAAATGCTATTATAAACTTGAAGTAAGCGACAAATTTCTTTATTGCATTACAATAGATCACATATAAATATCGCTTGTAAATAAGCTATTATCATTTGCACTAAAGATGGCATCTGTTTTGCCGAAGCACGTATGCAATAAAGAAATTTGTCATTTACTTCAAGTTTATAATTTATTTCAGAATCATCCTCAGGGTAATATGAAACAATAAATTCAATGTGAAAATAATTTAAATAATAATTAAAGGTGAATTTATAATTTGTATTCTACTAGTAAAAGTTATACTGAGGATGCAGCTCGGAAGGGTCTAGGTTTAAAAGTCAAATTGTTCAAAAGTATCTTGTTTTCAATTCTTGATATAGGGTATCTCTGTGTTGGTTTCTTAGCTATGGGTGTTCTTGTGCTAAGGTACTGCATATCCGTGTTTTGTGGTCCTGGTATAATCTTGGGTTCGGGATCAAGCTCTGGAAGCCTTTTACTGATGTTAATATTGCCCTGGGTTGGTGTGTGGAATAAAGTTATAGCTGGTATGATTATTGGTTATTGGGATGGCCAGTTCCGTTTGCTCTGATACTAGAGATTCACCAGCTGGCTCTGAACATTGTTTTGCCAGTATAAACCTTGCGCGTAGTTATGCTTGATGTCTTTCCCACAGAATGACACCAACTTGAACTTCAAAACTTTGAGGGTTTTCTCAAAATTTAGGACAAAATCTGGTTGATCGTTTGTAAACTTTCGCCTGTTGTAAGGTTATCCTGGAAGACTTTTACTTTATGATTCAAAGTCTTTGCCCTTTGTGCACTCAGCCTAATTCTATGTTGTCAGTTCATCAGTGATTCAATTTACTTTGCTAATGCTGTAGAAGTGGCTCCGCATGTCAATAAGAACCTGCCTAACTAGTGTCGGTAAAAACTCTCCTTTGGTCCCAATCTTGCTTAGCTTATCTTTGAATTCCTTGACATACATAGCATTCTGCTAGTGCATCGGCTGTAGGGTGTTCGGGTGAGCTGAGGGTTTATGTTGTTGTCATTTCCCTCTACTAAGAAACCTCTGCAATTCAACGCTGGTAAACTGTGTTCAGTGGTCCGTTATAAGGTGTACTGGTAATCCGAAATAGCTCAAAAGATCCTTTTAAAACCGCATAAAGCCAAAAAGGGTAGGAAGCTGTCGAAACACTGAAATAGTAAAATTGGCTTTGCGTAAATTGGCTATTTGTCGAAGTGAAAGGTAAAATGATATAAAAATTGGAGGTATTTTTATACGAAAAAGAATCGTGACAGTATGATAAGCAATTGGACTTAAAAATCAAGGAAAACTCAGTAATGAGATGAAAATGATGCATGGAAAATCATTTGCTATTATAAACATCATCAAGTAAGATGGGAGACGGACCTGACAGAGGACCGGGAATAAATAGTATAAAATTATAAGGCAATAAAGAATACAAGCCAATGTTTTTATTCACCCACACAAGACTAGTTCGTTAACTTGTAAAAGGATAACTTGTACCAACTAAAGTAGAATCAACGAATAAAAGAGTACAAGCGAATGTTTCTATCAGCCCATGCCAGACAGAATCATTAACTTGTAAATAGATAAATGATACAAACTACAGTAAAATCTAAACTAAAATCTAAAATAATATCTAAAATAAGATCGCAAATAAATACTTAACCCTTTAACGCCTGAATGTTTTTTCGTTTGTTCTTTTGTTCTCTCGTTTGTTCTTTTGTTCTTAGTGTCCAACATACCGGACACCGAACATTATACTAGTACCACCTTTACAAATTTTCAGTAAGCATCTCAGTACTATAAGTAAGCTGATGTTTTTCTTTGGTAAGGACATGCAAAGTTAAAGTGCAATTGTTTTCATGGTCCAGCTGGCTGCGACGGTTAAACTTGTTGAGATGATAGCGGGGCTTTTATGGCTGCTAGGCAAGAGGTGCACAACCTTCCTTTATTTCTGTGTTAAGTCTGGGTCGTCATACCGTAAAAGCTATATTTAGCCCCCCTCTCTATCAAGCCCCCCTTTCTAATAAGCCCCCCTTCAAAACTATAATTTTCAAATAAGCTCCCCTCTCTTTTAAGCCCCCTACCCCCTAACAATATTCACACGAGTTGGCTGTAAAAAACACGTAATTTGAACTTTGAAGCCGATTTAGAAATTGTGTATTTTATTCCGTAACATTATATCACCAACGTCTAGCTTCATGTGTGCTAATTTCAAATTCTTCCTTTCAAGTTCAGTTTTTAATATTTCTATAAACTTCTTTGCATGTGGGTTGGCGGTATGACATCTTGCAACAAAGTTCCCCGGAATAACTAGTCCGTCTTCAAGCATACGTGGCCCAGTTGGTGAGAATTCAAGACTACAGCCTTCACGAGACAAAAATTTGCACAGTCAGAATGACAGTTCAATTGCCAGATGTCCAACGACCTGCTCGGAATCATGGTTGAGATAAACTCCCACAGCGTAATCGTCATATTGTTTCGCTTCTTCTCTGGTACCTTTCTTGCATAGCAATTTCTCACCGACGACTGGTTTCCAAACCCTTTTATATACGTGGTGACCTCTGCAGACCGTTGCGATTTCCAAAACGTAATTCTTTTCAAACTCAATTGCACGCAGTCTTGCCATGCTCACGATATAGTGAGCGTTTCAGATATCAATTCTGTGTATTTTGTTAACAGCTGTGGTAAATCTCAATCGTCAGTGTTTCAAGAAACTGTCTATGCCGTTGCCAACTTTTCAACATCAGATGCTTTGGCCCTTGCTCTGCCTTGCATCGTTTCTCCGCGGCTAGCAACTTTTATTTAGATTTTACGAATTAACATGACTGCAGAGGGATCAAAATCAACCTCGCATCAAGGTAAGAAAGTTCGCAGTTATACAGATGATTTCAAGATTGAGGTTATTGTAGAAATGGAAATAAATGGAAACAGAGCAGCTGCTCGGAAATACAAGGTCGCACCAAAAACTGTTCCTGAGTGGAGAAGCAAGAAAGAGAAGTTTGAAAACCTTCGCAAAACTACTACAGCTGGCGGGAAGTGATTTCGTTTAGATGGAGGTGGAAGAAAGATCACAAACGTCGAGATCGAAGAAAGGTTGCTCGAATGGTTTCGCGTAAGACGAGGTAGAGGTCTTCGAGTTTCACGCAAGCAAATTAAGGTAAAAGCCAGGTGTCTGCAAAATGAGAACAGAGAACATTAGATTTGAATATCAAGACCATGGTTTCAGTGACGGTTGGATACAGAAATTTATGGCAAGAAACGGTCTATGTATCAGAAGGCGCACAACAGAGGCCCAAAAAAAATCCAAATAAACTGACAAGCTATGTGCCTATACTTCGAAGGTGAAAAGGCTCCGCATGAATTATGATCTGAAGAATATAATCGCAATAGATAAAACTACAATCTGGAACGATATGATTTCAAACACGACAGTGCGAAAACGTAGTGTTAATAACGTTAGCATGAAAACGACTGGTCATGAGAAATCAAAAATCACAGTCTGCTTGACTGCAACTGCAGATGGCGGAAATAAAAAGCCATTCTTTATCTTCAAAGGTACAAAGAGAAAAGTTGCCCGATTGAAAGAATAATATCAAACAAAGTGTCTTGTTGCTACATCTGAAAATGGGTGGATGAATGATGATTTAACGCAGAGGTTTTGTAAAGAGATGATTGAAACCTTCTCGTTTGGAACTCGACGACTTTTAGCTTGGGACGCGTTCCGGTGCCACTTGACACCAGAAGTCAAGGCTATTTTAAACCAAGGTCGAGTTGATGACGTAATTGTTCCCGGTGGCTGCACTAAGTTTATCCAGGCTCCCGATGTCAGCTGGAACTGGCCAATTAAGGAGTATCTTCGAGACTTGCACGACGAATAGTTGGCCAATGAAGAACACAGTCTCACTGCACAAGGCGACATGAGAGCACCCTCAAGAAATGCCAAACGACAGAGTGGGTTTTATAAGCGTGGAAAAAGTTGCCTAGTGACTTAATCAAGAAGTCATTCAAGGTGAGCGCTTTGAGTTCCAATCTTGATGGGTCAGAGAATGGTCAGATCATGTGCATCAAAAACGGTCCTTGCCAAGAACTCTTGACTCGACTTCAGTCTGTAGAGGTGGACGAACTAGACCCATTCGACGATGTTCAAGAAGACGAGGAAGAAGACTGTTCAGAGTTAGAAAACTCAGATAATGATGAAATTGTCGAAGTTGTCTGAGTTGACATTTTACAGTTAATACTTTACAGTGTCATTAGAAATGAAACGTTTAACAGTTGACATTTTACCGTTTTATTAAAAATTAATATAATACAGATCAAAGAACAGCACTGTGTTTCAGTTTTTTTATATTAAGCCCCCCTCTCTTAAACCCCCTCTCTATTTCGCCCCCTCTGTTTCATTTTCCCCATACCATGGTACATAGTGACTCTCGCATAAAAAACCGAGAGTTTGGACGACTATTGGACGTTCGTCAAACTCGTTCTCTCAGAAAAACGACTTCTGAGCCCTAGACGGGATCCGAACCCGCAACCTTCTGATGACCGGTGAGACGCTCTAACCATTGAGCTACCACGACTCAGATGGTGAGCTAGAGTGCAGGTTCGTCATATGTACTGCCTAAGCGGAAGTCACGATATGATAATAACGATGAAAATACTTAATGCTGAACAGAAAGTTGGTTCATGTAGGAGCTTGGAAATATCAGACGACTAGTAGACGTTCGTCAAGCTCTTTATCTCAGAAAAACGATTTCTGAGCCCTATACGGGAACGAACCCGCAACCTTCTGGTGACCGATGCGGTCGATGCGGTAAAGCGTCTGCTTTAACCATTGAGCTACCAAGACTCAGATAGTGAGCCAAAGTGCAGGTTCGCATTACGTACTGCCTGGGCGGACGCCGACGAACCTGCACCTCAGCTCATCGTCTCAGTCTCGGTAGCTAAATAATCATGAGATAATGGTCATCCGGTCTTCAGACGGCTGCGGGTTCAATTCCCATGTAGGGCTCAGAAATCGTTCTTCCGAGATAACAAGCTTGACGAACGCTCGCTAGTCGTCTTAGAAGACATAGCAATGATACATACAAATAGTTAAACGTGTAAATTTCAAAGCCCTTGGCCAACCAGCTCACCAAGTACCGTGATACTGTCAGGTGCACTGGGAGATTGAGCGAAAATCTTTGCAACTTAACTAATAAGTTTGGGTACATTTAATGTCATATAAATAATTGTAAAGCCCTTCTTCGACTGATAACACCAGTGAGTCATTGTTTAAATTATTTAATACCTATCACAGTGATTAGCGTTTACGCGAAAGTTGCATGCAAAAGGCAGATTTTAACATCTCTCCAAATTGTACATTTTAATAAAAACACCGGAAATGTAAACCCGAAAAATATGATTTAAAGTTTCTATCAAGGAATGTCAAATGTTTTCTGAATAAAATAAGTTGGGGAGCTGGTTCAAATCTGTCTTTACTCTAAGCCAGCAAATTTCCTTCAATATTCTTGACAAACCAACCATTCGTGGTATTTCCTGGAAGTAAGCTGTATAAATGTCAGGTCAAACAACATCAAATGTAACCTACGCTCAGCCATCTCATTCTCAGCATCTCAAGGGCTTGAGCGTCTGGCCGGTGGTCGATTTCCGTCCAACTCAAGGGACATCTTTAAATGTAACATTTGGCTTGCTTTATGTATTCTCGTTTTCTAGTGCTTTGACTTCCTTCATTTATTTGGAAAAGGCGTTAGTCAGACTGCATGTTTTACCAACGATTAATTAAAACGACATGGTATTGTGTTTGTTTACTATGGCCGTAAACTATTTTCTCTGGAAAGAGTCTTATTAATCAAACTAATATACAAAAATGCAGCTTAATAAAATAAAGAAATCTTTCTCCTAATTCTCAAAAGTTACACAAAAAAACTAGAAAAAAGTACGAATTATGTGCGAAAGGATTGATATAATTATTAATTTTTCAGAGAAAAGTTGATTTCGCAAATTATTGCCTAAATGCTTGGATATAGATGATACTAACTGGCTCAGCTAGGTAATCAACTATGTATATTGACTTCCCACCGCTTACCTGTCTCCCACGCAAACGTCCAGCCATTTTAGTGAAGCTGTTTTGACATGCAATTATAACTACTGTTTCAATTTTCTAAGTCACACAACAACCGTATTCACAAGAGAGAAAATAAAGCCACGAACGCTGCATTTACATGACTATTTTCGCGACTTATTCTAGTAATGAACAACTTCGCGGTGACTTCACGGTAAAGTCGAGTTTACCTTACGAGAAAAATGATGAATAACCATCAGGAAAAAATTGAAAAGGAAGTACTTGACCCATGCATGACTGATTACTCATCATTTTTATCATCAGGTAAAGTCCTCTATGCGTCTATGTTCGCGGCTTATTTTTGACTTGGCGTTTATTATCTGTGACTCATGTTCTCTCAAAAAATGGCTCAATTGAGGAAGACATATTAATACCTTAGAAACATTGGTCACATTAAAGTTTATCAGTCAGGGTTGTTGTTGTAAAATGTCAACTACTTTCGTAGCTAGCATTTTATAAATATTTGCTAAGAAAAGAGCTCTGGGTTAGTGTGTAAAGATACACGAAGCAGAATTCATTGCCCAGACTGCTTGCCAAATAAGCCATACCTTGTATCCGCCGAAACATCCGCTGCCTTGGACTTTACTAAAATCCAGAACCAGCCGACAACTTAAAGAACTAAAGGAAGAAACAAACTCCGAACAATAGTGTCATCTTGGGATTTTGAATTTAATCAAAATAAAAGAGAACTGGTAGCGGTTATTATTTCCCCCGCAGCTTTGTGGGCGATATCAAGGAACCGTAAAGTTCCTCTTCAATTTTAGAATTCCTATGACGTGCAAACAAATCCTGCTTAAAAGTGCTAGAAGCAATATAAAAGAAATATTCGTACGAAAATTGAGGAAATGTCGTCACACTATCGTCGAATCCATAGAAGAACTTCTGAGTCCAATATAAACATACAGTCTAACGCATTACTACGAAAAGAATGAGGCTTATTTTGTTGATCACGTTTTGTTTAGCCAGTTTGGTAAGTAATAATTAGATTTCTAGTAATGAAAAAAAAATTCTTCATTCCCATTACTTATTATCAATAATTTTATCTTTTTAAATTTACAAGGGCCTGGCTAAGAGCTTTTTACAAGGTGAGAAATTAACTATGGTGTAATATTAAAATTACGAAAACTGCTAATCATATATAGGCAGTCGTTCGTTCTCAACTGCTCGTTTGTTGCTTTTATCAAAAACCAGCTGCCGAAGAATGGAAACGTGAGCCTCATTACTCTACGATAGCTCAAAGACAGTTAATTCGAGCCACCCGAACAAATGAATAATAAACATTGCTCAATTAAACAAGACGCCTGCTCAGGCGTTTACTCGCGCTACTGAAAGCGACTTGGGCTTCATCACTTCGGCGCAAAACTCTCCGCAAAACTCGTCAACTATTCAGATAGAGTTTTAGTATGTTTCACCTGAGGATGAAACGGCAAATTTCTAACATATGACGTACTGCATTTTGTAAAATTGATATAATATAGTTGAACCTGCCTATAACAGACACCCTCGGCACTTTGAAAAGTGGCCGCGAAATGCAGATGGCTGCTTCATACAAGTTGACCGAAAATTCGCCATTAGCTGCAATCTAGGCGTACCCAAATTTCATCAACGCCTCATTCATGAAAATAAGACAAGCCGACTGAGGCAGTGCTTCTTTAAACACTTTGTAATATAAACATAACATTTAAAGGGTAATGGCAACGAAAACTTTTATTTCATAAATCCATAGTATTTCTTAACGTTAATTATAATATCACAATGATTCCACTCGGAAATTATTTGGTAACGAAATATCAGAGAACAAACTTCGTCAAAATTACGAAGTCATCTGCCATTTTGAATCGAATACAAAACTCATTATCTTCGGGTCAAACTCAAATGACCATTGTGACGTCATTGGCTGGTAACTGTGGTAATAGTGGTATAAATAAGTAAGTATTGCTATAAGAATAATGTCACCAGAACCAGAATTGTTGTCATTATTGAAATCACTATTGTATCCATATACCGGACATTACATTTCGAAACGCAATGCAGAATGCAGCGAAGCGGTTTTTGCATTTCAAAGGCTTTTGCTTGTCGGAAGTTACTGGAGAATATCCGAAGTCTTGGAGTGTTGACATACATTATGCATGAAAGGGGAACTTACCTATTAGGAGAACTTTTCTGATAGGAAATATAGGCACATATTTCTCAGTAATTGTGGGCCGACTGCTTGCATAAGTTTTGGTCAACTATTTCATTGTAGTTACTCATTTAGTTTGACGCCGGCATACATTTGTGAGTGGCCCTGAAACCTTTTTCGATCGCTGGCCTGGTTTGTGAGTAATAAATCCAATTCTTGCAATTATTATGTAATTAATCTCCAACGTTGTTTGCTAATGTAGCGCATGAGAAGGCACTTTTTTTGCAAGAACGTTGACTTTACACGTTTGTATTCAATTTCGGCAGACATCACCAATCACTTCCCTGGGAGGTTTTAGTGAAAATTATCTCAACTCGACGTCACCTTGAGTAAAAACTTAGTTTAGTTTCCCAGTTCACTTTTTGTCACTTTGGAGATTAGAAGAGTAACGCTAACAAAAATTTGGCAAAACAACAATAACAAAACAATTTAGAGCCACTATATCACTGTCTGTACCATGCTCCCGCGATAAAATTGCCTTAACTCATTATTGCCCAAGAAAATCGAAGAAACGAGTCAAAAACCTTTGCTTAACTTCACGTCACACGGATCGTTGCTGCGCAACGAACTTTGCATATTACGCACGCGAAAAACTACTTTTCTAACTCAACTTTTGATGCAGATTTCAAAAAACATAGTCGAAACCGAAATTCTGTTAGGAAGTTGGTCAAAACAGAAAAAGTTTCCATCGTAAACTGGTGGTATTCGTGGGGTCAGAAAAATAGAGTTAAGTTAAAAAACGTTATCTTTCTGGACAAAATTAAGATACTTTGATACATATTTCATCTCCGGAGACATATCTTCAACGGTTAACAAGCCGCAGTAGACACAGTAAATGTAAGCATCTTAAGAACGAATTGAGATGCGAATGGGCGTAAAACACCGTTCTTTATCCTTATTTTGAATGAAACAAACTAATTACTATTTGAGTCATGTGACCTTAAACTTAAACAGTCCACCGATCGAATAATTATAAATGATGACACTGAAAACATAGTGTATCTGGTTTTCAAATCAAACATACTCAACTAGAGATAAACTCTGGAATGCTGCGTGCAGTGGATTTTCTTGGAAGGTCGTCCTTATAGAAGACCTTGATTTGCATTTTGCAAAACATTGTTGGATTTGTGAAAAGCGTCTTCTGTAGAGTTTTAAAACTCCCAGTACATTTCCCATTCCAAAAGCAAGTATAAGGATTGTTCTGTGGATGTTAACATATACCAAACGTCATTTACCAATAAAACTCCGAGACGATTGATAAAACGATAAACAAAAATTTATTTTAATTTTGCAGATTCCAAAAAAAATGTTTTTTTAGTCAAAATTCGAAGAGGAAGTGAGTTAAAAATTGCAATAGTTAAAACTGTTCACGGAAGTCGGATCTTTGTTTGATTGGAACGAAACGAGTGAATCTTTCAACTACTATAAACGTTGTGGCTTTCTGAAGCTAATTTACGTAACTTCAAAATATGCCTTCAAAAGCAATCCATTATCACGAGTTCACCCTCAAAATTATAATAGCAAAAACAACTATACTTGGAATAGTACTTTCAAAAGTGTTTTTACAACAATATAAAGTCTATATGAAGTGAAACTAAATCTTCAAAGGTATAATTCTGACACTCTAAGCAACAACGTGGCCATTTTGAGTGGGGTGTGAGCTTTTCGTGCTACCGACCAACGAATGTTTTTAATCGACTTCAGATGCTACTATAGGCTATTTTTCCACTTGACAGTAATGAACTCTTCAAGATCTACTTTAGCAAATATATTTAGTTCTTCTGATAGTGCATACTACAGATTAGCGATTTTGTGGAACAGTATTCCAGATTATGTTAGGGCTAAACGAAATCAAATGTTATTTAAGAAACATCTTAAAATGTGTAATTTATCAGCCATTGACTTTGTAACTTTTTGTAACCAGTATCCAAATTATGTATATTTTATGTAGATATTGGGAAATTATAGTACTTATTAATGTTGTTTTTGACTTTATCAAATGATAGGTTTGTAAGTTTGGGGAAATATTGGGATGGTTAGATAGATACACAACCACATCAGCATTATGCGGTACGCAAATTGCATACGCGATATCGCATTTAAATAAATGTTTAACTTCGTATAGATGAGAAATTCATGAGTCTACCGTGAGACTTATCGTTTATGTTATCGATGAATCGAGTTCCTATTTACCAATAGCTTTACCAGTCTTCTGTTTTTCCCGACCTAGTAATGGGACAGTGGGGGATAACGCACGTCCCTCCCCTCGTATGTTACACTCCTCACTCGAAGATTTACTTTCACTTACTGTCATTTAATATAGACCCAGTTTCATATAAGTACTTGTAAATGTCTAACATGCCTTGAATATTTTCACGATATAACCATTCAAATCGTATAGCATTTGCTGGCCCATTTTGAGGGTCCCACGAGTTTAAATTCCACAATATCGAACCGCTCGTATTGTATATATTTTCTACAAACTTTAAACTTCCATTTTTCTTCTTGTAGCAATGAGGTGACTTACTTTTTCTTCTCATATAACGTTATATATTATATATCATATATTATAACTTTATCTTCTCATATAACTCATTGTCTGATATCAGTGCCACAAGATGAAGCTATCACTTAATAGTTCAGCAAGATTTTACAATGGCTAGTTGTGCTAGACTGTCGACATAATTTGTGCATGGCGAGAAACGTTTTGGTTCTTCTCTTATGTCTAGTTATATATTTGTAGAATGTTACGTGCTGCATGTTAATTATAAGTTTAATTGTAAAAAATTTATTGTCACTTAATTGATGGTTAAAAAAAATCTTCAAATGTTTCAGGACGCAACCCTACTTGCAGTAAGCAAAATTGTAAATTTGGTGGTCGGTGCACTCTCAGGTATGGAAAACCACGTTGTATCTGCCGTCGACGGTGTTCAGGTAGCAAGACTTTATGTGGATCTAATGGTAAAACCTACAGAAGCTATTGTGAATTATTGAATGCGCGATGCAAGCAGCAGAAGAGGATTAAATTCGTAAAATTTGGACCATGTAAGTTTGGTTAATTAATGTACTTTTGAACATAATAATTGTGACGTCATGTATTAGTCTAACCAATAACAAGCCTTAAACTACATGTGTTCGTAGTTCGTGAATGTCTTAGAAACGGCTTGTAATGTCCACTGTATATACTATTCAAACTTTTGAAAACTTACATGGTGTCAGGAGAACAAGTTTAACGAAATGAATGATGATGGAGATCATGTCAACGATAATCCAAGAGAAGTGCAGCAGCACAGCCGTTAAATGCTTGTGTCGAATGTCCCATTACCGTACAAACTTAAAATCCATTACCAGCCGACAATATGAAAAAATACAAGACAAAACATAACCCGAAAATAAACATCTTGTGAGTAATGGTAAATAGTCTTTTTTCGCAACCAGGTGAAGTATTAGTCATATTCAAAGTGTTACCCGGGTTTCGTGGCCAGCAAAAGGTACATGCAATTAGCCCCAAAACTTTTCTAGTTAAAAACTAAAAACAATAACACTAGAAGTTTTTGGGCTAATTGCATGTACCTTTTGCTGGCCACGAAACCAGAGTAGCACTTTGAATATGACTAATCTTGTGAATAACTTAAGTAATAACTTAATAACTAATTACACAGGGTATATACAATCCTTAAGTGGTCGCAAAGAATAGGTGATGAAGTGACAGAGAGCTTAATTAAGGAAATAGAGTTAGTTCTTTGGTGGCTTTCAAACCAACATTTAACTCTGGTTAGTTCTTTGGTGGCTTACATTAAATTTAACGCCCCAACAATCGCTACCAAGAACAGCATGAAACGATTGATCAATAGGCAACAGCGTTACGGTCGTTGGTGGAAACGTGCGAATTTCAAGTTCTAAAAGATGAACTTGTTCGCGACCGACTCGTCTGTGGCATTAAAGACAATGGCGTGCGTAAGGAAGTGTTACAAGAACCAAAGCTAACCCGAGAATAGACATCTGCAGAGCTTCGGAAGCTACGAAGAACCAACTAATGATGCACTCAGGACGACAGGAGCACTCACACTAAAACATGCGCTCAGAATAACGAAAGAATGGAGAGTTACAGTGTAAACTGGTCAAGTCAACCATCGACCAAACCAGAGGTTTGACGTAAACAAGTCCAAACGAAAGGTCAACAGCAAGAACATCGAGTGTTTGTTCTGTGTTCCCAGCGTTCGGGAAGACATGCAGTAAATGTGGTGAGCAGAACCATTTTATTGTGAAATGCAGAAGCAAACAACAGACACGTAACTTTTGCAACTGTTTGCGGGACAGCCTCATACGGGATCGTGTAGTTCTCGGGATTAAGAATGAACAAACAACGAAAAAGCTGCTTAGAATGCGAGATTTGACTCTGAGCAAATGCATTGATACGTGTCGAAGTGAAGAGATTACCGAAATGCAAATGAAGTCAATGAGTGAAACATCTAGTGACTATGCTAACAAGATCAAGACACAAAGAAGGCGGCAGAATAAAGAACTAGAATCAGACGGCTCAGAGGACGATGAAAGGGAAATAAAATCGGTCGAGAAGAAAATATTGTATAAATTTTGCGGCTTTGAGCACATGCCAGATAAGCGAAAGTGTCCAGCCTGGGGAAAATCCTGCAACAAATGCAAAAGAAAGAATCATTTTGCAAAGAGATGTCGAAAGTCATCGATATATTGCATAGAAAGTGAGGAGGAAGAAATTAGCGTCGTGAGAATTCAAACTATGTAAGAGAAAGCTGTATTTGGGAAGATGTTGGTCAACGACGTTCATGTAAATTTCCAAGTCGACTGTGGCGCCTGCGCGAATATACTTACATACAAGTATGTGGAAAAGGAAAAGATTTCTTCATGTGATAGAACACTAGTTATGTGGAACGGTACTAAAGTGAAACCTATGGAAACGTGTGTCGTTCGAGTGTTTAAGAAATCAGAAGAAATATGATGTGAAATTTTTGATCGTCGAGGATGACTTGACTCCGTTGTTAGGTTTGAAGACCACAGAAGAGATGAGACTGTTGAAGATTCATGAAGAGAACTTCATCAGTGCTATGTTTTGTAAGAAAATGGAAGTGGTAGACAAGGATGCCGAAGTTTTTAACGACGATTTGGGAAGATTGCCAGGAATAGTCCATCTAGAAGTAGACCCAAATCATAAATCAGTCGTACTACCAGCACGAAAAATCCCCGTGTCGGTGAGAGACCAATTCAAAGTCGAGCTACAACGATTAGAGAGGCTGGCAGTCATCACACCCGTTGAAGAACCGACCGAGTGGGTGAGTCAAATTGTCGTCGCCATACATCAGAGTGGTGTTACGTGTAGTAACGAAACGTTAGCATTAAAATACATTTCAAAGTTATGTTTTGCTATCAATATGGCTCTGCTTAAGGCTATTTGCTGGGCAATAGTATGATGATCCGTCTCCAGAAGTATGACATCGAAGTGATATATGAGAAAGGAAGCAACATGTTCCTTGCCGATACGTTGTCTAGAGCGAGCATCCCCGGTGATGAGAAAAGTGGTCCTGAGTTTGAGACCATTAACATGATGAAGTACCTGCCCATTTCCGACGAACGGCTAAAGGAAATACAACGAGAAACCAAAAGCGATTAGTCCCTCCAAGTCTTGACGACGGTGATTCGGCAAGGTTGGCCAGAGCAAAAAGAAACTCTTCCAAATGTTCTGGCACCCTACTTTAGCATCAGAGACGAGATGTCGATTCAAGATGGTCTAGTGTTTAGAGGAGAAGGAGTGGTTATCCCGCAAGCAATGAGAAGCAAGATGCTGGGAAAAGTCCACAACTCTCATCTGGGAGTGAATAGTTGCCTCAATCGAGTTCGATAGTGCCTGTACTGGCCCGGTATGTCCAACGATATCAAGAACCACGTGTCAACCTGCGAAGCCTGTCGTGAGTATGAGAGAAGTCAGCCAAAGGATACGTTATGTAGTCATGAAGTGCCAAATCGACTCTGGCAACGTGTAGGAATAGACTTATTTGAGCTAGAGGGAAAACATTATCTAGTAACCGTTGACTATTTCAGTGATTTCTTTGGGCCGGATCACTTGAAGAATATCTCCTCAGTACACGTCAGTAGGAAAATCAAGAGTCATTTCGCGAGACATGGCATACCCGAGCAGGTAATAACGGACATTGGCCCGCAGTTCATAGCACACGATTTCCAGATATTTACCAAGGAATGGGATTTCGAGCACGTCACCTGTAGTCCATACCACAGTCACGCAAATGGTAAAGCAGAAAGTGCAGTAAAAGAAGCAAAGAAAATCCTAAGAAAGTCGAAGAAAGCAAAGTCAGATGCGTTTTTGGCGGTTCTGGACCATCAAAATACCCCCTCCGCGAGCATGAAGAGCAGTCCAGCCCAGCGCCTATTGAATAGACGAGCGCGAACCTTGTTGCCAACAGCAGCGAAGCTTTTACAACCACAAACGATTGACAGCGATACCACGATAGAGAAACTAGCAGAGCGGAAAAGACAGCAAGCTAAGTATTACAACAGAGGAGCTGTCGAACTGAATCCTTTGGACGAAGAAGATGTGGTCAGGATAAAGCCGTTTCGTTTGGGAACAAAAGAGTGGGAGAAAGGGGCGGTGCGAAAACGTCTAGATCAGAGATCGTATAAAATAGAGACGCCACATGGTATACTATGAAGGAATAGAGTGCAACTAAGAAAAACGAACGAAGCACCTCCAGATATCGAGCAGAGATCAGCTATGGATAACTCGACACCGTTAGATATGGGCGATTCTGGAGACCAAACCAGCCTATCTGAGGAATTGGGCAGTAACGAAGCAAGAACAGAAATGATATGTTTACCTGCTGCAGAAGATAACGGTGTACAACCCGTGCGTTGATCTGGAAGAGCGCGGAAACCTCCAAGCTACTTAAAGGACTTTGTAATGAAATAGATTCGGATACACTTTATGGATTACATTGCAGTGTAATGTTACGAACGCGAATTACTCATATCGTACATTTATTTAATTATTAATGGTAGTTTTTACGGACACGGACCTTTATCATTTGTATATTTAATTTATAGGTTATAGTTATTATTTTTTTATTATTAGACTCCATTTAGCTTCAAAAGGGGGAAAGATGTAATAATAGGCATTAGAACTTAATTATCATATTAATTAGTTAGGTAGCTTATATAAGGGCATGTATAATTTGTTTACGAGTCAGTAAAATACATGTGTTGATCAAGCTAAGACTATGCTGTTATAACAGCCTTGGACACAATCATCAGTACGTCTATAGAAGAAAAATTGTTTTGTGGACAGACCACAAGCCACTTGTCTCAATTTCAAGAAAACCTATGGCGACCACCCCAAAAGACTGTTTACAGAGACTGTTACTACGACTACAACAGTACGGCGTTGAAATCTGCTACAGACCGAGAAAAGAAATGTATGTCCCAAATATATTCGAGGAATATTTAGCATTAACATTCAGTGACATGAAATGATATTGATGTAGGGTGAAGTAAATTTTCAAGTGTCAGAATGATATATTTTTGAGACCCAACCGGGACCAGTTGCGAAAAATGCAACTCCAGGGCCTCCGGCTGGGAATCGAACCCGCGACCTTGCGAATCTAATACAGTGCTCTGCCAACTGAGCTACGAAGGCCGGTGCCGAGAGCGTGGTCACGAATTCTGTGTATATATCAGTGGGAATGCCGGTAAAGTGAAGGGTATATTCAGGGAATATTTCTAGTCTCAAAAAAATTCATTCTGACACTCGAATAAAGTCCTGCAAAAGATCTGAGGCAGAAGAAGAAACTGAACATATCCACCATTTGTGTGCAATGGTGTGCAATTCTCACTGATGTCCGAACCTCAAATTCGGGAGTTGCAAGAAGAAACTGCGAACGATCTCATAATGCAACAACTAATTCAAACAATCAAGGATGGGTGGCCAATTTCATCATAAATTATTGGTAATTTTATTAGGATTATCACCAGTCATGCTTGTAGTCATGCTCCTCATCATCGGCATTAAATATAGTCAACTTCAACATTCAAAATACAGTTGAGGGGAATTTAAATAAAAAAAAAATTAAGGTCCAGTCTCTCCGCGTTAACGTATACCACATTCTTTCCAATTCAAAGTAAACTTGACCAAAGCTTTGACAGATGCATGATTTTTTATGTATTCACGTTACCTGAATGCAATATAAAGGAAGGCATAAATTAAATGCTGCAAAAGTAAATGAATTTTAACGAAAGAAAAAAGTCGTTTCAAAGAGAAAATGCCTTGAATTTTTCAAAAGAATACCAAGTTCTCAGCACCTGATAAAAACTTTCTCTTCCAAAGTCTTGAATTACTTAAGTTTTCATTAGTATTTGTAGGTCTGATAACTTAAGTGCCAAGAACTCATCATTTTTACTTCGTTTAGACTAAAAAGCACTTAAACTAATGAAGAATGACGTTATCCGTTGTTTCATACATACAGACCTCTTTGATAATGGATAGCAAATTAATCATTCTTTTATGTGTATCTCGATAAGCCTTCTTGCCTCGTTTCTGTGTCTGCAAATCAAAAGAATATCTGCTTTCTAATGAGGTCAGAAAGGCTAATTTAAGTGCACATAGTGGAATGTTTAAAATGGCAGCCATTATGAAAGAGGCCTATATTTTCGTTTTTATGATATAAATTTTTTTCATAATATGCCATTGAGGATCACAGTTACGTTATATCAGGAAAAAAAACTATCGTCACAAATTTTTTCGGAACTCGGTACTGAATTACATATATATATATATATAATGACTTGAAACATTGCACTACGGCACAGTAAATGGAACGACAAAACATGGTTCTAATTAAGCTGTTGTTACGGTAATTCATTGTGGACTGACCTCTCTTAACTCCTTCCTGTCCGTATATGTCCCCAGTGACCTATGGAAACTTTACTACTTTACTCTGGCTGACGCCAGTCTATTTTACTCCGGCTAGCGAGAAAAGTCCTCGGACAGGAAAGGGCTAATTCGTAAAATGAAGTACTGTTCTTGTTTGATGTGATGCAGAAACTAAGGTTGTAAAGTGAGCATAAGTTTTGCCAGCAACTTAACCAATGAGAAACATAGCCTGAAATGGAATATTCAGTGATTTCCTTGGTAGCAACTCGGAGGTCTGGTCCCTAAACGTTTATCATGGCATGAATAGAATTTGATGTTTATCAGTTCATTTTTTACACTGTATTAAAGTGAAAAATTTCAAGTGATTTCGGCTAGCTTTGCTCCGACAACATACATAATTTACTTTTGTCATGATATTGCATTTCAAGAAATGAGTACATAATATAACTCATTTTCAAATTATAAAAAATCGGATTACGATAAAACAAGAATAGATACATGAAACACTGTCAACATCATTTTCTATTATTTGGCATGTCCTTTCCAAAACAAAACAGAAAATATCTAAATATAGTAAGTAGGAAAGGGCAGTTGTTTATCCCTTACCTTCAAGATTAAGAGGTGTGTTTCTGGAAGTCGTCGCTCAACAATTCTAATTAAACTCTCCATTAGCTTCTTCATCTGGCTTTCGTGTTTACTGAAATTATAGGCAAATCTAGCGCCAGAATTGCGAAGCTCGACATTTTCTTCAAACCTAACAGATCATGGATTGAGCCGCCACTCATTGCTGATAAAAAATATTTCTTTACCAATACCTTTTACATTCCGTTTTCTTTAAAATCGTGCCTTTTTTTGCAAATTTGTTGTAGGATATTTATTTTTTGAGCGCTTTGCGCGCACTAAAAGAAGAACAATTTCGTCAGGTTGCAGGGTGACCTCCTATCTTTGGAACATTTTTTAGATCTCCCCCTCCCATTCAAAAAATTTCCATGGACCTTCTTTTAGGATTTCAGCCCAATTTACGTCTTCATAAAATCGAAAAATATCTTGCAGCTTCCCCACCACTTAAAGTATTAATTCTCGTGATTCTTGCCATTTAATGCTAAACTGTCTTTGTAATTGTTTCGTTTATATTCCCTGAATCCCAGGTAATAAACGTTGTCCTAAAGGCAAGTTAGTTTGCTTTTTTGTCCGTCCCTGGCAGTTTGCGAAATGTAATGCCTTCCCAAAGGCAGTATGCTTGGACAATTACTGCGGTAGTTGCAAAGCAGAATTTTATCATCGTGGTAGAAATGTTGACTGTAATCCAGGCATAATTATTTGTTATTCATCAAAGCATCTTGTCATACACTCTCATTAAATTGTATATTTTACCATTTTCATGATTCTCGCCATTCACTGGAAAACTGACTTCACTATTTTCACATTCTCAGGTTATAAACGTTGCCCTAAAGACAAGATAGCTTACTGTATTGTCCGTCCCTGCCAGTTTGCGAAATGCAAAGCCTTTCCAAAGGCATTCTGCCTGGACAATTACTGCGGTGGTTGCAAAGCAGATTTTTATCATCGTGGTAGAAAAGTTGACTGTAATTCGGGTAGGTATTTGTGATTTATGTAAACACCATATCATGAACTTTCTTGTGAAAGCAATTTCAATAGTAATATACCACAAGAAGCTAACAGGTATAAAGTCACCTTGACGTCCAGAGTTAGATAAACTTTTAATCTGAACTATGAATTTATGGTCGTTAGCTCATTATTATAATTTTCTTTCATAATTTTTATTTAATTCATTTTGAAATTCTTATTTCGTGATATTTTGGAACAGTAAAAATGCGCAACATTTATATTACCCTTCTCGTTTAAATTGCTTTAATTTTAAAATCGCTAGAAACACGAGGTAGTGCTTACAATAGTCGGCTGAATGTTTTCATAAGCGTGTGTTTCTCCCAAATTATTTTATAAAAATTTAAAATAAGAAAGGAATCTGACTTAGCGATACTGACCCTTAAAAGACTTGAATATAACGTAATGACCCAGCGATTTGACGTCTATCCCTGTCTTCTTCAAGTTTGATCTTGATGTTGTCTAATTCACGTAGTATTGAAGACAGTCAGGTAGATTTACCCACTTAAGTAAATCCGTACGCTTACTGATTTAACTGAGTCGTTACCACCAAAATATTGACAGAGTTAGTGACTACAAGACCTACATTTCAGTCAAGAATTCATTCTCAGAGTTTGATCATAGGAGCAAAACACTCCAACAAACAACATAACCTAACCTTCAATAATTTATCAAACTTTAAATCTTAAATAATCTATAAATTAGAAATATTCATGACACAAAGCACCTCCTATAAGCAAATTATCACTTCTGTTCATAAAGAACTCGTTTCAACTGTTTAACTCTATTTTGTTGAACAGCCAAAGTTTAGCAAGATTTTTTTGGCTGTTTTATGAACTCCTTCGGACTTTAAAGGGTTAAGCCCCTTTGCTCTTCGTTTTCTTATCATTTTTTTACAAAAATTCTCTCAAATTAGTTCCAATGCATGTTTGGCCAAATGCAAAATTTTCGATCGCAAATCGTTTAAAAGATGATCAAGACAAGTAGTCCATGGGCTAACACCCAACAATTCACAATATACATGTAGTACCAGTCAAGACGGCAAAAGATATCATATCTTTTTGTAACCCTCAATATGTCTACTGTATGTTTGTACATGATAACCTTGCCAATTTGGCAGCTTTCAGTATTTATTAGGTGTTACGTAGACTAGGTGGGCTCTGCCTCTTAAAATTTAAATCTTTATTGGGGAGTATTGAAACATGCTTGTAGGTCAGGAGAGAATTCCCAAAACATGTGACGCTAACAGGTTGCAGTTTCTGAAAGGTGAATGAATTTGACAATCAAAGTGATACAATTCTAAAATCTTGGGATTTTCCTCACTTACTATAGCAACTCCCCGATTTGGTACCGGAAATATGGCTTGGCTCATGGACTAAAGTATGACTCCCAAACGGATTTTCGGTGAAAAACAATATGGATATGAATTGTTTTTCGCACTTTGGCTTAGGGTCTTCCAAGCATGTAGTTAACACCTTGATTGTTTGAGAGCCTATTCCAACATTATGTTCTTTGTGTTTAACCAACGGTTAAAAAGTAATTTAAAAAATACAATAAAGAAAAAAATAACAAAGAATAAAAGCCTTGAAATTCTCAGTGATACTTCCTACGAGAAATTTATTAGCTTTAATTTCTCATGCTAAGTACTCAAGCTCATTGTTGAAATATTACTTACGATTAGATACGACGCACGAGATTATTAAAGTAACATTTCCCCCGAACCAAATCGCATGATTTCAAATGATAAAGGCAGATAGCGAAGACGATGAAGATCTTTGCAGTTGTATGTTATTCAGCTGGCTCGATACAACTGAAGCGTTCCTTTGTGCTTTAGTAGTATTGATATTTACTATAATGTAAGACTGTTCAGTGCGACACGGTTGGCTATACAAGCTGGTTCCATGCAGAAAATAATTCTCAATTACAAAGACCTACAAGAAATGTGGCACTTGTATTTGCAGAGATACTAAACTACCAAAACAAAAGTCTGTCAATAAAAAATAGCTAAATCACAAATTGAGAAATTCAACTTCTTTTTTCGCTTTTCATTGGGTGCTTGTGTCTTGAAGAATGCAGATTATTCCCTTAGAACTACTATACTCTCCAGCAAAAGGATCTTTCGGATTACAAAGCTCATGAAATTGAATGTTAGGACCTTCGATCGCATATGGACAGATGCATTCAACCTATTTTGGCACACCTATTTTGGAGAGTGAACACAAAGTAGTCAGTGAGTCAGAGCAGCCAGGAAAAGTAGACCCTCAGGCAGTATAGACGAATGTTCCACTGGTATTAGGACAGCCGAATCACTTCGAATTGTGTACAATGACGTTTTGAATCTTGTAATTGCTTGCATCAAAATATGTTTGGATCAAAAAGACTACAAAATCTAGAAGGAATGACATAAAAATATCCAACCAAAGAAAAAAAATTCTGTAGAATATATATTCTATTCGAGCCGTATGTCGCACAAATAAACAATTACATTGCATGTTCTATGGTTCTATAATTAAATATTCTTTTGACAAAATATCCTTCTAGTCGTTTTGTTTTATATTACTCAAAGTCAAGATTTGAATATTAAACTAATCAAATGTTTGTCTGATTAAAGTCTTTCTTTATGACGGCAAAAACAAAAAATGTACAAATATATTCTGGGAGCCTAATGAATGTGGTTCTACGAATACATTTATCATATTTTCTTTGTGAGCATACGCTGAAACTAACCAAATTATTCTTATTTATATCTGATCGATTTTGTAGTGGTTACGACATGCGCCTCCAAGAGATGTCCTTTGGGTCAGAAATGTGAGGTTGTGAAGGGAAATGTCATTTGCAGACCAAGTGGTCCAGCTTTAACCTGCGCGGCTGTAACATGCCTCACAGGAACTCGTTGTGTAATCAAAAATGGAGCCCCTAAGTGCGTACGTACATGTCAATCATTGGTATGTCCACCCTCGCAGAAATGTACGGAGGAAAATGGTGAAGCCGTCTGCAAAGGCAACAATACAGTTGTAACGTGTGCGGCGGTGACTTGCTTTCGAGAATTACAGTGTGTGATAAGAAATGGACAAGCAAGCTGCAAAAAGCCTTGTAAATCTCACCAAAATTGCTCCCAGGGTGCTTCTTGTCAATTAGGTTTCTGCGAATGTAACAGATTTTGTCCCGCCGTAGTGTCGCCACCCGTTTGTGGCTCTGATGGAAAAACATATGGTAGCGTCTGTGCAATGGATGTTGCTGCATGTGCGAAAAATATTGAAATAAAGACAGTTCCCTGTTCAGGTAAGCAGATATTTGTATTTCAGCTAAGCAGAATAAACATGTCATGACATGATGCATGGTAAAATCGACGACTTAGTGAGAAAAACGTAGGTCAAATATTTCACGTGTAAAAACTAAACAAGTGCGATAATTAATAACCCCTAAACTAACTCTTTCCCGTCGGTATGAGACTAGCAGAGGATTTTACTCGTCAAAGGCAGAGGCACCGCCGAGAAAGAGTTAGGTAGTTAGAATTTCAATTGACGACGTTTTGGGTTGTGTACCGTTACCTCAACAACTGTTTTGGATAAAATCCTTTTTAAGCATCCATTAAAACACATTCAAGTTACCATTCATGTTTTTCTTAAAAAATAAATAAACAAAACTATTGAAGTAAAAGGGGCTGAAAAAGACTCCGTTTCCTAAACCAGACATAAACAAATTAAATTTCTGGAGCTGAAATATGACACACACACACGTTTTAATTTGTTTAGTTTGGTACGTTAAACCTTTGTATTGCAATCTAACAACACAACCTGTTGTTTGCTTCCGAAGTTGAAAGTAAACCGGTCAGATAATACATGGATTTCTTGCACAATATACTAGACTCAGATGGTGCTCTGATTGTTTTTTTTATCTTTTGTATTCAGGAAAGAAAGTCTCAGCATGTGCTTCAAAGGTTTGTCCACTTGGAACAAACTGTCAGGAAGTAAACGAAAAGGCAGAGTGCAAAAGACCAACACCAACCTGTGCTGCTGTATTGTGTCCAGTAGGAAGTTCATGTGTGATAGAAAATGGGAACGCAATTTGCAAAAAGTCAAGTCTTGAATAAATTATAATATTGAGTCGATGTTATTTTATTCGTGATCGAAATCGTCCCTATTGCTGAAGAAATAACACATTGGTATGAATAAGATTAAGCTAGAGAAATTAAAAAAAAAAATTGTATACTTTTTCGTTTTCCATCTTGACAATTGATTAAAATTGGGGACATGTATACTGTATCTTTAATAAATGATTTTACAATTTATTGTTTTTAAATGCAAGAAGTTCAAGGCGGCCAGAACGTCGAGGACTTACCCGAATCAAAAATTTTTGCTGCTGAAATACTCACAGCAACACAGAAATTAATTTAAAGCAAAGAAAAAAAATTGGGGTTAGGTGCGCTTTAATCATTTCTGCACATGTCTGGGTATACAAGACGACCACTAGGCGTCTACTATGGCAACTACGGGGGCTGCTACGGCTTGTGTCTTGTAAAATAGTACGCATTGCAATTTACGCGCATCCGCACTTTGTAATACACACTCTCAAAGTCTGTAGTTGAAGGTGAAGAATGAGCTGGTTGAGTTTACTGTATTACATATTTCTATTTATATGCAAGTGACGCTAGTTAGGATATTTTTATGTTCAACTTCCCATCCACTGTAGAGCATTTCAACTTCCAAGTTTGACGATAATATATTTACAAAAGAAAAGATATAATTTAGCAAAACTGCTTACTTATTGCTGGCGATAGTACGGGTGATCAAAAATCTGTCCATTCAAATGTAAACGTGCAAAATCACAACTACTAATCTAGGCGCTTGTGCTGTAGTGCGTCAATATCAGAGTCAATATCAGCAATAACTTGTACAGACAACTGGAAACACTTTGGATTCTCGAGTACGGGTAAAATGTCAAGTAAAACAGGGTTATGCGATGGCAACGTACTTTCTGGTTTATTAATATTAGTATTAGGTAAGACCTGAGGCTATGAATAGATGAACGACAAAAATTACACACTAGATGAAACTATAAACTATTGAATCGGATCGACTTTATTTTGCTTGACTTTAGTAACACTGCAGTAAATAATACCAGCAAAAATAAAGCAAATCACGAATATTACAGTTACCGCAATACATTTAGCGTATTTCCATACAAGAATTGGTTATTCAGACTTAAAAAGTAAGTGGTGGCTTGCGCAAGCTGTGATTGGTTAACTACGGTGTTATTATGAGGCTATGCAAACACGGTTCTGGCGTCCATCATTTGCCACCTTGGGACCTTATTCACAAGCATTTGTTCTGGGCCCTCTACTGTTCGCGCTATTCTGCAATGACTTGCCAGATTGTGCACGAAGTGACGATGAAAAGTTACTTGTGTGGGTGAATTCGGTGGACCAAGTGGTCCTCAAGTTGAATGAGGCATTAGTTGTGGATGACGTGATTCATAAAACTGGTTGGAACACACTAAGCAGCACACATATAAGCAAAGATTATTGAGCACATTTCGTAGGTGTTGCAATGGCGAGGCACCAGACCAACTCTGTCAGAACATAATTACAAAGAAAAACAGACGACTAGAGGACGTTCGTCAAGCTTGACGAGCGAGCTCTTTTTTTAGCCAAAACTGCTAAATTTTAATATTTCATAGGTGCTGTGTCCATCTATGCTCCTCAAACTTGGAAAGAAGACAAGGCGCCTTCAAAATTTTAAAGGCAGGAAAATGTAAAAAACGCATCCGGTAATAACCCTGGTCAATGGATATTTTTCCGTATAGTTTGGGGCACGTTTCTATGGAGGAAGGCGTTGGTTAAGTGATGTTCGCTAAAATCTTGTTGTACCCTGCACATAAACGTGAAAGATTCAGCAATGTGTCTAATTTTCTTGGTCTTTCATATTTAATTAGTACCACGAGGCTCAATGTCAGTCAGTAGTTGTTCCTGTTGATTCTTCAGCGGATGTTCTCGGTGGTTTTTCTAGAGTCGCCGTTTTCACTAATTGCAATGTCCTAACATCTTCGGTGCTTTGCTTTTAGAAGGGATACGTTGACCGAATTTTTCTTCAGCGCATTAAATCGACCGTGTTTATCATGGGTTTACACTCTTTCGTCCAACTAAAGCAATATTTGTAGGCTTTCGTCTTTTATTTCGTAGACGTTTTTCAACCCCATGGTAGATAAAATCATCTTAATATAAGTGTTCTGACTTCTGAGCATACCTTTGTACGTTGAGTACTCAGACATCCGTATTCGCATCCAGCATTGTTTTTTAACTTTCCTTCCTTGAGAATGATGAAGATCGACACTTTGGCTATCCGAGACTTCCTTCTTTCCGAGTTTGATGACCAGGGAACCTATGAATCTTTATGATTTAGCCGTTTTGCTGAACAAAAGAGCTGTGTCACTAAAATAGAAACTTTTCCATGCCGTAGTTTGTCAACCAAAACTGTCCAGATGTCAAGACATAAAACTTTTGTTGACTTTCAACAATCTTGCAAAAAATACATTGCCTGTCTCTATAAACGAAGACAAATGTAGAAATACTTTTGACTTACCTTCTCTAACTGTATCTAACCGCTAGTTAAAAAGAATGAATAAAGAATGAATGGCGATACTTTCCTGATCGGCGGCCATGAAATAACTTTGCTGTTTTGATTGAAAAGCACACGAGTCTTGTTACCGTGCTAGTTCCGCCATTGACGAAAAAGTTCTATGAACAGTGTCATCGAATAAAGGCACTGTTTGCATGGAATCGGATCCGAAGGGGATCGGTTCCACTTGGATTCGGTCTCCTCGGGGTTGCTTTCAGATTTCAGATCCGATACACCCGCTTATCCAATTATCGATTAGACCCTCGCTAAGGGAACACTTTCATACAGAGCATTTAGGTTTTGAACGTGAAGATCAGTTTACAAGAGAAGTGAAGTCAGCCGAAGTCTACGCGGTGTTTTCTATTGACTTTTGTGAATTGACGGCCCAAGGTTCATCAGGGTTTAATAAAATAATTACTATATAATCATTTACCATATTGTAGAATTGTAGTCAAATTGAACCACCTTGCTGTACTAGCTGTACAAAAGATTTTTATTTGGTGAAAAACGTAGATTTTATTCATTTCTCCTAAAATGATCCGTTAATTTCTATATCACGGTCATCCTCCGAACCAAAGCGAATCATTAAATCTCACGAAAACGTTCCATTTAGTCTCTCTTTCAATCTGCTTTTGAGCTTTAAAACCAAGGTAACGACTCTTAGAAAGCCCAAGCCCAATGTTGGGTGGAACTTGGGCAAAACTGAGGTCAATAAGAGCTGGGGAAAAAGTCAAAACTAAAGTTAGACGGAAATAGTCTACGACAACTCTGATTTTTATCTACATAATTAGAATATAGTTGTTTTTAACAGCTCTCTTATCCTCTTCTTGAACGGTAAACGTTCTTCGTCTTTTTGTATGGACAGATATGGAATTATTTAGAATAATATGGAATGACGACTTAAGTACTCTTGTTAAACATAAAAACGTTTTACGACTATACCTCATAAAAACTAAGAAATGGCGTTATTTCTCTATTATACATCGTGTTGCTTAAACATTAGTGCTGCCCCACTTGTCTTCGTTTTTCCCTGACACCATGAAAGGCCGCAACGTTTAGCAGCAAGGCCAGTTCATCATCCTCAATTTGAATCCAGCCCATTTCAACCGGTATATCAAAGTCAAAAGCCGTTAAAGAGGATACGTACTCAATAAAGTTGTCAATAAGCTTCAAAATAAGACATAGCATATCAGAAACTTTACTTGCTACCTGCTGTGATGCTTGTATCACCTGGTTATTCTTACATGTATCACTTATTGCAGCGATTATTGTTTCAGTTTTTACCAGGAATTCTGTCGTAAGTGAATCAACTTGTGATTTGGCGAATTTAGCTGTGTTCTTGCACATATTCTGAATTCCACGAAGAGCATCACAGGTGACCACGGCGGTTTTGTTTTGAGCAAAGTCCTGCACAAACAGAAAACAAAATGTTTCATAAGTACTATTTTCACACATTTCTATTTTTGAAAACTATGCGTGCTATTTAAAATTTATATAAGGAATAAGTGCTACAAAGAACGTGTTTTTGGAATTTTACATCCACACAAGACAATTTAACTCAGGTCACTGAAGAAGAATTTTTCCACTGATAGACTGATGAACTGCCGAAACACACTCACAATAAAACAATACTTCTTAATCTACTTTTGGAATTTGGTGCATCTATGTTATTTATGCGCAAGGTTAGAGTATGACAGAAAAGATGCATACTTCAGGGCTCCCATTAGCACATAGTTGTAGGGGGTCCTTGGAACCCCTTGGTAAAAGCTTTGAAGGGTCCCCAGGTAGTTTTAAGAGATCCTTCAAGTAACACAGTCAATCAGCCAACAAGAAAATTGCCAGGAAAATTGTTTTCAAACTTATAAAGTGGATAAAGAAGCTGAAAAGCTTTAACTACATTTCAAAAATGCTCAGTTGCTGAGAGCATTTTTCAATTTCTTATTATACAAGAACGCTTATCTGCATCCATAGCCAGGGCACTCTGCTATGGCTTTGGCAGCGAATAATTTAGTGTGTCCCACGGCACCTCCAACAAGTTGTTTTAATGCTTCCTTTCTGGTTTTAATGCGTGACGCACATCTGTGCGTTAATGGGATATCTAGTACTTTCGTTAACCACAAATCCTCAGATACTGTAGCTGAACTCCAAACAGGTATGAAACCCATAACCTTCTAATGACCGACGAGAGGCTTCCCGCAATCAGCTACCGATAATAAAAGAGAACATATGTTACAAATGTTTGCACCTACCGATAGCCTCAACGTGACAATAATTATCAAAAAAAGGTTATGTGTTCCATCCCAATCTAGGCATCATGAACATTTTGTAGGATTCGACGTTTAACGCTGATAAATGTTCGCATATGGTCTTTCATACTTTGAGGTCGCATATGTATAACATTAATGGATGAAGTTCATCAAGTCAATTAAAAATTGTCGCATGGAAGCTAACTCTTACGTAGCACATACATATACAATCAAATTAAGACATACTTTTAACCTGCTCTCCTTGAGTGTCGGTAGCTCAACAAGTTAAAGAGTGTCGTCGGTCGTCAGAATGTTACGGTTTTTACACCCGTCTGAAAATAGCGTTTGCATTCGAGTCAACCACTGTTTGTTTTAAACAATGACTTGTGTAAAATTACAACTTATTAGGCACAGTTTGCCAAATTTCAATAACTAATCAAGTAAACAGCAAATTCTATTTGGTTTTATTTAAAAGCAAATATGTTTTGTATTTCTTTTAAAAATAGTGATACCGAAACTTAAACTAGATTAGTTTGTACTTTTTCTCAAAATACTGAGCCTACATATTTGAATGTAGCTTTACCATAGTTGGCTTTTAAATTATTTCGATAATAATTTTAATGAGAGGCAAACCTGGTATTATGAGAATGAATTGAACTGACAGACACGAGAGTATTTGTGAACACTGAGGGAATAGTGCCTGCAATGGAATGTATTTTTTTGTATTCAGGGTGCGTGCTGTTCGTGGAAAGTTGAATTCAAGGAGTATTCAAGGTGTTTTGGAGGAGAAAAATGTCAATTTTAGAAGGACTGTTTAGTAAATTTTCTAACAAGAAAATGACCAGTGCTGTTACCCGAATACGGTGTTACTTAGTGTAGCTCTCCATGAATTGTATTAACATTCCCTTTTTACGTCGAAATATTTCAGGAAAAAATGAAAATAACTATCATGTCATTTTATGACATAGTAGATATTAGTTTTAATCGAAACATTTTATTTTGCTTTTACTTGAACGAAATGTTTTAGTAGTATTTAAGGAGTTTGACAAAAACTGTAAATTTCCAGGGCTTTCAAGCGTCCTTGAAAGTCAAACTTTTATTCAAGGAGTATTCAAGCAGTTCAAGGAGTTGTATGAACTATGTGTATTAATGTGTATAGTTTATAATCAAAAATATTTTCTCTAACTTCAGAATCTCTAAAATGTTGTAATAAGACAATGCAGTTTCACTATAAGGAGCAAAGGACATAGTTTTAATACGTTTGTTTCGTAAGGTCTTAATTTCTTGTAAGTTCGTTTCAGAAACTATAAAAAATCTAGATATTGAGCACAGGGGCTGTAACAGCCGACGTCAAGCAGAAAGACGTTCATTTGGAACAGCTAAAGTAATTTAGGATCATGCAAGCTGCTGATAACGTATGTGTTGCACAAGTAACGAGACTTATCATTTCATGAATAAAGGAACTTCGCTTCGCTTTACTTATTATGCCAATAAGTTATTATATAAAAGAAATAGAATACATTCTCAACGTTTCCCATACTCACTTTAATTTTCCGTTCACCAAACTTGCACTCGTGTTCCCATACAGCGGAACCCGATCTACGGACACCCGCTTAATACGGACACCCGTATAAAACGGCCAGTTTCGTTTGTCCCGACGAAAAACTCATATATCTTCTCTAAAATTAACCCGCTTAATACTGACACCGGTTAATACGGACAACGGACACTTTTCTGTGTCCCGAGTCACAAACTCTCGTATATCGTCAAACCCGCTTTACGGACACTGGTTATCTGCGCACTGTCTATTTCATTGTCACAATTACGTGCTAATTGTAGACATTGTACCCTATTCAAATAATGACAGATTTAGTCTTTTTTCGCAACCAAGTGAAGTATTAGTCATATTCAAAGTGCTACTCTGGTTTCGTGGCCAGCAAAACGTACATGCAAATAGCCCAAAAATTTGCTAGTTAAAAACTAAAAACAATAACACTAGAATAAGGTCACCGGATATCTCCCCAAGAAGGATGATCGGTGACCCCATATCCTTCTGGGGAGATATCCGGTGACCCTATTCTAGTGTTATTGTTTTTAGTTTTTAACTAGAAAAGTTTTTGGGCAATTTGCATGTACCTTTTGCTGGCCACGAAACCAGAGTAGCACTTTAAATATGACTAATGACAGATTTCTACAGGTTAATACGATTTTATTACTAAAAAACAGCAGCAAAATAGCGTGATATGTTTGATTTTGATCAGTCTGTGTTTCTTCCGGTGTTTGACCCCTGTATTATAGTCCTTTAATAAAATTTTCTGCCTCCTATTACACAAGCTTCACTTTCTTGGCTTTCTGCTGCAGTCATTGCTTTTAGCCTTCTTCCTCTTTGACGTCCTTTGCTTGGTGCGAGTATCAGCATCATCCTGCGCTCGTATTGCTGGGTTGTTGCTAACGTCTAGTAATTGTTCAAGTAAATCCACGTGTTTCCGAGGACCATCAAAAATGTAAACACTCGGTATTTCCATACCAAAACCTCCACCTCGATTGACTGCCTTTCCACATACTTCTACCGACCCTTGGTTGGTAGGGTTTGAAATAAAATGAGTGACTATACCAGTGCGGTTTTTGGTGTTCCCGAGATGAAATGGAATGTGACTCCAACATGCGGTGAATATGGAATTCACCGCATGTTGGAGTTCACCAGTCTTTGTAAACATGAAATCCTCCTTTCCAAGAAGAAATTTTCAGAATTCGGTGGTCACTCATACTTTTCGACGCCCTCTAAATCTAAATTGATACACACAATATGACGATCTCTGTATTGTGAAGTGTGAAATATAATAAGAGCTGAAAGTGCCTTTCTTTTGAGTTGCGGCTTGTTTTATGTGACAGCTTGTCAGTCTTCAGAAGTCAACGTGTACCAGGTAGCGTGCTGCCAGACCATCGCATCACGGCTTCACTGAAATATTGGACGAATACAGCGTAAACAAGAATGCACTCTCTAAACGAGCAAGAGTAACAAACGCAAAATATAGCCGAGGCAACGTACGAGTGGTACCAAAAGGGTGGTACCCAAGAACATTCCAGTAACCGGACCAATGTTGCAAGACAAAGCCAAACGAGCGAGTGAAGAGCTTGGAGACTCGGAATTCCCAGCGTCTAATGGATGGCTTGACAAATTCAAGAAGAGGTATAACATTAAAAGCAAAGTTATAAGCGGTGAGGCAGGAGGTGTTAGGGAAGAAACTGTAACATCTTGGCAAGAGCGCCTACCGAATATCTTGAGCGGTTACTCCCCAGAGAACATCTTAAACATGGACGAGATAGGACAATTTTTTCGAGCACTTCCAAACAGATCTCTAACCGAAGTATCAAAGCAGTGTACTGGAGGGAAAAGATCCAAAGAGAAAGTAACGTGCGCAATTTTTGTTAATGCAGTGAGGGGTAGAGAAAAACCGATTGTTATTGGCAAGTCAAAAAACCCGCATTGCTTGAGAACAATCAGGGATACGTCTCAACTACCCTGCGCATACTTCAGTCAGCCTAAAGCCTGGATGGATTATAACATCCTAGATAACGTGCTATCCAAGCTCAACCGGAAATTAGCACGAGAGCGAAGGATGTTATTTTATTTCTGGACAATGCCTCTTGCCATCATCCAGATATGAAAGGCAAATACGATCACATCAGATATGAAAGGCAAATACGATCACCAAATTGTACCTCCAGACTCCGGCCTCTTGATCTTGGAATAATTCAAACATTTAAGCTAAAATACATGAAACTGATGCTGACACATGTCGTCAGCAAAATAGACGACTGCAACTCTGCCACCGAGGTGTGGAAGTCTGTGGATTTACTACAAGCCATTAGGTGGGTTGCCCAAGCCTGGGAAAACGTGTCACTATCAAGAAACGCTTTATAAAGGCTGGTTTTCTCTCGGAAGACGAATCTCTAGTTTCGTTTGCCATGGAACACCAGGAATTTGATCCATTCCAGGAACTAGTAGTTAGTGAACTCATGCAGGTAAATTCATTGTTGCGAGATGCGAGTTCCCGGTCTGGCTCGGATGTACCTTCAGCAGCTGAAGCCTTAAAAGCAGAATCTACTCCGGCAACGTGCACCGAGATGAACGCTACCTGGGAGGAGGAATTTTTCTCCAGTCTATCGGCATCCACCGTTCAGAATTCAAAAGAAGATGACAGTGATGAAGATATTATTGAGCTCAATGCCGGAGCCTAAAGTCAAATCACTGAAAAAAGTTATGATAACGCTGGAGGACGTGACTGAATATCTTACCAGTGAAAACCTAACAGAAACGACGAATGATCTTTCAAAGGTTCTGTCTAATATTCAGTTCACCTGGCTGAGTCGCAAACTAAAAGCATCAGTACAAAGTAAAGTCACGGACTTTTTCAAATGATTCCATTGTCGTGTTTCCAGAACAATACTTAAAATATTTTACTCTGAGACTATGATAAACGATAGTGAGGTTTCTTTAGGATGAACTTGTTACGGTTACAGTTAAGAAATTAAACAATGTTTTCTCGTAAAAGTGTCTGCTTTGGTCTCTATATCGATAAAACATGTGTCCGTGACGTTTTATGAGAGCCCGCTTAATACGGACACCCAGATAATACGGACACTATGGCATGTCCCCGTGGTGTCCGTATTAACCGGGTTCCACTGTAGCTGTATGCAAACACGAGAAATGTTTTCAATTTCTTAAGTATGTAATATTTAGCCTTTAAATGTTATCCATTCATGTGATATCAACGCCACATGAATTTATTCAATCCACGACAGAAATCAAAAACAAAATTTTACCTCAACGAGATAACACTTCAATTGTTAAATGTTGCTGCATAACACTCATTTTAATTCATGGTGTAATTTTTCACTCTTAATAAATTAAATAAGTTAAACAAATTAGATAAACCCAATACATAATCTTTCATTAAAAAATAGAATTAAGTGTAAGCAACATAAAATTTCAATTACATGTATTTCAATTTATAAACTTAAATTTATCGACAAGGAATTAATAAATTGTTCTTGAAAGACATTGAGCCGGTCGGGTAAATATGTGATTAACTTTAATCATGATTTGATCTTAATTTTAGCCAATCAGAAAGAGAGTATGAAAATCTAACAACGTTTTCATTATCTGACGGCCGACTAAATCATGATTAAGGGTTTTATACAATCGAGCCATTGTGACTTTTGGCACTCATTACGACAAGGATAGAGAAGTAGTGAGATGTAACAGAACATCCAGTTTCAATCTGCCATCACAATTCTTTCTCTTTCTATCCAAGATGACTTCTTTAACATGTTAATATACAAATTTCCTGAGACAAGGATTGTAATGCTGCAACCTCTGCAACTGAACTAGTTTATTCTCTGGTGACGTCAAATGTTGTGAAAAAAAATGTCGAATTTATTATACTGTAACTTGTTGGTTAGTGGTTGCAGTATGGTTGTTAAGTATTTGGAAAGTTTGTAAGTAGGCGACCCGCAGAATGAAACTATAGGTCGCATGGGTATTTCTGGCTGGTGAAGTTTCGGTAGTCCGTACAGTTTTGGTGATCACGGTACCGAACACCTGAGTCGATAGTAAGTTTGTTGAGTGATGGTGTTACTTTTTCTCATTGAGAAAACTTTGTTGTTAAGTCTTCGTTGAAGTAATAGTGCTGGGTCTCGTTTAAGTTGTTGGTAGGTTTGTTTGTCGTTAACTAGCGCGTCCATTTTGTCATTGTAATCGGTCTTGTCCATCAGGGGCGGATCTAAGGGTAGTCAGATTAGTCACGTGACTAACGTAAAAAAAAGACGTACGAAAAAAAATTGGATCAAGGTTTTAAAATTATTCCTCAGAGCGCAAACGCTTCCCTTTATTTCCGATCACGTAATCAAAATTCTATCACACTCCAGCATGCAAACTTCCATCAGTTT
>JBAHVQ010000299.1:0-33816 GCA_036872915.1 Nanipora kamurai | reverse complement strand
AATGAGATTGAAACTGTCAAGCAAGACTGTTTGAAAGTTACTGTTTAATGAAAAAAGCTGTCTTGACGAAATGTTCTCAAAAAAAATCTCACGTTTAATCTGTAAGATATACAGTATAATCAGATGGTAAAAGATATATATTAACATGACTATCAAATGTCTAAACAGCCTTTAAAAAATGTAGTATCGATGTTCATTAAAGACAAGGACATCACATCATACCAATTGTTGTTAATAAAACAAGATCGTGTGCTTGTAAGTTAAAGTACTTGCTTCTATGACTAGTGAATCTGAGATTTTTTTTTTACTTTTCGAAAAAAATGGGTCGGTCGGGCGATGGGAAACGAAACATTTTATTGGATGGCCTAATAACAAATTACTGATGTTGTCTAAACCGATAAACTCAATAAAAAGGAGCTTTTGTTATGTAGGTGCTGAGGTCTGGAATCAGAATACAATTTAACATCTAGCTGTTAATAACACGATATTTTTAGTAATCAAAAATTTTTAATAAAATATTGTAAAATAGTCCTCTTGTACATTTATGTTAGCTTTTATTTTTGTAAATAGTTTGTAAGTATTCTTGTTACACAGATATTTTCTGGTTTTGTAATAATTACTTGTGTACGTCCCAGTGAAAAACAATTCTTAGTTGGCAAGGTCACTGTGGATAAATAAATCTAAATCAATCAAATAAATCCAAATCAATCAGATTAGCTAACGTCAAACTCTGAGAGGGCGAAGGGTTATTTCAAGTGGGAAACTAATGTTGAGAATTAAGGACTCCCCGAATTTTTCAAGAAAATAAAAGTTGTGGAAAACAATCGCTTATTTCATTACTCATTTTAAAATTTAATTGTAGTAACATGGCGAATTTTAGGTGACACTGATTTTTTCTTACTCAACATTATTGCGGTGTTCTCAGTCGATTTCCATGTTTGGCGTGCTCTAGTACTGTAATCACGGGCGCAATTTTCATCAGTGAGACTTCGTGTGCTTAGATATTATTTTATCCTTACAGCCCTAACTCATAAATCTAAACCCACTATGAAACTGCGAGCGATCGACTTGCTCAAGCGTCATGCACAAACCATAAAATTTTCATTTATTCGAATATTTCAGAATGCACAATACACAATTACCTCAATGTGTTAAAGCATAGTCAGTCGAGATATTGTCTGGGAACTCTGCGAAAGTCTTTGTTCTATCTCTTTGTTCACTTTTATGCAAACTTGTGCACGGTGAGAACAATGTATTTTTGGTATTATGAAGCAATTATCCAGTGACAGCGTTCGGGCTCAATCGCTCAACTGTGCTGTTTAAATATTAACAAGCCTAAAACAAAAGTACAAACATGAAGTCGAAGCTCATTATAAGCGCTTTGAACTTTGGCGAGTTTCCAGACCATATCTCCATTGACTGTGGTTAAAGTTACTCCTTGTGGGCTACAGCCCGCGGCTCCGCCATCCCTAAAACTATG
The DNA here is from genome assembly GCA_036872915.1 of Nanipora kamurai. Lineage (NCBI taxonomy): Eukaryota > Metazoa > Cnidaria > Anthozoa > Scleralcyonacea > Helioporidae > Nanipora > Nanipora kamurai. The sequence goes on along the minus strand of JBAHVQ010000299.1, from coordinate 32,336 downwards.
CACCCATCAGAATCTTTCAATCTTTTTAAATATCTCAAAATAAACATCAGGTACTCAGTGCGACGTCAGTGTTCCATCACTTCTGTCAACGGGAACGTTAATAAGAACGTCTTTCATATCATAGAATTTTCGTGAACACAAAGAGAACGAATAAATTGTAGTCCCAAGAGGAATCCCAGCACCTTTCTCGTTCTACATCGAACGGAGAAAGCTGTTTGGTGGTTTGAACATCCTCTTAGTCAACAGATTCTTTTCAGAGCCGTAATCAGCTCTTTGGAGGTCGAAATACATGTAGATACATTAACAAACCAAAACGACATCGGTTATCCATGGTTTTTATTTAATTTTATAATATCCAAAACCAAACCATTACCGTCACTGTTCTCGCTTGCTTAAGGTCTCTATTTTGTTTTTCAACGCTTAACAACATTATTTTACTTCTACTTAATGGAGATTGACCTGTCGTTGCATTCCTCTAAGAAAAGGGTAATTTTATCGATAAAAAGGGCCCTTTCATTCTTTAAAAAAGACACTTTCGTACTACAAAAAGGATACTGTCTTTTACCCGTTTGGAGAAAGTGGGAGCACGCACCCCCAGTGCCCCCCCAGTTTCGGTGCCCTTCGTTTCTATTAAATTCTAAAACTTAGCTTACGGTTTCCATTTAGCACAGCTTGTTTTAACATGTCGAAAAAAAGAATTTTGCGTTGGCCACCTGGCTAAAACCTTTATTGTGGCACTTACACTCGATTATAAGCAGTTAGCTCGACATATCATCTTATAAAGGAAAATTTTAAGTGTCAGAATATTAAGTTTTAAGGCCCAACTAAAACCTGTTGCGAAAACAAAACATTGGACCATCCGGCTAGAAGTCAAACCAGCGACCTCGTTAACTGTTGCGATGCTCAGCCAACGGAGCCCCAGGCTACGAGCATGTTCTCCTTAAACCTGCCGACAACGGTCGTTGCTGAACACAAAGTTAGTTCATGTGGGAGCTTGGTATCTATCAGACGACCAACGGACGTTCGTGAAGCCCATTTGCTCAGAAAAATGATTTCTCAGCCCTAGACGAACGTCCGTTGCTCATCTGAAAGGTCGTGATGTTGTTTTCTGGAGAGTTCCAGAAAGCGTTTTCACAAGTTCAGTATAAATGTGGTGGTATCTAAGGTAGCATCTAAGGTGGTATCTAAGGTGGTATCTATGGTGTGGCTTCGGTAGTGCAGTAAAGGGGTATATTCAATGAATATTGTGACATTTACAGTCGATAACAATAATATAATATTCTTACACTCGAAATTTCCCTTCATCCGAAATGTTGAGTTAACTGTTTGTCATCGACTGTGAATGCCACAATCTTCGTTGAATGTACCTCTTCATTGCACTATTGGTATTACCACACCATAAATATTGGGCTCGTGACCATGCTGTGGGCAATAGCCTCCGTAGCTCAGTTGGTAGAGTGTCGCACCAGATTTGCGAGATCGCAGGTTCGGATGGCCCAAAGTTGCATGTTTCACAACAGGCCCCGGTTGGGTCTTAAAATCTAAACTTCTGACACTCAATATTTTGCTTCATCAGAAATGTTGAGTTAATTTATTGAAATCTGGTTAGCTAAAATACATAAAGCAAAACCTCTGAAGAATGTTGCCCACCCAATGCTTGCTGATTATGTGTTTTTTTTCTTTCTCAACATTCGGCAACTTTCGTTACAAAGAAGTGCAGGACTTGGATGCGCCACTGCGAAATGAGATAGGAAATTTACTTATTTTTTTGCTTTCGTTCTTAGTAAAATTTCAAGATCTTCTTTTTCAAAAATGTCCGAAAGCAAAGAAAAGACGTACGGTTCAAAATCTGCTTCGAACATGAGAAGTAAGAAATCTACAAATTTGTTGCCAGGAGCAAGGAGAATTATTGCTTGGAATCCAACGCCACATGAAGATGTGTCAGATCAATATAATGCAAAGCAATCTAATAAAGAAAGGCTACGCCCTACATCTGCACCAGTTCGCAGCTACTCATGTCGAAGGTACAGTATTATTGAAGGCCTTAAAGTGTATTTATTGTATGGCTTGCTTAACAAGTGGTCTATTACGCTTTTTTCTGCAATTTGATTGACTCCTGTGCGCTCTTAACAAACCGGTTAGGACCGGTCTTTATCGGGAATAAACAAATGTTATCTAAAACAAAAAAGCTTTAAAAGTGAAGGAAATGTAAGCGAAAAGATACTATTTTCAAGCTAAAATAAATTTCGGAGACGATTTAAAACACGACCTCGGCGATATAGATTCTTTAGTCGAAGGCCGTCCGGTTGAATTTTTAAACATTCAAACTTTTGATGTGTTCCCAGAACTGGCGAAGAAAGACCTTAATAGACCGCTCACATAGCAAGCCCAGTATAATGGAAACCTTAATGACCTCGCTGGTGGGTCCTTGCTAGAAAATTATGCTGCCTTTGGTCATTCACAGGCAGTCCAATTTTCTAGTAAGGACCTAATACATTAAGTTTTTAATCACCCCAAAATTTCTTTTCACTCCAAAACGTTCACACCTTTCCCAGAGAAATGTTTTGTCCATTTTGTTCTGTTTTCTCCAAACTCCGGCTGTTTTATGGCCCGTCAAAGTCATGAAAAATTACCGCCATTTTGATCCACAACCGAGCTTGTGAGGAGAATGCCATTATGCAGAAGAACTCTGTCTCCTAAATTAGTTGTGAATGGCAAACCACAATGCTCAGTTATTAGTTATTTTATGACACTAAATACGAACCAGGGTATAAAATACTGAATGTAAGTGCTTTTCATAACAGACTCACGAACAATTTCGTGAACCATGTTAATGAACTAAAATAACTAACAATCTACTATTTTACTTTATTTTATTTTAACTGTCCTGCTGGTTTAAAATTTCCGACTTAATTTCTATATCTGACCACTGCCATCTGTAGTAGAAGTACGAAAGCTTTGAAATATAAACCAAATGTCATCCCCAGTCCAAAACTTTGATTCCTTTGCTTTCCAACGACAATGGTTACGATTTTGATACTATGTTCAACTCATTATCACTGACCGAGAACGAAGGAGATCATAAAACCATCAAAAATTAAGCCAAGCAACACTGTTACCTGGCCGAAAGATATAGATATGGTAGTACCGTTAAAATTAGCAAATATGCTTCACGAATCAAAGCTTCTTACATGGCCTTGCCTGTAATGAAGAAGAACACTCGATGCTGCTTGCCGTGATCTTCCTTGTTACAAAATCTTGATTAACTTGCTTTAAAATGACTTTTAAGATCACTGAGACGCCTTCAGGTTTTTTCAATTTGTCCAGATGTTTGCATTACTATAGGTCAAACTACAAGGATCGTGTCGCCAAAGTCCCATACCCTCTAACTAATGTTTGTTGAAGAACCTAGGATCTCATGGCTTTCTCAAGCTAATTTGCGTAACTTCTCAAGCTAATTTGAGGAAAACAACCAAAAGGCATTGATTACATCGGTGGAAGTTGATGTGGAATTTCAATTGACAATAATTTTAAACAGTAGTACTTTGAATATTCATTTTACAAATATGGTACAATATTTGCTTCCGAATTGTATGGGATTTCCAATGGTTCGACTACTGATATTGTTTTTGTTACTTACTAATTGACCCTTTTGATTCCTGCATATTAAATTTCGAAATTTGGCAATAAGTGCTCATATTTATTCTCAACACTGTCCCAAATTTCTGGTCATGGTTTGTTGCACAAATGACTATCACAAGTGACTGTCATTCTCTCATCTCATCTCAACACTTTTTATTTTAACTGTTGTGCTCTACGAAGCAAAGAAGAGAAATAAACTAACAGAGTTTATCTCTTTCCTTTAACTCAGTTATATTTAAGAGAGATAAACTGCAATACAAATCTAAATTTTGGGTTGTTTTTTTCTTGGTTTTTTTTTTGATAAAGTCCGTTCATTATCAATGTAGGTCTTCATTGTTATCCGTTTCTTCATCAGATTTTAACGATTCGTCTGTTCTGGCAAGTTCTGGTAAGACCGTAAAATGTTTCTGTTTTTTTCGCTGTTTAAGTTCTTTCCTCTGTTTGTTAAGAAGTACTGTAGGTCCACGCGACGACGATAGTGGTTGTGTGAAGATGTGCATGAATAATTATTTCCAACACTCATTAATAAATCACAAAGAAATCACAAAAGAAATGGCTGCGTAATATATCGGTTTACGCTCTAAGATGAATTATGGGTAATAAGCGCAAAATTCAAAAGAAATACATGACCTATGGTGGTTACGGGTCAAGTTTTTCTTTGTTATTTGCCATGATTACCCATGATCATTTTAGCACTCTAACCGGTCTATTTGTGGTTTGCACGTCACGTCGTGGCGGCCATGTTGATGGGATTTTAACAAAGGAATCCATTAACTGCCATTGTATGTGGCACCAACATGGCCGTCGTTTCTTTGTCTTCTGAATCACAAAGGGTTGACTGCAAACCATCAGTTAATTATGGTAAACTTTTCCTTTCTCGTGCTCGGCTCAAGTAGCTTGTATTTCAAAAATATTTACTAAATGCGGACATTTAGATGCGTTTGTGTTATAAGCAACACATAATATCCGCGTCTGAACTACAAGCGATTTTCTTCGGCTTGCGTTAGAAAATGCCTGTTTCTGCTTTTCTTTGTGTTTGTTTGTTTGTTTGTTTGCGTCTTCTTGCTGTGAGTATAGGAAGCACAGATGTGGTCTATCCTGAAAAGTTTAAATTTGATGGCAGCTTTATTTTGCCGTTGCGTTCCCAAGGTTTCCTGAGTAAATTGAACGAATATGTGACCAAAGAATTGACACTCTTTCTGTAATAAATCATAGTTGTCAAATATATCGGCAACCAGTGCTATCACTACATGCTATTATAATTTCTCTTTACTGACGAGGTCATTGCCGAATATTATTAGTAGGATCGTGGCTTGCTTTTAACTTTAATATAGGTTTGACAATGAGTTTGAAATAAACTCGAAATATTACCTTCATCCAACTTTTGTCTTATTATTCCACTCGAATCTTGAGTCCACAAGATGATTTTTTTCGGAATTTGTTTTACCTTTTAAAATCCATTATGAATGTTTTTGAAGTTACTACATGTTCACTTTCTTGTACCAGTCCTTCCGATTTTGAATTTGCCAAGGAAGCGCTGGAGATAATGGTACACTTGCACGCACGATGTATGCAAAAAATATTCTGGTCCTCGTTTTTTGTTTGGTTTTTTCTTGACAGAAGTATCCAGCTCAGGTCAAATGGGGAGAAAGAAACCGCTATATAAACAAAAGAGTAAAGTACTTTGTGTCAGAGCTTTTGTGAACGGAGACAGAGATAAATATGCGAGAGTAACTGCGCCTGATTTAACGCAGGTAAGGTATATGGCTGGGTAATATCCTTCTACTGTACCGTTGTGCGTGTACTATAAGTGTACAATTTAGATCTTGAGTCGGCTTTGACAACCTTCGGATTTCATGTGTCAATGTTTGCTGATGCTAAAATCTTTCACTAGATATCACAATAGGTTTAATTCCTCTTAAACATATTTATGTACGTTTTTTTTTGACAGCTGCACGTGCATACTGCTAAGATAAAATTATTTTGAGTACTGATGACTTAATCCCAGATTTGGAAAGTAGTCGATTCAGATTTGCTGCCCCTAAGTGCATGGAAATTATTGTTATGATTTATCGGGCATGCTTCAATTTCAATGACTTGCAATGAAGAATCAATTTTCAAAACAATTCTGATGTATTCCTATACTTGTTGTTCAACTAAAAAAAATTAGTGAACTTAAAGTGGAACTCATTTGTAAAGTGGGAATGGCCGAATAAAATGGATAATAACCAGTGACTTACTACTGTAGCAAGTAATGACAATTACTAAAGTTATAAATTGTTTTTACTCTGTGTAGCTATTAGAAGAATGCACCGCTAAGCTTAATTTGGTGTCTGCTGCAAGAAAACTCTTCCTTTCCGATGGTACTTTAATAAGAGACTTTAAGCAGATTAAAAAGAACTGTGATATTTACGTGTCTTGTGGAGAGGCTTTCAAAGATCCTTTTGGAAAATACAAAGGTGTGCAAACGAATTATCCTTTGGAAGATGGAGAAATGAATCAAGGCTTTTCGCTATTTTTTATCTTTGTTACTTTCATTGAATAATTTCCATTGAGTTTATCGTGATCATCATTTTACCATTATTATCATTGTATATATCTTATTCTTTCTAGTCATTTTCGTCTACAAGATTTCTTTTTTGTTGTTGTTGTTATTTCTATCTTCCTCTCGTATTTCAAATACGATCTCAAATTCATTAATAATTCATGAGGAAAACACAAGGTAAATCACTACCGAGACGTAGTTTAGATATCTGAGGAAGAAATTACATAAGTTAACCAACTTTCGCCTCGAATTTCTCTTCAAATACTGATTCTCTTGAGATCATATACACTCGAAAGTCGTACTTCATCTGATATCCAAACACCCCAAAGTTTGTAAGAAACCTCGGCTATCGCCTCGGTTTTGATCAAATTCTTGGAGTTTATGTATCCTAATAAAACACTCTCGTGTATGATATATTACCAGAAAACGTATTTCGAACGAAAACGTTTCATTTTTAAAATTTTAGAATTTTTTTTAGCCTTTTTAGTGTACATTACGAAGCTTGTTATTGTCGTCTTTGTGATTGTCAGGGTTTCCGCCAAAAGGGGCCAGAGGAATTGATCCCTTCTTAAAAATTTTGAAGAGAGGGATATCCTCCTCATGCTAAAATGAAGATCAAGATGAAATATTGATGCGTTCTCTTCAGTATTTCCAGGAAAAATGTCAGGTGATTTTCATCGGATAATCCGAACATTCAAAATTTTAGACAACCCAGTGAAAAAACAGGCAGATTTGCCCGTGCGTCTGGTGATAAGCGAGAGACTTGGGACAAGTCTGCAAGACACAAAGCTTGTTGTATCGACTCATAGAAACAGGTAATGCCCAGTGAGCTTTACACTTAACTGCAACCATGGAGGTGATTTTTGCACGTCAGTTTCAGTTCCCTGCACGGTTTTGCACGTCATTTCCAGGCTCTGAGGGTCGTCAGTTTCAGGCCCCGCGCTGGGTCTTGAAAGTGACGTGCAGAATTGGCCTCTGTGTCGCTCATGTTCAGCTTCACTTTTTGCCTAGCCGATAAACTGGAGTTTTCCCTCTAGTCATATATAAAGTTCACTGGTTATGCCTCTATGATCCCCTCACATAAGAAAAACCGTGGCATAAACGCTGCTTGTTGTTCCAGCTATTGTTCTTATAGTTATCGTTGTTGTTATTATTAAATCCTAGAAAAAGAAAAGCTCGGTCGCTTATCGACGTGGACTATGAATGGTATTGTGTTACCCGAAAGTAAAACCCGCGGTAAAACTAAACCATCGTTGTCTGAAAGAATGAAGGTTTTAGTAGAGAAACAGAAAAGAAGAGTTTTAGTTTTTGCAAACGGCGATCATACGAAAGGAAAGGAAGTAGTTGCTGGAAGATTTGATGAGGTAAAAAGAGCTGGACAGATAGATCTTGAATTTTAGTTTAAGTACTTTTTGAATGGCTTTTACGTTTTATCGTGATAGAGGTTTCCCCAAATTGTGTTTCCCGGTAAGTGTTAGTAATTTTAACCTAATAACTGCTTTGTTTTTTTGCTAGTTTCTAGATGATTGTACACACAAGTTAAACTTCGATTCAGGCGCAAGGGCTATGTATGACTGGGATGGTAAAGAGATTGGAAGCTTTTCGGAAGGTTAGGATGGCTGGAAGTGTACTTCTTTGATAACGCATTGTAGATCACAGACTCTCAATTAGGTTGAATTCTGCAAAATCAGATTTACGGAAACTTTTTGCGCAATTTTCTTTGTGTGGGATGTACGTCTACTGTAAAATTACAAATGAGATTTGAGTATGACGGTGGCCAGGATATACAGTAATGGTGAGATGGCATAAATTTGATCTACCAGTTTCCTTTCGGAATCCATCTTTTACAGTGTATTTCAGTATTACAGTGAAATTCATTTACAATTCACAATCAAATAACTCAATCAGACTTGCTGAATTGCACCACGTCAGCAAACTTTAAATACTAGGGAATTACTTCCAAAAGAGCGGAAATGTTCTTTCTAGTTCTTGGACTGAAAGTAATACTTAGTGTCCTAGGACTTGATATATGATTTTGAGAATACTATGTATGGTTTGTAGAATTAACGCTAATAATGCTTAAATGCTTTATAGCGTTAAAATAAAACGCAGTGTTCCACAAACTATACATAGTATATCAATTATCACCATGCAAAACTTTAAAGGATTGATTTTGAGAAGTCATTCAAAGGCCTCAACTTCGAATTTCACCAAGTTTTTCAAACACTTAGGATTTGTTCCAATAAAACGAACTCCTCGTACTTTAAAACCCGGTCAACTCCTCATTTACGGCCTTTAAATATTACGTAAATGTCAACAACAACTCATTTTGTATTATAGTCCCAGTCGTTGACAGTGTCCTTCAGCCTACAACAAACATTGTCATAGGACCATTGTGGCTGACCAGAGGTGGTGAGAAGTTTAGCTATAAAGGACCTTCTGGATTTGTCGACACGCTTTTGCAAACCACGAAAGACAGACTGAAAGAGGCAAAGGATTATGAAAACCAGGTATGAATTAAAGAGTGTTTATTATGTACCAAAATTCGTGCATACTATTGATTGTATTACAGTGACGCTGAGAGGTGGGAGTATGTAAATCGTGCAATTTTAGTGGTTTTACAAGGGGTTGCATGTTTCCCGTATTCGCCCGCTTTGTGAAAAAATTTAATAAACTTATTTAATTTATTTCTGGTAAAAAGTAAAGCTTTTTCCAAAATGGGAAATAGAACTGTAAAATTGCGTGATGATCAACAAAAAGAAGGAAAACTATGCAACGTAACTGTAGTACTTAATTTTTTAACTGTTTTTAAATTTAAAATAATTTTTTAATTTAAAATAAAACTGATCGGAATGCTCGGTCGCGTTGTCTTGGTTTTCGATTTTATTTACGTAAATCGATGTAATAAACTACTTTTCGGACTGATGAAATACTGACCGGCATTCGCCGGTTTGTAACGTGGGCAGCCCCCAGTCTACTCGATCCTATATCCGCTTATACGGTGGAACATATGATGAATTGTAACCTGGAATAAATGTTTGATTGCATAAGGAATTGAATAACCTGTTGTTTGACTGGTTGTATTTGTGAATGCATTTTTAATTGGTCCAAGATCGCATGCAGGATTGTTCGCTTCCTGTCTCCTTGACAAATAGAATCGTCGGGCATTATCCGGATTAAAATCGTAAAGTTCGACTCGGCCAGGAAAGGGCTATTTTTAATTGAATAGGTAATTAATTAATTAATTTTAGTAATATAATTAATCAATTAATTAATTTTAATTACTTGGTTAATTAAATAATTAATTATTTTATAATTTATTATCAATGTATTATTAATTTATTATTAATTTATTATTGTTTTATTATTTATTAGTTAATTGGTTAACTATTCATTTAATCGTCTGGTATTATCCAGATTAAAATCACAAGGCTCGCGTCGGGCCTGGAAAAAGCTAATTTTAAATGAATAATTAATTAATTTTTAATTAATTGATTAATTTTTAATCAATTAATAAATTTTAATTAATTAAATAATTAATTAATAATTAATTTTTAATTAATCGTCTGGCATTATTGGGATTAAAATCATAAGATTTCCTTCGGCCAGGAAAGAGCTAATTTTTAATTGAATAAAGGATTACGTGTTTCGTTCTGTTTTGACTGCGTGGTCGACTGAAGGACTAGCTGATTTGATAGCATGCTTTGTCGTATTTCGGTTTGTGTTTCTGCCCAGGCATTAGGTTGCCTGTGGTAAACCAAGGAATCCTCTGTGGAGTTCAGTCCTAGTGTACCAGATAATCTGGAACCGCGAAAGTGGACTGGGACTAGTTGTTGAACAGAAATCCATTTTCAAATTTAAGTTAGTTAATATCGCATAAACTATACGAGATTCTGTTCTTAAATTCGTAATGGAAATACTGTTTCCTTTACTGAATACTGACACAAAGTTTCAAACAGTTTCACAAATAACACAGAACCTTACAATTGATTGAAAATATGAAATTGGATTTTTATTGTATTGCGAGTTCCAGGCTTTTTGCTTATGGTCAGATCACCTGGTGAGCTAAACTTACATAAACAGCGTTGACTACCACTTGAATTGACCCTATTTCAATGTTTTTTCCTTTCAGTTTTGTCAACATTCAAACGAAAACGTCCACTTGTCGCTTGTTTATTATTTTTTTTTTCATTTTTATGCACTGTAGCTGGAGTTACGACTTCAAGGGTCAGAAGAAGGTATATCCGTGGAAGTAATGTCTTTTACTAGTACAGAAGTCGAGAAGGAGCTCCACGAGGTAGAACTATTGCCGAAGTCTTTGCATGATCTTTAGCTCTCGTTCGTTTGAAACAACACAAAATTAAATGTGGGTTTGGAGTGGTTATCCCAACCTTTGATTCCCGCAACGACATCATCATCGTATTGAAGTTAATTTTTGTAGTTTTTAATTATTAGATATAATTAATTCCCCTATACAGGTAAATTAATGTAATCATTTATTAAATATGATTATCAAAGGTAGAGAAATTTATTTAAATCCAATTTCCTATTTCTTGCTTGGTATTTTTCTAGGTACAAAATAAGATCAATGATTTAGAATCTGTGGTCCCAAAGCTAAAATCCAGAAAGAAAGCCCTGCAACAGAAGAAACGCGAAGAAGAACTCTACGGAGCGAACGACAGTTGTTATAAGTTTCAAAATATAGCAGAAATTGAAGAAAACAGTCGACTTTTGGGGAAAAAAGGGATCAGGCTAAAGGTTTGTCAAGCATCGTCATATTGTGCTGCTTTGAATCGATGTGACTATGCAAATAAAATAATTCCTCCTGGTCGAGCAACACTGGATAAAAAATTATAACCCAGTTGCCTTGTGAACCAGCAGACTTCAGTTCTGCATTGCCTCCATTTGAATTTTCGTACCAAGTTGGAACGAATTCCCGCACAACATCTGCACACCGTTTCTTTCCTTCCCAAGTTCGAATCATCTTCTGATGACGGAAACTTAACTCCTTCCTGTCCGTATAGGTCCTCAGTTACCTATGGACACTTTTTAGTATTTAACTCTGGCTAATGCCAGACGATTTTAGTCGTCAAAGGGAAGGGAACAGGGAAGTGTTAATGTACATATTGGTTTCATGTACTTAGTACGGTAAGTTGCAGTGTTTTCCTCAAGTTTACCTTATTTGACTCTGTATGTATGAATTTGGATCCACCTCTCTCGACTCCAAATCCGCGGAGTTCAAGGCCAACTGACAAGTGAGTTATAGAGCTTACTCACTGACTACATGTGATTTTTCAAAATCCAAATTTTTGAGCAGTGCAACGTTTAGGGACCGAGCTATTATACAATAAAGTCATGAAAATTTTACTAAAATACATTGGGGCTGCCATATTGTTGTATCACTGCGTACATAAAGATGGTGGACAAAAATATGTGGCAAGCACAAAAAGATTTCAGTAGAAACGATTATTTTTACTCTAAATTGCGTTAAAATGCAATTGTATTTAATAATCAAACCTGACAAGTCAGATTGCTCGAAAAGTGTAATTTTTTTTTACAATCAGGAAAAATGCTAAGCACAGCAATCATAGAATTGGAAACTCCGTAACTCAAAAACGATTAGTTCGTTCTATCGACCTGAAATTTTCGCCGGGGACGTGCCACACTGATTGCCAAAACATGTACAAAGAACAGCTTGGTATATCTTATAAGTTTATTGTTTTAGATCTTAGTGACGAAATGTGAATACGCTTCACAACGGACAACAGTACGTTTTTCCAACCAGAAATGGAGGAGGATGCTTTATTGGTTAGAATATGATGTGCAGGTTTTCTCCTGCTATGTTGTCCCAAATCTGCGCTTATGTTTGCACCCCAAAAGTGTTTCTTATGCTCTCAATCCTAGCTCTTACACTGATTTCATACGTTATTTCGCATTGGAAAAACATATGGAATTGGAACATTTTCATATATGAAACATCTGTATACTTTGTAATTTCACTTATGAAAACTTCACATATTTCGCATGTAAAATTTTCCGTTCACATATCAAAAATTAATTTCACTAGTGAAATTTTCATTTCAGATATGGAATTGGAATGTTTTCACATGTGAAAGACTTGATTCATATTTGAAATGGCATGTGAAATCTTTGTAAGTCCACCAACCTCAAGGTGTAAATCCACCAGTACCAAGTAACTTTTTTCTCGAAATGTTTTCACATTACTTAACCTGAAAAAAGGCTAAAAAGCACACTAAGGTCTTACTTAAAAGACCAGGGAAAGAGAGATTTTGGAAATATTGAATCTTTCTAAATTTAAGGTGTATGAAAATGGTAAGACAGATGAGGAAGTCATTGTTTATTTCAATGTTCATGAAGCGTCGAAGGGTATCTCAAACAATGAAACATTAATGGCCAGACTTTTAGACGCCATCACAGCTCATCAGAAAGTGTTGAAGCAAGGCCACGGTCCTGCAGGACGTCCAGTGGCTAGAAAGATATATAGAGATAATGGGAAAGAAGTTACCAATGTACATGAACTAAAAACCGATGATTCAATCTGGTTGTCGTTTGGAGAAGAATTCAAACAGCCCTACAGTAAGTGATGCATTTGACGATCTTTTCTTTACTCCACATATCAACTCTTGGGTAATGATCGAAGGGTGCATGATTGTGAAGCGAATTTCAGTAAATAATTATGAGATTTTGGTATAGTTTGTTGGGCTTCTTACCCTTACTTTAACTCCCATTGTTGCCAATTGGCAACATTAATTATTTTACTCTGTCAAAACGGCAAGCGATTTTATTCGTCAAGTGGAGACCTTTTTACCATTTGGGAATCAAAGGGTTAAACAGCTCAAAAATTTAACTGTACTAATGGAATTGAGAGGCTAATGCTTTACCCAAAGCTTTCCGCTAAAAGTTAAACGTGAATGAATCACGCAATAAAGAACTATTACTCACTGTTTAGTGATTACTGATTACCTTCTGATTCGTTCTTAAGTTTCAGAGCCCGTGACCCAATGCGATATTAAATTATTTACCAACTGGTCTAATCATCTTATCTACACTAGGACTTCTTATCTCAGCACAATATGGTAATTACCGATTGCTTATCTGGTGTTTGTAGCTTACACTCTTCAGCTCGTTGTTGACAAAACAAAGCCACTTTCGTTGTGGAATGAGAAAAAGATAATCCAGCGTGAAACTCTCCACGATGATGTTTCTGGGAAAGAGCGAGTCTCCTTATGGAGGACTGTTGATAGTTATCCCGCTGATTGTGATCGTCACGCGATTAACTTTGATATGGAACATAAACAAAGAGTTGCTTATGTTCGGGGACTGCAGTCAAGTCAGGTACAATTTAACAGTTTTATTCTATCAGATCTTTTGTTGTTTCTTGCTTGGAACAGCTATGTTGGTATCTTACATTTGACGCTTTACCACCCCTGAATTTCGAATAAATTTTGAAATGAATTCAGTCACTCAGTTTATTCTCCCGGTTAAAAACTGATTATAAATCCTGGTTTTCTAGCATGTTTGCTTGCAGATTTCCCCCAGTTTTTAAGTTTAAGAACCAGTGAGTTAAATCATGTCAATGGATGTCAGACAGCTAGAGGTCTGAGACGCTTTGAGGGCTTGGAAACTTTTGAGTATCCAAGCTTTAAAACATCTGCAAATTACCTTTTACGTAAGCAGTTTTACTCATACCTCGGTTGGTTGTGGTTAAATGTTAACAACAAAAGATTGGCTCCTTAAGAATCTTCAAGGATTTTTTCACCGAGATCGCGTTTGTTTCATTGCAGATTGATGAGAAAAATACGTTCATTCAATGTAAAAAGAATAAGAATCTCATTTTATATCCAGAGTTGTCTGTGGAGAGGAAATTGCCAAAAGGCGACCACAGTGTGTGGCCACCAGACAACCAGAAATGGGCTATACACGAGGTATGAAATGCAACGGGGGAAGCTTCACACTGTTTTGTATTTTGTCAATGTTGTCCATCTTATGATAGTATCATCTGGACCAAAAAAAAAAGCCAATCAAAAGTGCCAACTTCAGGCAAGTGAAAGCAAGAATGAATAGGGATTGTTTTCAATGGATGCTTTTGAAATGAAACGACATTAAATAAAGTAAATTTATGTCTTTAGAAATACTTAACTACGTACGGTATTCACAGTTGACAGCATGCCATTATTTAAAGACTACCTGTCAGAAAAATCTGAATGATGTGCTTGGATTCGAGTTGGGATATGAACAGCTATTTGTTCCGTTGCTCTATGCGGTCTTGGTTTATCATATAATGGACAATTTACACTTTGTTGATATATACATCACGTCCTGTAATTATGAATGTCTAAACAGATGTAATTACTTGTCATTTTTATCATTTAGCTGAGCTTGAAGCCATCAAATGATTTGGACTACAGTTCGCCATCATGAAGTGAAACCGATCTTGCCCTCAAAAGCCGCGGTAGCTCTTCAAAAGGGGGGTTACCATCTAAAAAGAGCACCTTCATAACTTTAAGAACGAGAATTATTAAAATCTATATTAACTTAATCTACATTTAAATGTCCCGATATCGAAGAAACTAGTATATGTTTCGAAATATCAAGAGCCGAAGTAGCATCAATTTCGCGACCAGCTGCCAGCTTGACCTGTAGCTCGGTAGAGCGTCGGACTAGTAAACCGAAGGTCGCGGGTTCGCATCCCTGCCGGGCCAAGTAGAGTTTTCCCTGCTGGCGCGGTATGGTTCGTCACTCGGAGCAACAACTACATCATTATTCTCTATCCGAGTTCATTCTTCTACTCAACCCAACTTATAGTTATTGTGTTTTCAACAACACTGTGATTTTTCCCGCTGAAAGGAGACTGTGTTTCCAGTAACCTTTTTATGTGTTGAAAGCGCCCTTTTTTGGCAATAAAAGAGCATTTTCATTCGGTAAAACAGAGCACCTATACCTATTTTTATAAACTGAAGGGCACATGCGTCCAGTGCTTCCCTGGTCTCGCAGTTTTTGCTCGCCATCACCCAGGTGTGCCCAGTTTTAATTACTTACTTGAATTCTTCGAATGTCAAAAGTATCTTTATGTATTGCCTGGTTATGCCAGGCATCTTCTGTGATCGACTTTTGAAATTTTATTCGTTTACAATTTACAGAAAATTATGTTTGTTTCACATTTGTGCAGAATGGTTTAATCTCTTCCCGAGCATTTCCACAATTGTGCTTGAGCCTGACTGACCTAAAGCTGAGAGTAAATTACTTGGAGGGAACGACTTTAGATGGCTATATTGTCAAACTTGGTAAAAGGTAGGCTGCTCTCGTAGTTTCGTGGGTAGCCGTAGAACTTACGTTGAATTAAGCTTTTGCTATTAAGCTGATGCAATACACCGTGCAATGCTGAACAGTTTATACGGAAAAGAGAATGGCGAAACTGAAGGAAAGAAACGGTTAAGCTACAAGTTAGTGAAAGCTTAACCCGAACCCGTATCCGAACCTTTTTCTAACTTACACCACTTACGCTAAGCCTAACCCTTAAACTATCTTCTAAAACTCATTAATAATTCACGAAGAAAACACAAAGGAAAATCATAACCGTAACGGATCTATATATCTGATACAGATCTCGCTCACTTTTCTCATCATATTATTGCGGTTCCAAAAGAAGTAATTGCAAACATTTCTTCTACAATTAGTCTATAAAGAGTTTCGTTTTAGAAGTCATATAAAAAACTCGTAGATCGTGCTTTATCGGATCTAAAACACTCGGCAGTTGCCTCGTGTCTTATATCCGATAAAGCACTCCTACTCGGTTTTTAAATATTACTTAAAATCTCCTCCTCATTGCTATTCACCATAGAGCACAAAACAACAACTGGAAACCTGCTACTCGCCGTCCAAAAAACAGTGATCCCCGATGATACAGAAACTTTGTTAGTAACTTGTTACCGCTGAAATTTCGGTTTTTAAATAAGTTTCAATTTTTCGCTTGCACTGCTTTAATGAGGCATATTTGTTTGGCGCCTGCCCGGAGAAATAAAAGTGAAAATAATTCAGTGTAAATTACAAATGCATCAGAACGATATCTGATGACCAGCGATCGTTCTGAATCCTCGACGAACTCTATGAAAAAAGTAGCTGTCGAAAATTTGATGTCACCTACCAAAACGCTTAATTTCCAGCTAATCTTAATCGAATAAAAAAAATTACGTTATTTTGTGCCTTCTTCCGATTGCTGAAATGTTACATGGCGCAATCTACTTTAGCCAAAAATGTTGGCGGCTGGTGCATTTTACCATGTTTGTTTGCGCGCGGAAAATTGCTTGTCTTGCAAAACTGTCAGGTCGTAATGTTTGTAAGACATAAAAATTTGTAGAAATGAAGCTGTTGTCTTCCAAATTCACAGTAAAATATGTAACAGTTTCTCGACGTTATTTTAACTATTATAGTTTCGCAAAATTGTTAAGTGAAAAACTGCTACTGGGTATACGATCTTTAAAAAATGTCAACTAACAAGACATTATCTGATATTTGGAATGAAAATTCTTCATCAAAATAGTTTGTTATACTATGTAAAGTTTGGGGAACACCACGTTTTATTTTACTGCTTAAAAAAATAGCAGTAAAATAACAGTAAAATAAAACGTGGTGTTTCACAAACTTTACATAGTATATCAATCATCACCATGCAAAACTTTAAAGGATTGATCAAAATAGTTTGCTTTATAAACGTTACATTCATGTGAATGTGGGAAATTAACGACTACGCCAAAATCTGCCGAAAGAAAAATACTTATTTTGATATTTCATTTTGAAAAGGAGGTGCTATTGTTTATTTTGAAGAGTTATGAAACAAAAAGTTGGCGATGTTTTAGTTTGATAGTCGAACCGCATTATCTAAAGACCGAGTATCAGTTTTACAGGGCCTGTGGAATGTGAAAATACATATTCAACTGTATTCATTTGGTCAGATCAAGGTCAAGATGATCCGAGAATTTATATTCAAGATATCTTCTATTTTTCAAGCTTTACATGCTCGAGGTAATGGGATTGTAAAAAGTTAGAAATCTACTACCTCAGTTAAAAGTTTTATGTCAAGCGCGTGGATAATTGGATTTAATTTTATTTAGGAATACTTCCAATGCAAACCAGTTGTGGGCGTTCACTCCAACCGGAGACATATGCAGCTTGGCTAATCCATCTCTAGTGTTAACCTGGGTTGGTAATGAAAATTATGGGTTGGTAGATCGAGATGAACCAGAGCAGTTCCGTGGTAAGCTTGCTGAGCTGCTGTATTAATAGTTTTGACGACCAGAGGTAATTTTAATTGCGGACCGGTAACTAAATATGCTTCAGCACGCATGCGCAAATAGTGATCTTGTCGAGTTGTTATTTTTTCGTTGCGACACTTTCCATGTTAAAGCTAATATAACTTTTTGATGTTTGCTTCGATCGGCTCTAGTGATTCGCCAGTACCCAGAAACACCCCTCTTTCCCTTCTTCTAGCTTTTCTTGTTTACGAGACTTCGTTTCTACCTTTGTGTAATTTCAAAGAATGTGTACTTTTAATTATTGGCTTATTGAAAACTTTTTCTGCAGCTTTGTCTTCAAAAGAGTTAGCTGAGCGTCCTGAAGATCGAGAAGAAAAATCCAAGGTTGAATTTAATGAATTAACAACACTGAAGGATGTTTGTGGTGGCGAGAAATACAATGTGGCAGTACTACCTAAGTTGCTTAGGAAGCACCAGGCGATAGGATCCCAAAGGTAAAGTAGTATTTATTGTATAAAGTAGTATTTATAGTATACATTGGGAAATGTGACATGTCTGATCCAAAGGTATTAAGAGGAACTTAAGAACATTAACCCAGTATCCTCAAGCAGTTTCTGCAACAAACTTCTCGGCGTTAGGATATCCCGATGAAGCACTCCTTCTTGTGTATGATATATGACATAATGACCTAAATTTCAAACCCAAACGTATGCGTGAGTGAGTTTAGTGTTATTACAAAAGGCATATGAACGTTTGTCAAGCTCGTGTCCTCAGAAAAAAACGATTCCCGAGCCCTAGCTACATTCTAGCTGGCAATGTTCCGGATTACCACCCTACTTGTGCATAATTTTTTACATCTGGACTGGAGAAATCGACAATTCGATACAAAATATCGGCCGGGTGTCATATTATGTTTGTTTATGCAATGGCCGGAACTCTCCTCATACACGAAATCAGTAATCACTTGACTGTAATAACAATTATTTGCATGTTCATAATATGCATTCTTTTGATATTTTATTATCGGCGAACAACTTTATTTCGTTTTTAACCAGAAGTCATTTTTTGTGTAGATGGGCCCTTAAACAAGAAAGTTTAAATAACATGGGGCAGTGGAAGTATTCACGAGTTCCCAACCCAGAATGGAATCGCAAAGCATTATCATGGCCTGTCATGCAAGATGGGACGAGAAATAAGGTGCATGTGAGAGATGTTTGAATGTATTTACGTTTGGATATATGTATGCCTGTGTATGTGTGTGTATGTGGAGATGTAAGAGTGAGACAAACAGACAAGCAGATAGACAAGGAGACGGAAAGACAGAGAGAAGGAGACAAGGAGAGATAATAGCTGGGACAGAAAAAGAGGTCTGAGACATGCTGCGAGAAAATTTTTATTTACTAACCAGTCAGGAAACTTGTTTTTGGCCGTCTCTCTTGCAGTTTTGCAAAATAATTATGGGGTGCAGACCCTCCAGAAGATATTCTATGTGAGCGATCACTCAAACTGCCTCAGCACTTTGAGTAAGAAAATACAAATACCAAAAGACAAGTTTGTGGCATAAGTGTTCAGTTTACAGTCACGTTTTCCATTTACTAAGTAAGCTCCAAATGTCGTTTACCCAGGATTTTAGGTGGCCGATGGAAGGGTACCTCATTTGTAATGCTCCTCCGATGAAACGACGCGAAGCCTCGACTATAGGTAGGCAATTGTATTATGAAAATATAGACTTGATTGTTTCAATGCAACTTGTTGCAGTGGTTCTTCAGCCAGTGAACTTGGAAAATATAAAGTTATCATGATGCAACTTTTATTTTGATTAACTTATATCGCATTTCTGAAATTAAAAATTATTATAATTATCATGACCGAAATATTATTCCATTAAATCGTTAAAGTACAGTAAAATGTATTTGTAGTCATTAATGGGGTCACCTTGGTGATATCAATACGACTTACCACATCGTATCATCTACATTCCGTAGTGAATCATCCAGTTTCATCGGCTTTATTAGAATAGCAGAACAACAGTATTATTATTACTATTTTAAAATGAAAATTAAATTTGACATTAATGTTATTCCTTCAAATAAACTAAGCTCTGTATGAGGAGTGCATAATTTTCGCAGGATAGCAATTAAAAAATTCAAACTGCGAGCATAATGAATGCATGATGGTTAACGGAATCTAAAGTTTTTGTCAGTCCAGCTTCTTCTAAAGGACACGTAAGCCAAATTTTCAGGGACGAGACCTACCCGTGGTTCGTTGGTACGAGTTCTCATCCTGCTTCTGTTGTTATTATTGGACAACTTGATTGCATGTGGGACGAGTTTATCATCTCGTTTCTGACATGGATTCGTTGCTGCCGATTTCCTTACATTGGAAAAGTTGATTGGGAGAATTGGGATTGATAGTTGGAAGGAGACAGACGGATTTTAAATAAGTAGGTTTAGTTACGGCCTGTTCACACATTCCGATTAATCGAATTTTGTTCTCCTCCTGACGTATCAAGTTTACATTCTAGAGTAACAACTGTACTGTTCGCCTTTAGATGTATCTTGCTATTTGAACTGTATTGTGCAAAGGACTCAGGAAAAGCGTTTCAACTGCAATCTCGGAAATTAAACTGTACTGTTCTCCAGAAAATACTCAAATTCCCGTGAAAGAATGCAGTCAATCGCATGCATCTGGAGGAAAATCATATCCGATTAATCGGAACGTGTGATCGGGACTTTAGAAAGTCTTTTAAAAATTGTTATAGTATGCCGCTGAAAGGATCTAGAAGGAGAACACCTCAAATCAGTTCTCAGCCAGTTATATAAATACAATGCTTCACTTTAACATTCATTGTTAAATTACATCTCCCATATGGCCAACCTTTGACTCCGGCTTATGTTATTCACTGCCCACTACCAAGAATAAAATATTAAATCATGTAAATTATGACTGGCATGTTAATCCTGTTTTTAATTCCTTTGAACATTCTTCCCACTCCTATTAATCGTGAAGTATCAGAGGCTTCATGTTTGGTGATTAACTCGTAAATACTACGACAAACATTATTGAAGCAATATGAAAGGTGGATAAACTCTTTCTTTTTTTAAACAACTAATGAACGTATGAACACCTAAACGCCTAGTTCTTAAAAATGCCCTGAAAAGTCGAAAATGCAAAGAGTAATTATAAAATAAAGGCAAGGTTTCATGGCAATCCCACGCTGTAAAAATCAACCGAACAAGTTAGTCTTCTGCAACGGAATTTGAACTGCTGAAAAACATTCACCATAGATTTAACTGGCGGAAATTGAAGTCTTAGGATGAACGTTAGAGCGCAGCTCAAAATTCTAATATGAATAGTCGCGAAGGAATAAATCAAGGCATATAACAAACATGTTAATCTACAAAAGCTTTACTGACGTTTCGTTACCGACGCGCAACATTTTCTAAGTGAAATTACATAAAATAGCGTAAGGATATAATGAAATGATATCTAGAAAGTGCTGAAACATAATTAGCCAACGAGAAAAAAAGGAAAGTGGAAGAAGAGATGAAGGTGAGAAGATTTATTGCAACAAGGCAAGCGGAACAGATCTGATGTTATCGTTAAGTACAGGTTTAAATTAGGTGATGAGTAAATTCTCCCTAATGAGCAACTCAAAAGGTGAATTACAAGAGGAGGTAATCGAAAAGTCATTAGCGGAGATGGCGTGATAAGAAAATCTAGAATGAGAAAGAAGACTAACTGAACTCACTCTCTGTCCGGTTACCTGACTAATTCTCTACGAGCTGAGCAATCGAGTTTGCCAGAGACCCATTTTAAATAGACGAGAAATTCCTTCCATTACCCTTGATCAGGTAAACATGCAGTCTTTCAGTTCTGTTTCCGAAATGCTCTCAAGGAAATATGAAAAGAAAATTTCGTGATAATTTAAAACTGTGAGAATTAACCGAAAAATTTATTTTGTCGAACAGTGTGCGAACTAGCACCATCGTGTTACCAAACCTCTGCCAAGTGATTAAGTTATTGGGCTTCCTGGGAACAGATAGTGTTTTTCTTTCATTTGCTATTCGCACTCGCTTTCTCATATTATTGATATTAAGAGATGCATTCGACGAACTTTTTAAGATATCTAAAAAAGTATTACAAATCCAGGAAATGTAAAGATAATCAGGAATTTCATAAACAAAATTATTGTTTTGGTCAAAATTTGCAGTTACGGCGTAAATGGTTACGTCCCCCGGCCAAAACCCATTGTAATTGTTATTATGCTTAAACTCTTGAGCCTTCTGATCGTTTATGTTTATTCACTTGTTCTCTCCTAGGATTTTATCTCCGGTGAGAAGATTTTTTTTATTTTTACAGGAGGTGAACAGCTCGCCGTCTATTAATTAAAACGGCAGTAAATTTGATTTTCGTGAGAGAATTGCCGTTTTTAAGAAAAAGTAGTATTGTAAATTTACTGGTACTATATAGTAGTACAATCGTTGAATAGTATAAGAATCTGTGTTCTCAAAAAGTTATCGTAAAAGTTGGTGAAGTATACAAGGGGAGGAAAGGAGGGTATAGGATGTTTTCAAGAAACGCTGTAACTAAATTGCTTCGCTTAAGAAAAAGAAGTCATTCAGCTAATTTGGCGCTCTGAGTTATTTTGCTGTAGAGGAAAACTTGCTGCAGTATAAAGGTTTCTTGTTTGTCGCTATACCTATATTCTGAGTTATTGACAAGTATAGGTATTTTAAAATCATTCAGGAAATTAATCAAAACTCAAATAGAAGATTGTTTGTTTACATAATGATTCAGCGACCGCCGACGCCGAAGCATCACACCATTGTTGAGTGTTTAAATATTACGTTAACATGAAGCAAGCAGGTGGTAAATAAATAATTCATACGAGTATAATACGATCGACAGTCACTATGCGGCAAAAAGATAGTATCTGGGCTCTCCTAAATTTGGATAGAAGTGGAGAATACAGTGGAATAAAGATATCGCAGTGCTTCGCCAAAAATCAATCGTTCGTTTATTGGCTAATTGTCTTGTTTATCCGTCCTCACACTTTGTGTAATATCTAAACGACAATAAGATAATGAGTTCGTCCACTAAAATATCTCGAAGTGAGTATGATTATAAACTAACTTTATTACCATATATTGTTGTATTTTATATACAATTACCGTTCGATCTGATGGTAAACTACTGCCTATATATGTATCTTATATATACATACTACATTTAATTAACTAACTGACAAGAGTTCCTAAAGTCTAAGGTTATAGTTTAAGTTGTGAGTGAGTGTTATTATAATCAGAGAGCACATGCGATCTATCTCTCTCTGAATATTTCCACAAGTATTGTTTACTTCACTTGTGCACTTCATTATGTTGTCAGAAACTTGATCCGTGTATCAAGCTTATTGTGTTATCCATGTTATTTAAATGTCTGATACTTTCGCAGGGCCACCGGCTAGACTTCGAGTCCTAAAGAATGGTGAAAGTGACGTCAGTCGGGCTGTTACTGTAATTGGCCCAGACCTCAGTAACGTAAGTGAAGTGGATAATCGGACTATAGTTACAGAAGACCATAACCGTAGAGCAGTGCACAGCACTAGGTTCGCAGAGTCGCGGGTTTGATTCTCAGCTGGAGGCCCTTGGGTTGCAACTTTTCTCAACTGGTCCCGATTGGGTCTTCAAATATATAATTCTAACCCTCGAAAACTTCCTTTACCCAATATACCAGGTGATCTGAAAACGCAAAAGTGGACTGGGACTACTTGTGAAGTAGAAATCCATTTCGAATTTAAGTTAGGTAGTTTCTCGTGAACTATACCAGATTCTGTTCTTAAATTCATAATGGAAAGATCTTTCCCTTTGATAAATACTGACACAAAGTTCCAAACATTTTCACAAAAGACCTAGAACGTTACAACTGATTAAAAATAAATAAGTGAATTTTTATTGTGTTGCTAGTCCCAGGCCTTTTGCTTGCGGTCAAATCATCTGGTAAAATCATTTGCAGAAGCGATCGCAATTTTGATATTTGTTTATGGGCATTTAAAGTTACCTTTCAAGCCTCGTTCTAGTGTTTGTAATTAAGAAGAATTTTAACATAAACAGAAGAATCGGAAAGCTAATTTAACTGAATACAAAACTGTTAAATTGGCGGCTAGTTATGAATCAATGGGGCCTATTCAAAGGACGATTACCGTTAATCCTAGTTTAAGATTTAATCGGCTCTTTTGTTGCGCATGTTCAGTATGATAAAGGATAAAACAAACTCCGAACAAGAGTGTCATCTTGATAACTCAAGATATGAGCTAAAATCAAGAGAGTATCTTGAGGTATCAAGATGAAACTCTTGTTCAGAGTTTGTTTTATCCTTTATTTCTTTAAGTTGTCGGCTGGTTCTGGATTCTGTATGATAACTTTAGTTGAGATATTTTAGGATAAGGCCTGTGAGAATTTATATGATGTGTGAACAAAAAACTTCAAACATCCTTTCCTCCGTTGACAGTATTTCAATCACCCACAAAGTTTTCACTAATCCTGGGTTAAGCAAATCGCCCTTTGCAAAAGTGGGGCCATGGTCTACTGTAGAAACGGTCAAATACTGAATGCAGGTAGATTGTGAGGTTCCACCTAACAACTTATATTACAAGCGGAAAATTTTGCCCCGCGACAAAAATCCTGCCTCGTGGGAACGACACGTTATACAACCCTCATTTTCCGTCTGTTCATTGTTTTTTTACCGGTTTCCATTTATCTTATTCTATATTTTTTTCTCGATATCAGCCTTCCTCCTTTTCTCTCTTTCCGTCCTTCCGTTCTATTTCCCATCCGTTTTTCCTTCCTTCTTTCGTTCTTCCTTGCTTTCTCTCCTTCCTTCCTTCCTTCCTGAACTTCTCTGTACGTTGTACGCCTAGATGTGCCGAGGCATTGGTGAAAAAGCGTCTCTTCAAAATACTAAATCAAGGTGATAATACGCGATTTTTATTAACTTTTTTCTGAACTCGGAAATTTTTTTGTTTATGTTATTTTGTGCGCTAAGCTATTACTTGAGAAAAACGCTTTCCGTATTTCATTTTTAGAAAATCTCCAACATTACCAAGTCGTTGTGATATCAGAAGTTTTGAGCTAAATCTGGTATGTTAGACAGTTTAATAGTATAACTTTAAGGGAATTTTGCGTAGTCTTTTTTTTCCTAAATAGATGAAAGATACTCATCATCGTCATCATCATCTCACAATAATAATTACTTTTGGTTGTAATCTATTACTACAATATCAGGTTCTGCCTCTTTGTCAATCTGAATGGCAAAATCACAAAGTAGTTTATACTTCTTACTGCTACCTACTGCAGCTGGTGAGTACGCTGTAACGGAAATGTTTCAGTTCACTTTGTATGTGGTCGCAAAATGACGCGCGCTGATTGGCTGCCTAGCCAAGCACGAGGTTTCATGGATAGACCGGCATAGAAAATTTCCGAGTTAGTTCAATTACAATTAAATCAGATTCGGGAATGTTTGACAACGAACTACTTATTACGAATTTAAACATTTTCCCCAATAAGCAGAGTAGTAGATGAACAGATATAAAAAATACGAAGTCATTGGTAAAACAAGTAGACATGAAGAGCTACCTCGTAAATATAAAGAGCGTTGAAAGCGATGAAAGAAGAAACCAAATGCCATTTAATGAACTCTTTGTCAACATCGCTTGTTCGATTTGTCCTAGAAAGCGTTTGGGTTTGGCTTTTTCGGGCAAACCTGACTCCTTCGTCACTTGGTCTGGACGAAAACCTAAGCCAACTCTACTTAAACACTGAACAGAAAGTCGGTTCATGTGGGAGCTTGGTAAATATCAGAACAACTAGGGGACGTTCGTCAAGCTCGCTTACTCAGAAAAACAATTTCTGAGCCCTTGACGGGAATCGAACCCACAACCTTCCGATGACCGGTGAGACGCTGTAACCATTGAGCCACTACGACTCAGATGGCGAGCTAGGCTGTAGGTTCATCATAAGTACTGCCTAAGCGGAAGTCACGATATGATAACAATGATCGAATACTTAAACACTGAACAGAAAGTCTCATCATTATTATCATATCGTGGCTTCCACTTAGGCAGTACATATGACGAACCTGCAGCCTAGCTCGCCATCTGGTTCGTAGTGGCTCGATGGTTAGAGCGTCTCACCGGTCATCAGAAGGTTGGGGTTCGATCTTCATCTAAGGCTCAGAAATCGTTTTTCTTAGTAAACAAGCTTGACGAATGTCCTCTAGTTGTTCTAAGCCAACTCTGTTAATAAGTAATCAATACGACCCATCATAATAAACTGGTACATATATAAATGTAACCTTTGGTCCTGTCGCCATTTTAATCTGTATCGCTGAAAGTCCCCATCATTTCGCTGCCGATCAAGTGGTTACGGATTTGGCCATTTTCAAGGGTGCAGATAATGTTTATGGTGCGGTAAGCATGTATAACATACAAAACAAAGGAGAACCTGAAAATGATTAACATTTTATTCCACGTTACGACTAGCTTACAGTCATCATGAGGAATGCTGCACACCGTGGTGCGATCTATGGAAGAGAACGTGAGTAAGAGAATGCAAGTATATTCACGTATCTACAAACTTTTCAGGGCCAATTATTTTTGAAGTATTTTCGGTCAATCCACTTCAGACAGAGAGAGAGCTCCCAGATGGAGGACATCTTGACTGTCTTTCAACTTCATAGCAAAATGTAACACATTCAAAATTTAAGAGCCGACATTAGGGTGGAAAAGTGTAGGCGGGACACTTCACAGACTCTGCTCCACTAAACTGACAGATCTGTTCAGGGAGTAAGTAGAGGAATGGAACAGAGACGGGAGATGTTTTTTGTCACCATTTTCGTGACTTCTTAACAATGTTACAAGTAACCAATTTAAACCTTCCCTTGGCCACTTGATTTGTGGGTTTTCACGGAAAAAATCCCGAAGAATAAACGTAGGGTCGTGTACGACCAGATCGTTTGCGTGAGCGATAACATATCGCAACCACATTTACCTTTATATCGCATCAGACACTTAACTACCACACTGAGATTCACCGTCTGAAAATACTACATATCTCATCAGTAAGGACTTGTTTATATGGAGACGAATTACTCGACTGGCCGATTAACCTGGCAAAAGCGCAATCTCGGCATGCAGAAAAATGAACTTTTTTCCCCGCTTACTGTTTATGTCTCGACAATGGGACCCAGGATATAGGCAGATAGCGAGATAATTTTTGGGGTCGAATGCCTTCAAGGAACACGCGTTAACCAAATCCAAAGTAGAAGAATGATGAATAATTGAATGTGACCTGTGTAAATTGGCGGCAAACATTGGCATTCCAAGTAACTCGGTTCATATAAACAGACGGCAAATTATAACTCGGAATACTAAGTAACTCAGCTGCCCAGGAACTCGCCTCCATATAAACGGACCCTAAGAGAAAATTTATATATACTTGTATATCCTTCGCTCTCTACCAGTCTGCTTGTAGTGCAATGACTGTTGCATGACACCAGAGATCAGAAGTCTAAGCCGGTCTGATTCCCAATGAGGAGCTCAGTATATCATTTAAGGAGACCCACTAGGGTAATTTTTAATAGGTGACTGGTAACTAGATATGATTGAGCACACATGCGTAGATAGCGATTTTGTCGATTCGTGATTCTATCACAACAGCACCGACCGCTTTGCTGCAAATGTGAAATTTTTAGATGTTTGTCTTCGGTGAATTTCTTTTAAACTTGGTAATTTAAAGCAAACAGTAGGCTGAACAACGTATATAATTTTCAAAATTTTTCGCAGGACAAAATTTCTTACATCCACAAATTCTGTAGCAAAAATCTGTCTCGACAGCCGACCTTGATGTTGTGATATTTTATTCTTTAGTGGAATATCTAACCTCATACCAATTTTCACAAAAATTGACCGAAAAATCCGAAATTAATGTGTCTTAAATGCAATACTCGTGAAAATATGTCGATGTTCCAACGCTATTATTATCATCTTAACAAACGAATATTGCACCATTCGACCGTTAGAAGCACTTTTTACTGAACTAAGAGCTATTTTAACGATAGAAATGCCCATAAATGAGGACCGTACTAATTGCATCCAGTAAGCATAGCAACTGTTGGGAATCATCTCAATGTATTTCATTTTTTCCGTTTTTATTTTCCATCTCAGTTCCTTGATCGATGCACCGAAGCGCTACAACTACCATTTGCAGCTAGACGATTGTTCGATGAGTCTGGTACCGATTTGTATAGCTTATCTGATCTTCAACGTAATCAAATGGTTTTCGTTTCGTGTGGAGAGGCCTGGATCGACTCCAAAACCTCCCGCTCTGAGCAGCAAAGGAGGTTTATAATAACAAACCTATCTTCAGATGTCGCTAAGCTTAGGCAATACTGTAGTCTACGAAACCCGGAAGGTATCTTGAGGACATCTGCTAATACTCTAACGTAAAGAACGAGGCGTGGTCTGGTGTGTAGTTTGGTTCAATGTGGTGTGGAGCGGTGTAGTGTTTGTCGGGATGGTGTAGTACGATCTGGTGTAGTGCTGTGTAAAGTAGTAAAATGTAGTGTGGGTTAGAGTGCTGCGAAATGGTGAGGAGTGGATTGGTATGGGGTGGTGTGTGAGGTGGTGTGGTGTATGTGTGTGTGATGTGGCGTAGTACTGAGTAGTATAATGTTGCTTGCGGTGGGAGGCATGATGCGATGTGGTGAGACGTGGGCCCTATTGATGTGGTGTGCTGCCGTGTGGTATGATGTAAAGTAGTGTAATGAGTTGTGGGGAGGCATCAAAGTATGTGTGTGGTGCAGTGGGATGCGGTGTATTGTAGTGAAGTGAAATGTGATATGGGGTGGAACAGTGTGGAGTAATTGAAAAGTATATTCACTATCAAATGCATTACTTTGATATAGATCTAGTTCTTAGCATAGATGGTTCAGTTAGTGCAGGATCTTCGATTTGCGTAGCATACTATGGTTTTCCAACTGAAGAAAGGGAAAATACGCCCGAAGACCAAGGAATCAGTGATTTGGAAGGAGAAAGCAGGTAACATGACAATTACACATAAACATACCATCTCTCGTATTTCTTCTACTCAGCCCTCTGCGGGCTTCGCTTTTTTCAGTGCTTCTGAACTAGAGGCTAGAAAAAAGTTAAATAAGCTCCAGAAGAAGAAGGAAAAGATTTTGCATATAAATTTAATCACATCAAAAATTTAATAAAAAATTACAAGAGAAATTGTCCTGACTCTTAGATATACCGAATTTAAAGAAAAAAAACAAGATAAAACTATGTCGCATAGCTCTCATATTTCTACATTGAAATGTAATTGTAATATATCAGATTAGTATCTGGAAATAGTTCGTTCAGATCAATGAGTTTTATGGAAATATAAGTATAATGAGTATGGAAATAGAGACATGCTCGTGTGGATTGTGAGATTTTTCAATTTTTTGATTATTTTTTTAAGGCTTGAAGGAGTTCGAAATACGTTACTAACCTCTCATGAGCGAGCTCACGTCAAAGCTGAAGAAAGGCTAAAGAGTTTACGGTGGCCATGGGAAACTGGTATAACAACGAATGGCGAGTTTAGCATTGAAGAAAAGCAACTTTCAGATTTTGACCATGAGGTTACATATTCTGATAACTATTTGCACAAACGATATAGGTAAACTATATCTTCTTATCACGGAAATGTAACTTGGGTATTTTTATGCTGTACAGGGTCATGCCACTCAAGGAAGTAAAGAGTTGAAACTAAATGACTGCGAATTCAAATCGAGAGGAGAGGCCTAAATATGATGTTGTTTTAAATGAAGAGAAATACAGTCAAAATTCATTGCCAGCCGACAATTTGAAAAAATGTAAAACAAAAGACAAAACATAATCCGAAAATAAACATCTTGTGAGTAACTCAAGATATGAGCTTAAAAACAAGACAGAAGTGTAGCGATAATATTTCGACTTTATTTCAAAGCCTTCGTCAGATCAACTGCGTTGATGTTTATTTTCGGATTATGTTTTGTCTTATACAGTCAAAACTGTAGTGAAATATAAGGAGACGGAGTGAAGTGAAGAAAAAGAGTGAAGATCATTGAAATTTTATGATATTTGTATCTTGTGGTGTGATCTGAAGTGATAATATGGGATAAAGGTCAAATGTACCGTAACGTGATGTTGTTTAGTGGGATGTCATTTAACGTAATGTAAGGTGATGTGATAAAGGTCAAATGTACCGTGACGTGATGTTGTTTAGTGGGATGTCATTTAACGTAATGTAAGGTGATGTGATATGGTGTGATATTGTTTGGTATGGTGTCCTGAGATGCGATAAGATGCGGTGTAATGTTGTTTGACATAACGTAGTTGGTAAGGTATGATGTGATTTTGTTTGATTTGATGTAATGTGTTATAATATGCTGTGATACGATGTGACGTGACATGACGTTACGTGGTGTGATGTAATATGAAGTATATTAATATGCTGCGAAGTGATATGTTATGTGATAAAAAGGGGTAATTTAAAATGATGTAGTGTTTTGTAATTTGCTATGATGTGATGACCCGTCACATGATCCTCCAGGCATGTAAACCTTTCCATGTTGTCTTTCACTTCAGTGTCATGTGCACTTCTTCGTATTTACAGACATCATTCAGTTAAGATTCATTCAACGAAGGGAGGTGCATTGCTTCCTAACCGATGGTCTTACAAAGATGGTTTCATTAGCCCTTCTGGTAATAAAAAACTCGCTCTCGGTGTTGGTCGCGATCCTGCAGAGGTATGTAACTAGGTGATCTGGAAACACGAAAGTGGACTAGGACTCGTCAAATAGAAATCCATTTCTAATTTAAGTTAGTTAACGTGTCATGAACTATACCTGATTCTGTTCTTAAATTCGTAACGGAGATACCTTTCGCTTTATTGAAAACTAACACAAAGTTTCGAACAGTTTCACACAAGATACAGAATGTTAAAACTGATTAAAGATATGAAACTTGATTTTTATGGTGCTGCTAGTTCCAGGCCTTTTGCTTTTGGTCAGCTGACCAGAGTGTTGTTTAACTCTTCCGTCCATCAAATAATTCTTCTATTGACCAGATTTCATTATTGATTATCTTTTTGTTTGTTTTTTTCTCAGGATAAGCTCGTGAATGAAGTAATCCTTTGTAAGAAAAAGTTAGATGAAGTTAATCAACGTTGGACAATTGCTGGCGATGGGTAAGTCGGTTAGTGTTGGGCTGGTCGTTAAGTGTTGAGCATTTGATTTAAAGCTTTCGGCTGTTTTGTTGCTCATGTTGATTGTCGTTCATTTGACTCGTAATTTTTCAACTAGCAATACGGTTTCCTTTTATGCACAGAACAATTCACCTTCGATCTAACCCGAATTTGGTGTTAACGGTACCTGGTCCTCGTCTGGACACCAGCACACCTGCTGAAGGTGGTAATGTTCGTTATGAAGGCTGTGCCGTCTTCATTATGCCCCGAAAACAGATCAATGGAAATGCCAATCAACTGTGGAGCTATGACTCTGGCTCGGAGTTATTGTCAACATTTGCGACCGACGCTGTAAATAAAGGTATTGCACTTAAACCACATCCGATATTATTCTTGACTACAGATGAGAAGAAAGAACTGGGCAAACACTAGTGAAATAATGAGAAGCGAAAGAAAAGTAAATGGATAAACTACAATTGGTTGGGATGGAGCGGGAAGTAATGAAAGGGTTCGAGACGAGAAGGGAGATGTAGGAGGGATCTCTGGATATGGTACGAGTTATGAAGGAAAGGACAGGATAGGATAGAAAAAGAACGGAAAGCACGTAGTTGCTGACATGAGGAGTAAAATTTTTAATTCTAGATGAGTTGGGGGAATGATTACCTGCTTCCATTATTACGTCAGCCGAATACAGCTACCAGAATTCTTTGTGATATTTTCTATTTCACGAAAACCGACGATCTTTATTTGTAGTTTAATCTAATGAGACGTCATATAGCATTAAGTAACGTTACGTAACGTAATTTTACGAAAAGTAACGTAATCTTATGCGATCTAACTTATTCTAACGTGACGTAATGTAGCGTAATCTAACGTGATTTAACATTCTGTGAACGTACAAAGAAATATGTAGTTACTTCTGATTGGTTGTTTCCTATCTTGTGACACCATGCTACACCGTCACGGCAAACTTTAGCCATATTTTAATATCCTATGCACGTCTAGCGACACCGGCAGACTGTGTTCGTCGTACTTTGGCTGTGAAAGTTTTGTAAATAAAATGAAAGTTTGAATATCTAAAAAGTTGATGAATTGAACTCTTCCTTGTTCGGTTAAACTCGTGAAGTGTGCTCAAATCAAATATTAAAAAGCATAGTTCCTCGTTCCTTTTTCGTAAACGCGTGGAAATAAATTTCGCCAACATACCCACATTAAGGCTGTGACCCTGTAATGAAAAGTCTTTATTAATTTAGAGATTACCGCTGCAAACAAAGCTGATATTTGCACATACGCTGTGGTGGGCTCCAAAGAAATACCACAAATTGTAAGTATACGCTATTGCAATAAATACAAAAGTTGCGCTTAACAAATTGTAGTGTAGTTATTTCATCGATTCGAGTGTGTGATCGTTTCTTAAGGCGCTTTCACACAACAAACTAAAGTTTGCAAATGATTAAGGCCGTTGCCGAGAGCGTGGTCACGAATTCTGTATATATATATATATATATTGGTGGGAATACCGGTGAAGTGAAAGGTATATTCGAGGAATATGTGGAATATATATATGTATATATATATATATATATACGGTTCCGTCTGTAGTTATATATA
>JBAHVQ010000297.1:864227-874695 GCA_036872915.1 Nanipora kamurai | reverse complement strand
ATTCATTTTTTATGAAAAGTCTATGCAAAATGCAAGGAAATATGAAAATAAATTAGTGGCAGCATTCGGCCACCATAGATGTGGAATGATAGGCATCATTACTCTACTATACAGCACAATCTAAAATCAAATATTGATTGCAACTAACCTTTAGTGTTTAAATGAGATTAGTGTGATGGGAACAGACTCCGTTAAATCATCATATAAAATTTTAAAAACTTTTTATTCCTCCAGAAATGTCTACTTGCATTGTATTACACATGGTGAAGGATGTCACCACTACAGGTGTACGGATAATCAACATCAATAGTCCAGTGAAGGAACTTTCTTCAAACTGATTTCTCCACAGGTTTTTGAAGAAACATTTTCTGACCTAATTTCAAAACTTTCTATTCGAAAATTGAAGAAAAACTCGGAGTTACCTTCGGTCTTCTGTTGGCAAATGAATCTTTTGCGCTATGTAGGCTGTGATCGTTTGCGTTATAAAGATATTTCATTCAACAAAATCATTATCAACATGAGCACGACTCACCGGGATCAAACGGGTTCGGAATGCTTTCTTGCAGTTATTATAGGTGCATGTTCAATCAGGCATAAAATCAAATTAAAAGCCTGAAACAGTCGCAGCAGAAAATCAAAATAAACAAGAAAGGTATTGTACAAACTAGTCGGTAAAATGGTTTTGAAACTAAAATGGTTTATTAATATTATTTAATGAAAAGTTGACTTCCATGCTTTAAATGTGGTTTAATTTTATCGAGTATCGGCATTTTATAGGTAACTATTAACAAATCAAAAAGTAGTGAGGCGGTGTAGTGGAGGAAAACCAGATAGATAATTAAGCTGAGCGATCAGCTTCATCATAGGTGAGAAAAGAAGTCCGAAGAGTTCAAAAAAGTGCTAAAGGGAAGGAACGGATGTTTACGTTAAGTGAGGGTTGCATTTTGGCAAGTAACAAACTTTCGCGTATGAGAACGTCTAGTTGACTTCTGTTTGTTTGTGTTTCTAAAACAAAAACATGTCCGATTATTCTTCAAACAAAATCTCAAGTATGGTCTCGTAGCTTATATTGTCATTTCGAAAAATCGAGGTGTCATCTTGTAAGTCTTCACCGATTCAGTCCGGTAAATAGGCTCTTGATCTGTTGATCAGTACCTCGCTGTGTCAACTTGTCTTGAAGGCGTAACAAGTTGACTACCCACTCTCCGCATCGCTCTGGAGCCTTTCTGGTGCGTTGCGGCCATCCCTCTTTTGAACACACGTCATCGGGAATATCTACAGCTGGTGAGTCCTTTTGAAGGGTCGGTTGGTACGTCACAACATCCTTGATGCGTTCTTATGGGACAAATGTAATCTCGTGTAGGCTTGGCTGTTTATCTGTGGGTTGGACAAGTTGGTGTTAAAGATTCTGTTTTTCTCTGGAGTTTGTGCGGTCGCCACACTCTGGAATCTCAGCCCAATGGTCATCCTCGTTATTTTCGATTTTGTTCTCTACGTTGGCACTGGTTGAACTAGTCTCAGCTTCAATTTGCACCGTCTGATCATGTCCCTTCTTTCGCTGATAGAGTTTCAAGTTGCCGTGATGTACCACTTTATTACGTTTTAATGGATCACCGAATTAGTGTATTTGGTACGTGCCTTCTGTAACTCGTTCCATCACGATGTAAGGACCTTTCCAGCGGCGGTAAAACTTGGCAGTTTCGCCTAGTTTATATTAGGGATAGTAGAGAAAGACTTCATCACCAGGTTGGTACAGAGATTCTTTGGTAAACTTGTCGAAATATTCTTTCTGTCTTTTTTGTGCTGTATTCAAGTGTTCTCTCACCTCTCGAAAGGCGGATGTCAGTTGATCTTTCAAGTTGGTCACGTATTTACCATAACTACACGTTGTTGGTGGTGATTCTCCAATCATAACATCCAAGGTTAAACGACTTTCTCGACCGAACATCAAGGAGTAGGGAGTATATCCAGTTGAGGCGTGAATGTTGCTTCGATACGCCATCATACAACCTGCAAGGTGCTTGTCCCATGTCTCTGGGTCCTTCTCTATTCGTGATCTCAAAAGGCTCTTAACTGTTCTGTTAAGGTTTTCCACTTGGCCATTTCCTGAGGGATGATAAGCTGTCGTTCTGGTCTTTTTTATCTGCAGCAAGTCGCACATCTCCGAAAAAGTCCTGATTCAAACTTGCGGCCTTGATTCGGGTGTATGCTGTCGGGTGCACCACACCTCATTATCCAATTATCCACCATGGCTCGTGCACATGTGAGGGAATAGGCCGCAGCCCACTTTGTGAAGGAACACTGAACGGTAAATAGTCTTTTTTCGCAACCAGGTGAGGTATTAGTAATTTTTTAAATGTAGTGCTACTCTGGTTTCGTGGCCAGCAAAAGGTACATACAAGTTGCTTAAAGACTTTTCTACATA
This sequence comes from Nanipora kamurai, assembly GCA_036872915.1. Lineage (NCBI taxonomy): Eukaryota > Metazoa > Cnidaria > Anthozoa > Scleralcyonacea > Helioporidae > Nanipora > Nanipora kamurai. Next base: position 872,270 of record JBAHVQ010000297.1, on the reverse strand, counting down.
AAAACAGAGTCACCGGATATTTCTCCTAGATTTAGGAGTCACCAAGTATCTCCCTGATAATTAAAACTAAAACAGGGTCACTGGGTATCTCCCTTGAAATAAGGGTCACCAGATATCTCCCCAAGATTGCTGCTAAGACAGAGTCACCGGGTATCTCCCCTGAAATAAGGAATCAACGGATATCTCTCCAGAAATATAATGGCCGAGATAAGACCATAACTAAAACTATAAAACTTGAACATGGTCACCGGATATCTCCCCAAGAAAGATATGGAGTCACCGGGTATCTCCCTGAAAATTAATACTAAGCGGGGTCATCGGGTATCTCCCCTTATATAAGAGGTCACCGGATATGTCCCCAAAAATATAAAGAAGGTAAGAAAACGGCAGAAAACAAACAGAGAAAGAAAGGGAAAAACAAGTAATGTTTTCGAACAGCTAGTAGAATCTTTTGTCTGGAAGTATTGACTGTGAGATTAGTCAATACTGTGTTTTTACCCAACGTTTCGACACTCACGTTGCTGTGTCTTCATCAGGGGTTAGAATCGTCTGGAGTCGCACCCGTATTTATAGCATCGCTAGCGTTTTCATGTTTTTTAATAAGGTGTTTGTATGTCTCTGGAAATAAATTCCCATCATCTCTATTTATATGAGTAAACTCAATCTACAGAGCGTAGAGTGTTGGTGTTTTGCAAACTTGAATATAAACAACGAAAGGCTCGTTCTTCAAGCTTTGTGAAAACTCAGAAAAGTTGTAAGCTCCCCAACGGGAATCGAACCCGCGTCTCCCGATTGATCATTATAAAGTGATCATATATAGATCACTTTACAGGCGTGTCTCAGCTTTCAACTATGAAAGCAGCATGTCAACAAAAGGACCCAGGTCCCAATTTACATGCAGGTTTCAATTTACACGAAACTTCTGACTTCAGTGACATTTGTTGGTTTTGGCTACTGTGTGACCAAGAAATTTAACACAGCGCTGCAAGAAGGAGCACTTCGTTGGCTTCAACTTCAAATTGGCAGCCCTGAGCCTGTCTAAGACAGACTGGAGGCGTACCAGGTGATTTTCGTATGAGTTCGACCAGATAACTATGTCGTCGTCTAAATATACTAGGCAATCCTTCCACGCCAAACCCTTGAGAACCAAGTTCATAAATCTTTGACGTGTCCCGGGACATAAACCAAACGGCATACAGATCGACTGGAACTGACCTTTGTATGTCACAAATGCTGTTTTCGGCCGATCTGCTTTCTTCACCGGTACCTTCCAATACCCAAACGCCATGTCTAGACACGAAAACCATTGAACTCCACCCAAAGATTCCTTCCCTGCTCGAGTAACTCGTTTACTTGATTGTCCACTCCCTCTCTTTTAAATGGCGGGAGACGACGTGGCGATTGTTTGATTGGCGCGGCTGATTGGGTATCAATTTCATGTTCAATTAGGTTTGTCTTTGCAAGGTCGCCATTTTTAAGCGATTCAGTAGTGCCTGAAAACAACCCGCCTGTTATTTTGTTAAGCGTGAATACTCAGCACGAACTTCGGTTTTCCAGTCCATTGCTTCACCAAGTTGAGACGTACTGTTACTTGTTTGAGTCGCGTTATAACTTCCATTATTTTCAAAGAAGTCCACTGCCCCGCAATCTCTTGAAGTGGACGAAATCGCCCAATAACTTGCCCAGGCTTTACAGTAACCGTTCTTTCAGTCATGATTTCCGCTCCAGGGGGGAAAGTAACTTTCTCACTAGCAACGATTCGCAAACCTTGGCGGCGATTTTTGGTAGTGAATTGGGGATTCCTCTCCACGAAATACAAAAGGTCCCACATCATAGCCGATTTGACATCTATTATCTCTGAAGAAATAGCAGCCTAAGATAGCACCCTGTGAAATGTCATTCACGACCAAAACAGGGAATTGAAACGGCAAATTCCCCAGGCGTAAGTTGATACCGATTCTTCCTTTAACTGTCAAATGCTCCCCATTTGCCACTTCAAGGGTTGCGTCTACGTTTTCCAGTCTCTTCGGATGATACTGCCCACTTTTTTCCAAGTATCTTCGCGGATTACACTTGTTGCGCTTACAAGTCGTCGTACTAGTCGCACTGCTTCGGGAAGGGTTTTCGGTTGCTTTAGAAATAATTAAAAACCATAGCCAGCCGATAGTTTGAAAAAGCATAAAACAAACCCTATACCGAATATAATCATCTTGTAAAACTCAAGATGTGAGTCAAAAAACAAGAGAGAATGTTTAAATGGTAATATTTCGAATTTATTACAAATTTATCATCAGACCAAGTCACTTGGTCATTTAAATATTCTCTCTTGTTTTTTTGACTTATATCTTGAGTTTTACAAGATGATTATATTCGGTATATGTTTTGTTTTATACTTAGAAATAATTGTTCCCTTAGTCCTTCGCTGCAACGGATGCCGTCGAGTAAACAATCTTTAGCCATCTCATCTTTAAACGTGTAATCAGCATTAGGATAATAATTTTCCGCCAATTCAATCAAATTATCTGCATACGTTCCCACATCTTCGTTGACCCTTTGACATCGACTTCGTAACAACAACTTGTAGTCACTCGTCGTCTTTCCAGTCTTGAATCTCACCTAGAGCGCATTCAGGAACTCCTCGTAGGGAGACTCGTTAGGTAAGCGAAGCAACTGTACAGCGCGATATGCTTGTTGGTCCAGAGAGTTCATCAAATAGGCTCTCTTCCTGTCGGTGGGAATATCTACCAAAGCGGCATATTCCGTAATTTGAACCAGCCAGGTTTTAAAATTTTGCCTTCTCGAGTACGGCTTTCAGGGGCGTAGCGCGACCATTTCGACTGGGGGTTGTAACGTCTAAATTCGACGAACACGTGGGCGTGGACGTTCCCGCCTGAAATTTTTTGAGAGTTTCCTTCCGCATGTTTTAAGTGTAGTCTTGGGAAAGACTGCGGGTGGAAGTGACTATCAACAGCCTGTCGAAACGTCAGTCACTTTCACCAGCAGTCTTTCCCAAGACTACAACTTCTTCAAACATGTCACGATTCTCCCAGGTTCAAACCATTTACTTTATTACAGGAAACTTTCTCTCCATTTCCTTGCATCTCTATGCCGATAGTCCGAGATAAAGTTCTGAAAAATATATGTAAAAAGCCACTTTCCCAATCAGATCATCAGATCATCATGTATGGCTTTATCAGATCATTATGTATGACGATTGATTATCCAACTAGATAGTTTTACTGCTTACGTTAATAAATCTCAAGTTACAGCGGGCGGGTATTTTTACCCCTGGACTGCTCAGAAATGCCAAAAGTCGATGTAGAATAAGGTAAAGTTCGTCAAAAGGTGTAAATATACAAATTAGACTGGAAATGGAGATTTGATCCCCAACCATATAATATAATTATTCATAGCCTATGTTAAAAATATCAGTGCCCAACACATCTCAAAAACATAACAAGAATATATTTAATAGAATACTGTTTCGTCACATCATCGTGAGGTGAGAAAAGAAGTCTGAAGAGTTCAAAAAAGTGCTAAAGGGAAGGAACGGATGTTTCGCGTATGAGAACGTCTAGTTGATTAGGACCGGTAGGAAAGATTTTAAAATCGTCAAACGAAACAGCATGATCAGTTAATTTTTTGTGTGAGGAAATGCTCGATATCATTGTTTGTGAGACAGGTTTTCCCGTATAAGCTGAAATTCCTATATGTTCAGACATCCTAACGTGTGATAACCTAGATGTTCGGCCTAAGTACGACGACGCCTGGCAGCGTCAACACGTATATTTATAGACTATGCAGGATCTCATTTTAATAGGTAAACGGTATTTAAACGGGAAAAAGTTGGAAGACCGACAAACTGACCGGAAAACGAAACGAAGTTGAATATGAGGGAAAGCTGAGGAAAACAGTTTGGTGATTTGATTACGAATTTAATGACCATGATCTCCTGTAAAAGGTAATACTAGGGAGATTAAAAGTTTAAATGCTGTATGGAGTTTAACTATAGGATGAGATATTTTCTCAAGAAATGTTCGGAAACAGAATTTCAAAAAACGGTCTTGATATCCGTTAAGTTTTAAGAGGGATTTAAGTGTTCCAGCTTCATTTAAGCAGATACTATATGATGACGACAACTTATAATACCGAACTCCACAAACATGTCACTAGTTTCCTGTCGCTCCCAGTAGGTTAAATCTGCTGCACAAAATCATTGCCTTTTGTTCTGGATGATCAAGTATTAAAATAATTTACGAAAGTTGGCAACAGTCGTTTCAACAACCACAAAGTCTGACATACCCTCCCTGACAAAGAGAATATCCTCTGATATCACCCGACGAATATCGGGTGATATTTTAATTACCTCAAAAACAATAAAAGCAAAACCATGTAAACCATTCTAAACATGTTCCAAGATCCATTTTGACGTAGGAAAAAAAATATAAAAATAGAAGTATTGTCAAGTTTGAGAAAGCGCCATTCAGAAAATGGTTACCATGGTAACGATAACTGCACGCAAACAAGTAATAACATTTAGGGGTTATTCATTAAGTCAATTAGCCCCTAACCCTCCACCCCCAGCAAAATAGGGCAGAGGTCCAGTGTTGAAGCTGCTCCGACTATTTTATTTTGTACTACAAAAAAATAGTTCTTAACATCTTAAGCCAACCAAACGATAAATTCACATTTAACCTACACTGCTGAAGTCAACTGAAATCAGCGGGATTTGAATTTGAATTTATCGTTTCATATTACCCTGAGGATGATTCTGAAATAGAATTCAAGCCAACCAATTATTCGTTTTATGGAATCTACAGTAAACATAAAGACAGAATTGTCACAACACTTTATTCTGCTCCTAATTCTGTTAATTCTGTAATAACTGTAATCAGTCCCAAAAAAGACACAGGTATCTATAATTCTTTTTGCTTCTGTGGTGTGGCAATCGTCAGTGAAATTAGAACTTCTTACTTTTTCTTAAGTTAGATATTAGTTGAAGGATAAAATGTGACGTGGGTTTGGTATATAAATACGACAACGATGTGTGTGAAGCAAGACACCAAGCAGTGTCAAGGCAATAACATGAACTATGCGGTATCTAATCCATATGCACCAAGATTGCGTGTCAGTGTGAAATCTGCAAGCTATAAAAAAAAAATTACAGTAATCAGGCTGCATAACAATGTTTTTTTATAAAAAATGTTAATAGCCAAATAACGTAAGTGCGTACATATTTACCTACCTAATTTAGTTTGGTGTATCAAGTAGTGAGCGTGCTATGACTGTACTAAAACTGCACCAGTAAAATACTCAGTTGTGAGTGCCAATTGGCCAGATTGTTATGACCGTAGCAGGATTGAACCAGCAAATAATACGATATGCTGTGTTAATTGTTAAGCGTGCTAGTGTCGCATCCTTTAACTGTCAGAGTCTTTACAATGTATCGAACAGCAGGAACAAAAGAGAAAACAGAGCAAAAACAAAGAGAGAACAAAGGAAAAAAGACAAAAATTTTAAGTGGTTAATCAAAGGGTTAATCCCTAAATCCCCTGAAAAGATAACAAGCCTTTTAAATAACAGATTAGGCTTGGTCGGCGATAATGGTCTTACAAAACTAATACCACGACATGTCTAGTAATTAATGATTAAATATCCCCTCAAACCTCAGGGGTTTTGTCAAAGTCTTGCCGGCCAAGGGCTTCGGGATGTCCACTTAACCTCCCTTGGCTTTTTGGGGTACTTAAATACTAATTAATCCCTTACTAATTACTGAAAAATCCCTCATGCCACGGTGTTAATGATAATTATAAATCATTTGATAAAAACTGCAACTTTCATTTTCATTTTTAAGGAAAATGGACAGCAACACACAACCACGGGAAATTTCAGAAATGATTAACGTCACTCTCAAAGCCTAATGCCAGCTGAAAACGTCTTACAAATTCCGAAGAAAATCATCTAAGAAAAACTCCAGTAATAAAACAAAGATGTAGCACTTCGATTTTATTTGACTACTACAAAGTTACCGGCAAATCTCCGACATAATGATCTTATAATTGGGTTGAAATATTACTTTCTTAATTTTTCTATTGTCTTTTTGCTAGCATTTTTAAATAAAAAGTTGATTTTCTTCAGTGTTTGTTCTATTTTATGCTACATAATGTCATTTACTATAACCATAAAGGTCGATATAAACGGACACGGTACTTGCAGGTAACAATAATTTCTTTTTGAATTCTTACCAAAAATTTCTTAAGAGTTTAACAAACATTTTACTGATTTTCTTGATCTGCAGATTGTTGTCGAGCAAGTACACGAGTTCGCTTGAGCCTCCTCCAATGTCCAGTATCGTAGTTCATCTCAAACAACATTTCAACAAGCTGGGTCTGTGAGGTGTCTTTGGCAGTTTCCGTATGTTCGCTCAGCTTTATGGTAATAACAGGTCCCTGACTGGGGAACGGGTTTTCTAGAAGAACCAAAACAAAATTAGGAAAATAAATTCGTATATTGACGTGGTAAAAATTGTAAACGTCCATGGTTCTGAAAATCTCAACATTCCCAAAATAACTGACATTTAGTATACTACAAAACATTTAGTACATTCGTTGTAGAAATTGGTTCGGACAACTTGAAAATTGCATTACCTCTGAGCATTACTGCCAAGAAAACATTAAAGCCCGTTTCTATTGAGCACCCATTCCCCAATTTCAATGCTGTTTTGCACAAATAACGCATTTGCTACATTTTCGAGCGCATTACACTAACGTTTGAATGACAACAAAATTAAAAAGGGAAAGACGAGGGCTAAGACCAATTGAAAAGTGAAGTGTCCCACATTTTCTGCAACAATTGTAGTTTGGTGATGAGCTCTCATTTTACTGTTGCAGCGTAAACTGTGTTGGGTGGTGGTAAAACAACTGTTACACACGAAAACTTACGGGTTTTAAGCATGTATGCCTGTCGTACAGGTGAAAGGCGTTTTCATACGACGAAAAGAAGTTTGCAAATGCGGGCTGGCAAACCCACGTTTGCGCGTATGAAGGTCACGATAACAGTTGGCAAACTTCTTTGGCGCATACCTGAGTTTGTCCACTCCTGTTTGCCAAAAACCATTACCAGCTGACAATTTGAAGAAGTAAACAAAGTCAAAATATTACCGTGATAAGCCTTGTCTTATTTTACAACTCAAATAGTGGGTTTACAAAATGCTTCGGAATGTTTCTTACTCTACATGTTTGCCAACTCTTGCCAGTCGAATTTGGGGTGACCTGCATTGAGGCTACAGTCAAACGAGTTGCAAGTTGTTGCAATTCAAATTACACCCACATTTAAACTCTCAAACTTACTGCACTTAAGAACAACCTTGTGTAAGCTGGTCGCCAAACAAGACGAAAGTTGAAAATTTAACTTAAATAATAAAACACAAAACAAACAAACAAACAATAAACAGAAAATGATCCATTTGTTTGAAACAGAACTAAACTTTGAGATAATTTTATCAAAGTTTTGACACCAGTAATAGTTCGTTTGTGGACAACGCGAAGAATACTCCTGTTCTTTATTCAATGACCTCAGGATACATTATTTGGTGACACTTCATAAATCTTTTTTGCACTCATCCATTCGTCTTGATATCTTACATGTGAGTGTACTTTGTATCTCAAGTTAAATGTAAACATACTCATGTTTTCGGGAATTGGTTTCAATGGTTACTACAGCACCAAATAATGAGATCACGGTTCAAAAATCGGCGTTTTTTCCAAATTGTTCAATATTTTAAGATTGCGTTCATTGGCTCCGACTTTAACTCAAATACAACCAATAATTGTTACCCATTTTAGTCAGTTATGCTTGTTTTAAATGATTATCATCATTACTTAATCCTAAAATATTACTGGCATCATCCTTTTCAAAATATGTAATTCTTATCGCAGTTTGTTTTTTGCTCAAAAGTATGTTGTTGTATTTCAGAATCATCCTCAGGGTAATATGAAATGATAAATTCACATTAAACCTACACTGCCGAAGTCAACTGAAAAA
>JBAHVQ010000297.1:841011-859222 GCA_036872915.1 Nanipora kamurai | reverse complement strand
CGGGAAGCCGGTCCGCCGCTCTACCTGTTGAGCTATCGAGTCTACAGGGATTGGAGGTGAGTTATTATCCAATTTAACTGCACGAGAAATTCTCGCGACAACTTATTCTCAATTCCCGAATTCCCAATCCCGGACCGAATTCCCGAAGGTGCGAGTTCAAATCCCGCTCGAGTCAATTTTTTGACTTCAGCAGTGTAGGTTAATTGTGAATTTAAAGCTTCATTATTTTTTCTAAAAGATTGGGGTACAAGATTAAAACCTCCCTATCTGGCTCTTTGTAATTTGAGTGAAGAACGTGCTTTTAAAAGAGACTTTTCACATGGATAAAAGTTTTTCCCAATAACCTAACTAGCTGGAAATTTCTCTAGGCCATTGCAAGTTTTTAAACTAAAACTCCACGAATTCGAAATAATGTACTGCATAAGCGTTTTCTTTGATTATCATTTCATGCCTGCTCTTTCAAAACAGTTAGAGTTATGTGAGTTCGTATTGCAAGTGGCTATATACAGAATTGTTCACTCGATAGTTCTATTCGTGGAAGACAATTTAAATTCTATAGATAACCCTGTTCACTACGCGGAACTTATTCACCGGATAAGTTATTCGGTCTTTTAACAACCAACTACGGTAGGTCCAGTTGTTCAAAACCCAGATAGTTTATCCACATTACAGTGCTGTTTGGTGGATAAAAGTTAAGTTCGCTTGTCCCAGGCAGGATATAGCGTTGTTCACTCTCCAAGAACTATCCATTGAATGAGTAATTTGAGCTTTGTAAGGAAACGAATAGTAAGTACTACGTTCTGAACCCTTTTTAGAAATATCCAAAAGAGACAGCGACATAACTACATCAGAAATTGTCCTCGTTAACCAACTTCATCAGAACAATGAAGTCCTGAGTCAACAGGTCGAAAGCTTAGCATTAAAATAAAACGTGGTGTTCCACAAACTATACATAGTATATCAATTATCACCATGGAAAACTTTAAAGAGTTACAACATTGTTTAAAAAAGTGATCCAACAGGTGAATAAAAAGACCCCTGTCTCTGGTCCTCCTACTCCCGTCTTTCAAAGGGACAGTGAGTTGGGAACTGGGGATTGGAGTAGAGTTTCAGCAGAGTCCCACCCACACCGGTTCATTCTGGATGTGAAACTTTTTCAAATATAATCCCCTAAAAAACCTACTTGCCTTTCATGTAAGATCCCTCTACAACACACTAAGTGGATGAACTAAGACGGTTTCCTACAAGGAGAAATTCTCCGCGCGCATTGCAATTTTTCTTTGTCTTTTCAAGGTCATTCCTCAGTAATTGTTCACGAAGTGACAATTTACCGAAATTTCTCAGGATTAGAGTTTACGATATGCTCATGTTAAAAAAAAAAAAAAAAACAAAAAAAAGTTGAGATAACTGAACTCGTTTAGAAGATATAACAAGCACGAGCCGTCTTTTTTCCAATTTGGCATAATCTTGACCAAATTACGAGTTACAACAAAAAGTGGCAATTGCATATCCGTTGTTGAACCTTTTAACCAGAATCCTATAATTATATATTTATCTAGTAAGTATATAATATACAAGAAAACATGGTACTTTAGGAAACTAAAAACGACTGATATGAGTTATTGTGGTTCAGAAAGTCCTCTTCCCATACTCTCAGACATTATTTCAAGAAGTACGCACGGAAAAAGTAAAAAATTATAAGTTGTGCAATAGATTAATGACTTGTAAAACGCATAGAAGAAAAAAAATTATAAATTAAATAAGTATGATCACCAATCTTCTCCAAGAACTACAGCGTTAAACGTGCAACGAGGTTGAAACATCGAGTTCCACAATCCGTCTCACGACTAACTCAGTCGAATGTTTGCCTTTTGACATTCCTCTGTCGTAATACTTTCCTTAAATTTCCTCTTCCAATTTTCTGACATCGTTTTGCTTCGTCGAACCTTGCTACATTTACGAAAGCGGCCATTCTAATAAATTGATCTAAAATCACTGCCATTTTGAAAGTGTTGTGCAAGAATTCGTTAGATTTGGGCAGGAAATGTACGCAATGCAAAACTGGGAATTACCTTTAATTACTTCCACTCCAGATCTCACGAAAGAAAAAAAACTTCCGCTTAAGGGAAAACCGGCTTAAAACACCTCAATAATAATTGGCAACTGAACGGTTAACGACAAATAGCTAGGAAAAGGTTTTTAGAGAAAATTAAAAGCTGTTCAAGAAATAAAAAGCTACCTAATATTACCTGGCATTCTCAGTACCATGATTAACTCCTGGTATTCTCAATTCCCTTATAAGTTCAGGTTGTTCATTCCATTCACTCTCAAACCTCAAAAATGGTTATCCTAATAAATTCTCTCACTTGATACTAATTTCACAAGCGTTTTGATTCTAAGCGTATCTGCAGTCACGTTTTAGCAGATGTAACAACAGCGTCGTTTCCATTTTCTTAAACTCTGTAACTGGTTGTTCGCTTACTGAGAAACAACCGCCCCAGACTTCTCACAAGTACAAATAATCGGTGAGAAAACTTTTGATGAATTAGGTAACTCTTGCAACTAGAGTTTTGGTCGGGTATCAGAGCGGAACTCAATAGTTGCGGAATAGCTATACACGGACAGACACGGTCACACACTTCCGCAAATCGTAAAGATTTACAAAATATTACAGAAATAAACCTAGTCCATTTTTATCAGCGTAACATGCCTACCTCTTGCACCAGCCATAAATCCAAGAATTAATGCTTTCTCTGGTTTGGTAACTTTATTAGCTCCACGAAACATTTCCTGAGCTGCTAACATTTGTTCACGCTAGACGGAATAGAATACAAAAGAAAATGAAAGTTCTTGAACGCAAGCTCTCTCACCTGAGCTTCAGCTTTCAAGAATTCCATGAGAAAAGGAAAAAGAAAAGCATCTCAAGAAAGTATTTTCTGATAGAAGGTGCTCATCGACTGGATACGAAGTTCAAGGGTGGTCGTTCGTTTGAGATGACCAGAGTTGACTTTGTAAGGTTACTTACGTCACTATTAGGTTCCAATAAAAAAAAAGAAAAGAATAGTGACAAAGCGTAAAATGAGAAACGGAACACTGACATTTAATGAAGGTCTTTGCATGAGTGAATATCCAATGTCAACGGTCTTAGTTTGTATCACTAGCTCTTTAAAACTTACTTGTGGTAAACGCAGAAAAGCTGCGTGATTGACAAACATTTTCCAGAGTCCAGCCGTTAGCGACATAAAGAGGAAAAATTGCTAAACCTTACCGTTAATTTTAAATCTCTCTTAGGTAAATTAGAAACATTGGATGAATTTGTATTAGGTGTTGTTCCAAGATTACGGCCACTTCCAACGCCCGAGGTAGACGGTGTTGTACCTGCGGCAGGTGGTTGGAGGGATATTAACGGCTTGAATGAAGTTGATGTATTTCCTGTCGTTTGTTGCTTGTGGCTTGTTGCTTGACGCTTCATAATCTCACGTTCTCTTTCAATGTGCATCTGTCATAAAGTAAATAATTTCTCTTTGACACAAGAACTTCACTTTCAGCATGGATCTATCATTAAGTAGTTACTTTATTTTAAGTATGAGAGTAACGACACACGTTCTTTAAACTCGTATTTTGGAAAAAAACGATTTTAGAGATATGAAATTGCCGAAGTTTAGCGGCAATTGTCTACATATTAAGAGATTGTTACTCTTAAGTATATCCAGAGAGAGCTATGAATCTACGGTCTACCTAAGATTCATAAATCCAGAGAGAGCTATATTGCCAAACGTGTTTTAGAGAGAGCTATACTGCCAAATGAAGTTTTTCTACATTTTATTAGTTGTTTTCCGGCCTAAATAGACAGCGATGACGACGCACGAGCCAAAATTCATCACTGTATTGAAAAGTCACATGAATATTGTGCATGGGAAAGTTCAAGTTACTTTAGAATGCTAATAATGAAGATATACATCTGTTACTTAACTGTTCATAGGTTGAATATTGGAGTCTAAAACATAGGACATGTGGAAATACGAGTGCGGTGAAAGTACACGACTTTTTCATAATTCGATAAAAGCACGGAAAAGCTCACCACAAACATTTTGTTCCAAATATATGTACGTTTGGAATTTTATTTCTGTTATTTCAACAGGCTATTTTTATAAAAAAAAAGACATCGTAAGGCTATTGGAAACACTCGCCCTTCGGACGTATCGTCATCTCAAATCATTTACCAAAAACACAATACCCTTTCATTACAAATGCTCTTCCAAGGAGCCGTGTCTGAGCCGTTTATTCATGTACTTGGAAATATTTAATTATATTATGTTACGTTCACTATTAATTAAACTATAACGAAAAACCATTATATGCAAAGTTTTAGAAATGTTGATATTTCTTTCCAATTAGACCTCATTTGCAAGACTATTCCACAGAACCGCTCCGCTATAACGCAAACTACGTTTAGCAACTTCCGTTTGGAATCTCGGAATGAGGAGATCTGTGGAGGAATTTCTAAAATTGTATACGTGTACACTAGCCGAGTCTGTAAAAATTTCCCTTAGGTATGGAGGACGAGAACCGGGCACCACATTAGGCACAGTAACAGCCAATTGTTGTGCTTTTCTTCTCTCAAGAGTAGGCCAACTTTAAGTATACATGAAATGAAAATTAAGTTTGTGTTATCTGAAAGAACTCTTGAAATAATAAAGAACATCTTTTATAATTTTTCCATATCACACTTCATTCTTGAGAAATTAAGGTTTTTTTGATATGTAAAACGTCACACTGCATGAGCTGTAGTAAAATTAGCAGTACTGTTGAAGTTATTGAGCAATCTCACATAAACCTGTGAATATGGGTGTACCTGCCTCATAAAACAAAACAGACAAAGTTTCTAGTGATTTAATAGGATTATTTCAAAAATATACGTGATTTTTAATTGACCACTTTCACATCTCCCATAATAAAGTTCGTTTTGTGGGGTTCTTGGCATGAAAACACAGGATTTCCAGTTCATTGGACCTAGTGGTCCAAAGCTCCGATATACTGAAAATCCTTTGTTTTTGTGCGAAGAACCTCTCAAACGAGCTGTCTTATGGAAGATATGAAAGTGTCAATAACTCATTATGCACCAGAGGATGATTCTGAAATAGAATTGAAACACTGCACATCCATCCTCATGGATAGCGTTAAGTTGTCACGAGAATATCTCGGGCAATTAAGTTAAGAGAATATCTCGGGCCAATCCTTGTAGACTCGATAGCTGAACAGGTAGGGCGGCGAACCGGATTCCCGAAGGTGCGAGTTCAAATCCCGCTCGAGTCAACTTTTTCAGTGGACTTCGGCGGTGCAGGACAATTGTGAATTTACCGTTTCATGTTACCCAGACAATGATTCGGAAATAGAACTGTGACGTACCCAACGTGTCATTTACATATCAAATAAATCTTAACGACTTTCACGTAACTCTCATAAGCAATCAAGGTAGAACGCAAGCTCGAATTTTCTCACACTTTTCTCTCGAACTTTAAGCAGGCTCGTATCTAATGAAAGTCTTATGACAGGGCTCCGACGGCTGTCTACAGTAAACTGATCTCCAAATGAAAACAAAAACAGAGCTGGGCTTAAAAGTTATTTCTAAGTATCATATTGTACTATACTTGTAATTCTTGGTTAAAGTTGGCAGAACTCGAAGATAAAGACGTGTCCACCAGGGTTGGATCGGGTTTTGTTGTTGAAGGAAGATGAGGAAGTCTGGTGAGGCCAGCCATTGAAGCATAAGAAGGAGTGATGGTAGTGGAAAGTGCCACACTTGAAGTAGTCTGAGATACCTAAATATCAATAATACAGTTTACTATAAGGTATAGAAGCTACTTTCACTCTATTTAGTGCAAGACAAATGCTAAATAACAGTATGTCCTTCAGTGTTGCTAATGCTTTGATAAGGCGTATTCGGGTGTGACTGGTCAGTTTGGAAAGCCTTGATAACATGAAGAAAGGTAATGGAAAGATGCAGTGTTTGTTGATTTCTTGATCTCTTGTATTAAGAATCTAGACTTGTTCCTGAGAGGTATAATTTAGGAGGGAATTGCAGAAATCAACGATAAAGTCAGTAACGCTACTTTACATTACCTCGGGGGGTGTTGTTAGACCTATTGCATATTCTGGGGTAGCTGTTTCAGGAGGTTTTGCTACTTCTTTTTTCTTTTTTTCTTCCTCCAACTGGTCTAAATCGGCTAAAATGATACATGGCAAGAACATAATATATACGTACATCTATACATAAGGAAAGACGTACAGAAAAGTAGACATAAAGATGTGCAGACATGCAGACATACATAAGGTTTATTAGAAAGTCTGGCAACGATCATCCAAAACGTCTACGCAAAGTTAAACTTCTCCCGTTATGTTTCTGAGTTGTGTTTTGGGAGTAATGGCTTTGACATTTTTCAGTAAAGATATCAAGAGAATGGAAATGCGGCCAACTGTTACGGTAAAATGTTTTAATAAGTTAAGCTTTCGTCGTACAACGACATCATCACAACTAAGAAAGTGGGCGAGTCCAGTGTTTATATACACAAACTTCTTAAAATATGAACGTGATACAAAAATTATAATAAAATTAGACGATATCAAATATGGTAAAAATTGAAGTCCCGCGATAATAAAATGGACAGAGAATAGAGAAATAAAAGTTAAAATAGAAGGTCTGCGAGTTCAATGCCTTCCTCATGCGAGTTTATCGAAGGTTGTTCATTACGAATATGATACGCTTCTTTTAATCTAAGATTGACGGGGTCTTTGTCCATGACGATAATCTCTGCCTTTATGTTGTTAGGTGTTTGTAAACAGATGATTTGGGCGTTTCGGGGTGCTCTTTAATCCGAGAGTGTAGTTTAAGCACAGCGCTTCCGATGTATATTTCTTGGCATTTGTGGCAAAGGATTCAAAAGACAACACTGTTGTAGTGTATAATCCTTTGGACGAGATTGGGCAGCCTGGATTGCCACAGCCAGAAGATGTTAGACGCTGTCTTAAGACGTGTATCAATGTAGTAGATTTGCGGATGATTCTAACAGGTAGGTCTTCACTCTGAAACATATGTCTTCCTTTGTTGTCCAAGATTTAGATATTAGATTTAGATATCTCCAAACTACGTCGTTTGTTGATTCTACAATCGTGGAATAATTACATTGGGACAAAGTACCCACAGATATTAAAACACGTGTCCTCCACCAAACAGGCTTAAATTTCCCCCTCCACCTGCCCCACCGATCAATGTTGACTGTAGAACTGAGTTCGGCAAAACTTGCTACTATCCTGCAACGTACAACATTGAGTAGTGGGGGAGGGAGGGTGAGGAACGTGTAGCTGCATTTAAAGCAATAAAATCGAAAAACGATATAAAAAAAAGTAGAGTGCAACGTCGTCAGTATTGAACGGCTATGTAGATAATAAAAAGGTTTGAGAAACTGCGGGAACTTAAGAATACTTAAAGTGACGTTTCGGGCGGAGGTCCTTCGTCGGAATGAAACCAAAGGGAAACGAAGGGCCTTCGCTCGAAAGGTCAGTTTAAGTATTCTTAAGTTCCGACAGTTTCTCAAACCTTTTGATTATCTACAAGTCGAAAAACGGTCGTTTTGTTCATTGTTGTCCCAATGAATTATTCTATGATTAAGTGTGACTTTTCTATTGTCATTGCTTCACCGATAAGTGGTTGTGATGACGTCAAACGAATAACAACACTATATATTAAGCATATCTTAGGCTTTTTGTGTTCGTATGTACAATGATGGAGAACTTGAGAAGCAAACAGCGCCTGGTTTATTTAATTACCTATAGCCGTGTTGATCCTCAAAAAGTCGCGAGTAGAGAAACACTTTCTGGTATTACTGAAAATGCTTTTGAACTACTAGATGTTGCCAGAGTAGAGCATTGGGTTGTGAGTGAAGAAAAACATCAGGATGAGGATAGCTCAGAATTTCCAACCAACTTTCAGATGGCGGTTAAGTTGACACGACGAGCGAGGTGGTCCCGAGTGAGGTCATATTTCCAGTCAACCTTCGATATTAGAGTAAATTTTACCTGTATTCATAGCACGTACTACAGTGCATTCCAATATGTGACCAAAGAGGATGTAAACTTCCTTATTCTACTCGGTCATCCACAGCTGAGAGATCCTCCTGCTACCGAAAAAGCAACAATAGCGAAGAAAGCAAAGGGTAAGGCCAAACGGGGGAAACAGAGCCAGAAGAGAAAGGAGCGACATTCCACGTTTGACGCAGTGGAGATTATCCGTTAGCACGGGATAAAGAGCCAGAACTCATTCAATTAGCGATGAAGCAGAAAAAGGAGGTAAAGATGGTTTTGACCGAGTTTATTGCGAATAGGGGTATTAAAATAGTATAGGAAGCATTGGCTCTGGCTATGGAGTTTGAGAAAACACCGGAGAAACTGGCGCGATTGCAAAAAAGCCGAGTTGAGATCTTAAACGAGGCCTACAGTGGCCAATGCGTTCCGCATTGCGGTGACCGATGGATGAACTGTACTCTTTCTCTGCTTCGCATAAACGATTATCCCTTTGTCGAGTTTCTGTGCAGCTATACTTAATGCATTGCAACTGGGTCGTGGGAAGTATCGCAATCATATATTCACGGTCCAGTGAACACGGGAAAGACATTTATATTAACACCACTCAAGCTAATCTTCAAGAGCTTTACAAATCCTGCTACGGGATCATTTATCAGGTTAGGTGTCGAGCAGACTAAAGTCGTAATTCTAAATGACTGTCGCTGGCATCCTTCCGGTTTTCGCTACTGCAGATACCCCACTAGTACTTGTGAAAGGCGGGTTTGTAGGTCAGGCAAATACGCAAATGATGAATGTCAGATGGGTGTTTTTTAATTTCTGGAAACAAATACCTCAAGAACAGCAAGTGAGTCAACCCCCCTGTCCAAGGTGTTTTGCGGGATTAATTATAGATTATAAAGGCATATGAGACGGCGGTCGGACAGTACTTAACCACAGTACTCTACTAACTTCTGCTTGCTGTGAGAAATATATGCTTCTTGTCACATTTTTTCCTGGTCCTTATACATGACAATGCAATACAACGGATTTTTGAATAGGTGTGGGTTAGGGGTCTTTATTAAAACAAACAATAACAGTACTCCACCTAACCGCCTATTAGAAAAGCTATAATCACTTTGTACTACTTTACTTAGGAATTTGGTGAAGAACTGTTTAAAACTCGGCTAAAGTTAGGCATATCGCAAAGAAAGCAAGTCTATACTATGTAACGTTATGTGTCGTGTAGGACCAATGGACAAATATCTGTTTTCAGAAACGTTTTATTACCATTCCACCACACGTATGGAGTACTGTATGTAAATAAGTACAATTGAGTGTATATTTTTAGTATGGCAACATGTGATACTGATTAACATAATCCGGGATAAAATTAACTTTATAAATGTCGTTGATATTTCGTTCCAGCGCCATTTCTCCATATAACCGCGTCGATTCGCTTAGGTAAACCTGTCGTTGTTTTGTCAATTGTGGCAATATCAATGTCTTCACGGCAACGTAAAACGGATTCTTTGAACTGTTGAAAAGATTCTTTCTCTATCTTCATCTCTACCGCTTATTGCTGTAAGCGTTTCTTATAAATGGAAAACATTCTCAATTGGTTTTAAGTCTGGTGAACGAGGCGGAATGCGATGCAATTCAGCTTCAATCTCATTAAAAGCTTGCACGGATATTATGCTGCACTGGCTTGGATCGTTGTCCATAATAAAAAGTCTGCCCGAATTCGCCTTCGGACTCGCTTTTGCAAATGTTATGATAATATATTGTCGTATAAATGTAGCAAAAAACTCTGCAGTCATTTTGTCGTACGCCTCTTTCAGAACTATGCCTTTGCCTTCAGCTTTAGCCACAATGAGATGCAAACGACGCTCACCTGCCAGGTCCTTATTCCTTTTAGCAGTTATATTCGATCCCTCGCCACGCCTTAGCCAAACACGCGCCTTTGCCTGACAACCATCCTACATAGGGTTACATTTTTGCACAAATGAAACCCCGTCCAAGTAAAAGGCGATATGCGCTGCAGAAAAGTCTAGATAATGCTTCAACACACTTTTCATAAATCGAGCGTTCTTAAACCTAACCAGTTTATCCTTTCCCGACAGTGGTCCTTTTTTCCGGGCGTGAAGGAAATTAAGCCCCATGAGATTGAGATATCTGGTGTAGGTCCTGCGATGCATAAGCGACAGATATAAACCAGCTTCTTTGACCAAAGACATGACCGTAAATTTGCAGTTCGTTTCCGCATCTTGACCAACGTTCTGAGCAATTAACGTTTATCTCCCGCCGCAAGTCTTGCCTTTGGTCCGGGCTTACGATTTGCTGCGCGATTTAAAATTTTCCACAATTTGCCCTCCTGGATGGATAACTCTGCTTGCCATATGCGATGGGCCGACGACTTTGATATTCGACACCTTCTAGCTAGCGCTCTAAAAGTTTGTCCTTTTTCTCTCAGGAAAAGCGCATATGCCCTCTTAAAGCCAGCTATTCTCTTCACCCTGTTCATAAATTCTTGCAATTCCCATAGGAACAATCAATCCATTATGCCATAATTAGAACAATGATGCGTATTTTACCGTAAGTGAAACGTTATAACATTTCGCAAAAGTTTCGATGGTTGCTAATGTGACTTTTTGCCTACTAATTCAATGCATATGAGTTGCCTGATAATGTTGTCAATAGAGCACAGATCTGCCAAAACGTAACCGAGCCACCTTAACTAAAAAAGCAACCTTAAGTAAAAAAGCAGTATAATATGAAACATGTTGAATTTTATTAATATATTATCTCAGTACCACATATCGTACACAAGCATTTATTTATTTATTTACAATTCAAACACACTTAAATTTCGCCCTCCCCTTGGTTATTTTCTTGACGGTGTTTAAATAGTACGGGTATTTCTTCAATCATTTGCTTCAAACCGCAAATTCACTTGCCAATCACTTAACAATTACAAAGTCAGAAAGGCCAGGGAACAGCCGAAACTCTTAAATGGAAAAACTGACGTCTCTAGTGAAAGCCTTTCCTCGGAGTGAACATCATAAAATGGTGGGGGAAAATAAAAGAGAAATGTGCGAGGGCCTGACAAGAGAAATACACGAAATAACAACTTGCGGAGAATCGGTTGTTTTGAACAGTCTTCGTGATCACAGAACTCTTAAAAAAGTTTACCTTGGAATTTCTTTCGACGCTTTCCATCCCTAACATTTCCTCCAATGGGTTGTTCGTTAATGTCCAAGAGCTAGAGTAAAAGAGTGCATATAGACACACTTGCATTTTTTCAGTTCACCAATTCATAATTACACAATACGATGGAATACAATACAACACAATATAAACTTATTTACTGGTTCTAAGGTAAACAGTGTTTTTTACGGTTCCAAGATTGCCGTACCAGTAAATAAACATTTTGTTATATACCCAGTGTCAAATAACGAAACAAAACGTTGTGGAAAACCTTCAAACAGTGTTTTAACCCTATCTAGACTCGGCTTTTTGGGTCCTTCGGGGTTGGGGGACAGGAAGTGTCCGCGGGCAATGAAATTTCGACAGGTTGGTGACATGCTACATCCGACTATATATGGCAAGCTTCTTGTCATCGCAACAAATTGTGACGTCATTTTAACGTTTAAAGAAGGTAAAATATTTGGTTTTCAGAATTATTTCCGGCTGTTATATCAAAATGAGAAGTCACCTTATCAATAAATTGATTTCTCTTCGCCAAAACTTGCTTACTGTCATTTTTACTATTACAATGAAAATGTTTGCTCAAAGGTCAGTGTTAGTATGTGTTTAGAAATATCCTGTAACTATGAATGTTTTTTCACGAATTTTTCTCTCCTTAATACGAAGATGTATTTAGGAAAAGTCCTATAATTTCAGGGCCAAATCTGTTATGGGTATTAAGATAGAAACCTTCAAAGTCGGCGCGGGTACTTCTCCTCAGTCTTGATAGGATTAGATGAAGATAAACCGTAAAAATGTGCTTTGACTGTATGCTTCCAGTTTGCACATTTTCTGCCATGAGTTACGCGGTAAACATTGCGATTTCCAGCCCGTCACATGAGGACCGTTCGTCCAATCAGAAAACCAGAAAAACGGGCTTTGAAACTTGGTATTTAACTACATCATTCATTTAAACACCATGAGTGAAAAGCAGAAAAACATATTGCTGTTGTAGGAGAAGAATTTGAATTAAACTTAATATTAGTTGGTAACATGGAAAACTTTTAACCTACCTGAGAATGGTTCATCGACATTATTAGATTGGATTTTTGACCCTGTTTTTATTTATGGAATATTTACAGTAGAGTATTTACAGCGAAACATTTTAAAAACAAACAAGAACATAAACACCACAAATAAAAAATTATGTCCACAACTACTGCAAGGGCACAAGGTTTTGTAACTTTCTATCCCTACCTTGGCTGTTCTGTTTTGTTGCTTTAGTGAAGCAGCTGATAGACCACGTGATACAGATACACCTGCTCCGGGAGTTGATTTGCAATGTGCATTCAAACGAGAAGCAGATGGTGTCTGCTTTAAAGGCGACTTTCCTAAAAATGTTTGAAAAGCGACAAAATTAAACTATACTGGAGGCACAGTATTACAGGCTTAATATTGAAAAAGAGACAGATTGTAGCCTCAGTGTATCAATTGTATCCCCACTCGATAAAGTAAACTGAAGCAGCTCATGCGCAGAGGTCTTCGTGTACTGTTTTAGGGGGCCCAAAGTGATGCCACTCCAGCAAATTTTGAAATTTAAGGCTTGAGCAACTTTATGGTTAAGGTTCCCATACAAATAATTGAACTCTCGATTTTCAGAAGAATATAAGAGGTCAAAAATGAACTTTTGAAAACCGTCAGAGTTATGGCTTTGATATCTTTTTATTTCGGAGGCTATACTGTATCATTTGTCTACAGAAATTTAACGGTATTATAATTCGATCCCGAATGTACAGTGGTCTCCCCATGTTACTTTCCGATTTAGCAGCCGGTGTGGTCGCGCATTTGAGAGGCCATTTGGGCAGGCCATTATTTTTGGTTGTCTAATTATAAAAATACGTAAAATCCATTACCATAGCGCAACACTAACCTTGGTGTACTTTCTGAAGCCACTGCAAGCATAAGAGTGGATATGAATTTTAATGTGAATTTTTCACTTTTTTCTATATAAACAATGGCCTCGAAATTTAAAGTTTCTCAGCAGAATTCGTCGTTTTTCCTTTATAAACCTTAATACTTTCTAAAGAATCATTATTTTGGGGGTTCACATACTCTGGAAAATTTTTAAGGCATAACAAACTTTGTCACTACATTTCCGCTTGGTTCCGCCAGGTTGGTGGCTAATTAGGAACTGAGCGGGATTGGAGTTGAAACATTGACACACACCTGTACTTTCAGGTCTCCTTGCTAACCCAGAACCAGCGGATGAAGCACCAATTAAAGAATGTGATCTTTTCTGGCCAGAAGACGATTCAGTTGCTGAAAAGAAAAAATTGATTTTCATGGTCATACGACGAAGTAAAATACAAAACAACGGTAACGGCAAACATTAAAAGCATTTTTATTTTGGAAGTTTCGACTAACTTGCACGATGATGACTGCAAGTTAGTCGAAAAGTCGAAAATAAAAATGCTTTCAATTTTTGGAAATACCGTTGTTTTGTATTTTATTAAAAATTAAACACACAGTGGTTACCGCAATTTCTCAACAGAGTAAGTTGTACATAATTTAGTGTGTCTCAAAAAATGGCCACCCTATTAATGCTTAATTTGTATCCTGAACAAATCACTTATTGTACAACAGAAAACAATGTAAAAATATAGGACGCTGTGTAGGCAGTATATAAAACAGCGTAAAAAGTTAAAAGGTTGGTAGACTGCTGAATTCATTTAGAAAGGCCGAATTTATATACCAAAGCCCCTTCTTTAGAGAGCGAAACGTGTTCTATAACACAAACCAAACAAAGGGCCTTTGGTCGAAACGTCAGAGTTATTCTGCAAAAACTCGGCAAATCTACCAAACTTTTAAGTTTGTACGCTATTGTACAACATAACAGATGGTTTCTAAAGAAAAATCATTATAATCTTTAATAAGGTAGCCTGTTTTTTTAGGACACATTGTATATAGAGGGAACAAATTGTCCGTAGATTCCGGAGCTATAATGGTTAGTGGAAAACCAAGAAGGTATTGCCTGATAAGACTTAGGGGCTGTTTACATGACCTCGAAACGAAACCTCAAGCTGATTGAAAAACTCGTGCCGCTAAGCTCGAGAAATCATGTCAATTTCCGCTGTCTTAGAAAGTGAAAAACACCCGCTGTCGGGTGTATCACCCCCCACAGCGAGTGATTCGAGACTAAGTTGACTGGTCACGTGGTACAAAGTCAGCTCTCTGATTAGAGAACTGAAAGTTGAAGTATAAGATTGTTAGGTACCTGACTACCAGGTACTGAAGATTTTTTATACCACGGTGGAAAATCGGCAAAAATAGGTTTGGAATAAGATGGCCAGGTCTTAAACTCTTCAAAGTCTGACGAGATTAATAAAGCAGCCGAAGTAAAATTAAAGTGTAATACCAAAGTTCATATCAGATCTTCGACATATAGAGCCACAAATACTGTGGTTACCAATATATTCAGCAATACATGCCAAAAAGCTAATGTTCTACTAGTAGATCTTTGATTAGCAATACTACATTTTGCTCACAGTGCAGCTAGCTTTTTTAAGTACCTCCTAATTTCGTAAAATACCTCAATAAAAAAATAAAGTACTAATTTCAGTGTAATATTGTATGAATGTGCTAATGCATACAGTACCTTTTTGGAAAAGTTCTGCCCTAAGTGCAGCTGACTTTGGTTTTCTTCGTAAAGTAAAATGTTTAGGTGGGGCAGGCTGCACTCCCATTGAAGATATTAGAGCACTTCTGTTTAGGTATGGACACTCCAGTGGCAGTAAACTTGGTATACTTTTTGTGCTGTTCACTTCAGGGATCGATGAACAAGTAAGAAAAAAATTAAAAATTAAAAACCAAAAAACAAACAAACAAAAAAGACACAAGAAAAAGAACATGTAAAATCACAATAGCAATATTTCTTGATTCATCAAGTTTAAATAATATACCACCTATACTGGTTAATTAAGCTTTATCAGCACGAAGGTTCCAAGAATATTCTGTGTCAATTTGTGTTACAAAATGCATATGCCACACAAAACTTAACTCAATGAAATGCATATACTGTATGGTTTCATTGATCCATTGTTGGTGAACAACGGCGCCGGTAATGGGGCGACTACCCCCCAATGTTTTTCATAGTGAGTTTTCAGATTAGTATAAATCCGATAAGGAATTGCCGAGGGGATAAAACTTGTTAGCGGACTGCGTTGTGTAACTTGCGCATCTGCTGAACTTGTCTCCCATTGAATCTTATTGCCCACTGTTCTGAAAATCAATATTTGACAATGTAATGACGTACTTCGATCAAACAGTTTGATTCTTCGCAACATGTTTACTTCAATTATGATAACTATAAGACAAAGTACACTAGATTGTATGGAAAATCATTTATGTTTAGGTTTTCAGCATTAGGTTTGGACCGAAACATTTCTTAAAAATGAACATTAGTTTGAACATTAGCGACTAACGCCTTTGGTCACAATGTTAAATATATGATTTAAGATCTTTATATTTTGCTTCAAGTGTCCTCAAAATGCAGGGAATGCGGTTTCAGTGACCAGAAACTCAAAACTTTCAGGGGGGTCATACTCCCGGATCCCCTAGAAATGTGTCGTCAGTTTTTAACAACGTAACCTATTTCGCCTCGCACCCCAAAAAAAATCCTAGAGGTGTCACTGTCGTCGGAGACTCGCAGTAGCAAGGCAATTCAATTTTTGGAAACGATAACGGTATATTATCTCAGATTTCAGCTTTGAGAATAACAGGAGTTAACAGTATATATTGGAATTTCCAAGAGTAATTTTTGGAGGATCAAAAGCTCTTTTTAAGAACCAACCAAGTTTTGCAGCAAAATATGTAGCATCAAGGTGTTTCTGTGGGAATAGAGGTAAAACGTCAGGTTAAGTATTGCAGTCCAGGGCCGGATTGTTCAAAGGGCGATTAGCTTAATCCACGATTGTTGAAAACTTTGTGGATGAAATACTGCTAATGTAGGAAACAATGTTTAAATTTTTTGTTCATATATAGAAGTATTGGAAGGTTTAAACCTAGAATATTTTAACTAAAGTTATCAAACGGAACAGCTCCAATAAAGGGGCCGATAAAATTTTAACCCAGGAGTAGTGCCTTACCAAAAAGCACATTGATGGTAGACATGTTGGAAATTCCATATACACCTTTGTAATGTCAGTGAAGTTAATGGGGTATAATCGGGAATTATTTTGAGCAAAAACTCTTTGTTAAGACAAACGGGCTTTACTCAAAGTGTCAGTATTTTTTATTCGAAGTTTAGGGCAGCTCCCCAGCACTTTTGGCTTTTTACACATAATTGTGTGGGTTTTGATAAAGATTTACAAAACGCTCCACGATTGTTTTAATGGTGTAAACAATTCCTGGAAAACATGTATAGGTGGCTTTTACAGCCACCTTTAAAAGTTTGATAAAGAACCACGCATATACATTGTTGTATTTATCAACATCAACATGTGCACAATAGGGTTTTCTGGTACACGTATGTAGAGTGTAGATGGATACCAGTTAAGATACAGATTACTGTGTCTCACTGTTTTCTTTTGATAACCAAAGTCACCTGGCATTGTAAAGCATAAAATAACAAAGCAGCCATTTTTGGCTGTCTTGGGAATCATTGTCAGACTTCTTACTCTAATACGAGATTGCACACACAGGCATCCACAGGTGCACAAAATGATTAATGAGTATCATTGATTGTACACACAAATAGTTTTTTCTGTATTACGGCTATGCTTAGCCATGAATTGTATCAACCAGTTGATCTGAGATTTACATTGCAATTTGTACTCGTCACAAATAAATAGATTTGAGCTTGGTAAAGCGTGATGTGAGTCTATGTGTTTCATAAGGGAAACTGTGACACACTGTTTGGTGGAAACTGATGTTTCTAAGCGGAAGCTGTTATCTTTTTAATGAAACGAATGTGGTTGTCTGGGCGTTTGTCTTCACACAGAACAGTCAGAAGCGCAACAGTTCTGCCTTAGAAACATTATTTACAGGAAGATTTAAGCGTTTGGAGAGTATTTTGTTTCAGTAAAGATAATGGCTCTTTTTTCACACTCTTTTCCTTGTTACTTTGGAAAATAAAAACTGTTACTTCCCAGTTTTGGTCAGACAATATGTTTTTCTAATGGCAATTTCTGAGAAGTGCATGGCAACTTGCAAATTGCGATACATACATACATACATACATATTTATTTCACTCTGAAAAAAAAATTTACACAGTCCATACTAAATATACAAATTACATAAAAGATGAGAGTGTAGCCATCTGAAATAACCATTTGAGGCTAATCTGGTCAGATGGCTTATAAACAATATTACATAAAAAGTTACTTACAGTAGACAGAATTATGATTGAACACCAAATGTCAAACACAAATTACAACGCACATTATGAGTCAGAAACATAAAATTTTAGAAATCATAATAGATTGTAAACAGATGAATATTGGAAATCAAGCTACTTTATTTCACAATTAATACTGATGAATTAAAAATGAATATAAGTGCCCAGCAAGCGATTATGAAAAAAGACATAATAAAAAGAATAACATATATTTGCTGACGTTTCGTTGTTTACATCACAACATCTTCAGAGCATCTAAACTGATTTTACAAAAGTTATACTATATATACTTACAATGATAATATATACTTAATGTGAATTTATCATTTAATATTACCCTGAGGATGATTCTGAAATATACTTACAATGATACTAGTTTTAAATTACACAAAACGGTTACAAAATTTAAAATTCAAACGAACAAATCAAAATAAAGGTCAACTAAGTAAATAAACTGTAAGTCAGAGTTAAGTGGTTAGTAATTAAAATAAGTCAAGAGGGATGGACCTTATAGTGGCGTTAAGAACTGGGTTAAGCTTGGAAATTAGAAGACTCTCACGGATGAGAAGATC
>JBAHVQ010000297.1:820265-840911 GCA_036872915.1 Nanipora kamurai | reverse complement strand
GAGTTATATATAATGGATTTCGTTTTCTTTTATAAGAATTTGAGGAAAATACCACAACACGAGTCGAAATCGGGATTTTTCCTATCCCGATTGCATATTAGTCGGGATTCGGGATTTTCAAGAAAAATGATGGTTGGACAGTCTGAAGTTGTGTAACTGGTTTCATTCTGTTATTTTTTGTTTTGAAAATTGGCGTCACTATTGATATTTTAGTAAGATACGTTAGGTAGACAGATTCTTTGCAGTAAAGATATTGGATTTTAAAAGCTTCTGTATATTAACTTTATCTGCACTGAAAGGGGCAAAAAGCCGTATCAACTTTAAATATTTATATCTCACTAACCGTTTAAGAAATGGACGTAAAATTTTTGTACTTTTCCTGAAAATACCTAGGCTTCAGAGCCAGAAAAAAAATCTTGAAAAACACTCGTTAGAAAAGTAAAAGTAACAAAGCATTTCTGAACACCAACTATTGGACAGAATCCTGACCAATAACTTTCAATATGTCATTAAAAACAAAAATAAGTATGTATGGATGAAACGAAACTAATTTATTATCATACCAACAACTCCATGTCAACAGAACAACCATCAACAATCCTGAAAAACACTTTTTTGACTTTCTCAAAATTTGAAGCTCTTATTACAGATGATGTCATAATGAAGTCATAATTTGTTTCCATGACTTTAAAAATGAATATAAGTGCCCAGCAAGCGATTTTAAAAAAAGACATAACATTTATTTGCTAACGTTTCATTGTTTACATCACAACATCTTCAGAGCATTTAAACTTATTTTACAAAAGTTATACTATATATACTTGCAATGATACTAGTTTTAAATTATATGAAACAGTTACAAATTTGAAAAATCAAACAAACAAATTAACATAAAGGACAACTAAGTAAATTAACTGTAAGTCAGAGTTAAGTGGTTAGTAATTAAAGTAAGTCGAGAGGGATGGACCTTATAGTGGCGTTAAGAACTGGGTTAAGCTTGGAAATTAGAAGACTTTCACAGTTGAGAAGATTGGATTCAGAACTACCTGATGAGAATATTTTGAAATCAGAGGTGGAAACACGGTGTTTGTGTGTGTGTTTATGTGTAAGTATACTTGACATAGTTGAAACTGAATCTCTCTTGACATATTTTAATTAGTAACCACTCAACTCTGACTTAGAGTTAATTTACTTAGTTGTCCTTTATGTTAATTTGTTTGTTTGATTTTTCAAATTTGTAACTGTTTCGTATAATTTAAAACTAGTATCATTGCAAGTATATATAGTATAACTTTTGTATAGTATAAATTTTTTTGTGTAAGCGTTTTGTGTAATTTAAAACTAGTATCATTGTAACTATACAGGGTGTCCCAGAAGTCACGCACCATATACTGATAACAACTGAGTGCCAAAGGATCAACACTGAAACCCTCAGAAGAGTGAAAGACAGTTTTATAAAGAGAATTGATGCATGTGTCAATGTAGAGGGTGAACAATTTGAGCATCTGTTATGATTATGATCAATAAAATTGATATTCATATGTATTTTTATGAAAACCTGGATGGTGCACGACTTCTGGGACACCTTGTATATAGTTTAACTTTTGTAAAGTAAGGTTAGATGCTCTGAAGATGTTGTGATGTAAACAACGAAACATTGGCAAATAAATGTTATTCTATTTATTATGTCTTTTTTTAAAAATCGCTTGGTGCACACTTATACTCATTTTAAATTATGCTTCCCATCTGGTGTATCTATTGCTATTGTTTCCATGACAACAAAATTACAACATATATTTCAATTCAGCGCACAAACAACCTGTAAAAGTTTCGCTGTCATACATTGAATAGTTTTGAAATATCAGCTGCTGGCAATTTCAACCCCCCAACCCCAAAAGTCCAAAAAAAGGCCCAGTCTAGATAGGGTAAAGACAAATTTTGAAAATTTGATACATCATTAGAACTACTGTGTTTAGTTTATTTACCAAAATTTAAAGAAATTTGCCAAAGTCAACATTTAGAAATTTAGCATTGACATTGACAGTGGTATCATAATCATAATTAGACTTTGATAACTGATCTTTGAGCATGCATAAAGCTATATATTTAGTTACCAATCTGCTGTTAAAAATTAACCGAAGGAGCCAACAGTAAATTAACATAATTATAAGGCTTCTACAAATCCTGCTTCAAAGCTGATTTCCATTACACGTAAAAGTTAAGTAGCATGTGAAGGCAACAATTTTATTGTAAAGTATTTCAACTGGTGTTTTTTTTTTCCCACTCAATATTTTTTATCAGTCAATATCAGACAATTACTTAAAGAAGGATGTTAATTATATGTAATTTTTTTACACTGAGTGAACATCAGTTAGTCCCTGAATTTAGCACCTGATGTTAACACCAGGCACATCTAAATGTATATTTTGGACCACTGGTAAATAAAAATGCATGTACTGTAAGAAAGACTGTTAAGTAATGTCAGTACTGCACATGAAATGGTTTAAAACACATGCAAAGTTTGTTCAAGCTGTTGGTGCCTGATGAATGGGTACAAAAGAAATTATTTTAACTCCTTATCGTCTGTATACAGTAGCCTCTTCTGTTATAAATTAATAGTCTACTGTAATTACATGTACAGCAAGGTCAGATGACTTTACTGGACTAAGGTTAAGTCCTTAACAGCAAAGAGTCAAGTCAAGTGCAATTAACTCCTTTCAGTCCAACAGGCCGTCGATCATAGTCAAAGGGAGAGTTTTGAATACGAGAGAATTGAATAACTTTTATTCACTTACTTGTCTGTCTTAGATCTTGTACAATCTCAGAGATTGTAGAACTAACATTTTCCAGGTCAGTGTTAAGAGTTCCTGTTTCTGGAAAACTTCTCAAAATTTCCGACAGTATTCTAACCCATTCATCAGTATCATTGCAACCTATTTCCAGAATTTCATTTAAATCTGAACTCAATTCCTCTGCACTTCTCCTGGGAATATAAAGAAAAGACATCAACAGTTTTATTTTAACTGGTGAGTCCAACGTATGAAAACATTCTTGTGTATTTCTCAGGACGTCTTTTGTTAAAAATGACCAAATATTCGTCCCAGACCACATATCATCACTTGACAACTTATTATGAAGCCATAAAGCTGTATCAGCTTCCCTAACAGTAGCCATTTTGAGCTTTTCAGCAATCCAAATTGAGTACTTGGTGAGCTGCCTGATATAGTGTACCATTTACCTAATGCTGAACACAAATTTCTCGTCCCGAATTACCAAAAAAGAGTCTCAAAAATCAAACTTTAAACTAAAATTTAGTTATTAATTAAGTAAAAGTAAAATTTCGACCGCACTAACCTTTGCCACTCGGCTGTACATATATCCATGTTCATTCTATTTTCAGCTATGCCCTGCCATGCTTAACCAAGGTCATCTGTCTTTAGTGTTCCCAAATGCTCTACAATTGCGATGATCTTCTCCAAGTTCAGTTTACTTATACTCCTCTATGCTTACCGATGCTCATTTATAGTAGCCAATGTACAATTATATTAACCTATGGTCAACATCAAGTGAGTACTTTGATGGGGGTTCATGGATAATAGTGCGGAGGGTCTATTTATCAGACTGTGGTTCAGTTCATTCGAATGTGTTTGGCTTGGAAGAAAAGAATTTAGAAAGAGAAAATGAAGAGAGGAAAGAGGAGGAAGAGGAAAGGCAGACAAAGAACAAGTACAAGACAAGAGGAATAAAAATTATAATAATCGATTTTATTTCAAGGGAGTATACGTAACAAACTCAAGTAACTAACATATAATTACTTCAAAAAATCATCAGAATTCATATTGCCAAGTGAAATTGGTTACTCCATATATCCAATTTTATACTATTTGCTGGCCTTACCATCGAAGCGTTAAGGACATTTTTATGTTAACATTTATTCAGATCTAATAAAAAACACGATATGCTAAATTGAAAGAAAGCAACAAAGGTACTAACTGCCTGCATCTCGCTGAGAGTGTTGGAAAGTTGATCAGGAGAACACACATCTAATTCCATGTCAACTGATTGAATCGCTATATGGGACAACCGGTATTTCATGACCTTTCAATTTTTTAGTAAGGCTGATTACCACAACTCACATAGTTCTGGTCAATAAGGGAAAAGATCGGATGCAAACCAAATAACGACAGTTTTTTTATTTCTCCACCCTCCATCACTGGGCATCTATTTAGCAAAAACATGTCGATATGGAATTTGGCATTCTATTGTGTGGGGTACTTTAAAAGTGAGCGTAGATGGTTGAATATATATATGATGGAGTGGTATTACCGAATGGAGAAGTAATGAATCTAACTGATCACGATAGATATACTGTAAATACCTGGGCATCTTGGAGATGCACAAACAAATAGAAGTGGGATCGAAGTTTGAAATTGGAGGCTACGGCTATTTATATAGTTAGTCGAAACTCAATGGGATTAAAACTGAAAGCAGAAGCTCTATTATGTGCAGGAGAAGAACAGGTAATTACGCAATACAACATATTCATCATCGATAATTCCGTAGATATATATTGTTAGTTCTTGTCGCAAAGAAACACCGAACACGTGTTCAAACTCGTAACTTTAATAAAACGTTAAACGTTAAGGTAAACAACGGTTCGGGTTTCTTACATTAACACTGTTCTTACAATCAAACAACATGTCTTCCCTTCAAGCAAGTCACGTGTTTTTATTCGTTCGTGACTCGCACGCGGGACCGTCCTGCAAAGGCAGTTACATGGCTCCCCTAAATTTACCAAAAATTTACTTAGTTCTTAAATAATAACAAAGTCAACAATACTTAAGTTAAAACGTTAACTCGAGTTTTGAGAGGCTCCTCGTCGGGGATTCCCGGTCTATTGTTCACGTGGTAATAACAACACGAGTTTGTGAATCGGACGTTCTAAAGTTGTTAGTGCCTTGATCCGCTTTCCTCGATTCGTAATCTTCGGATCTCCTACCATAAGCTTCACTTTGTGGACTAAACCATCTTCATCTTCATCGGCGTTTACTACGCGAGCTAACGACCAACAGTTTCGAGGACTATCATCGTCTTTGATCACGACAATGTCGTCAACTTGGAAATTTCGTCTTGGCCGCAACCACTTCTGCCATTCTTGCAGAGAATGCATGAATTCCTTCCGCCATCGGTTCCAAAACTCGTTACTGAGGTGTTGAACTCGCCTCCAATGCTTTCGCAAGTACTTGTCAGCAACCTGGAAGACCCCGGGAGGTGGGAGAACTACCTTGCTCTTCATTGTGAGGAGATGATTTGGCGTTAGAGCTTCTAGAGCGTCAGCAGTGTTCAAGTTCTCAACAGTGAGGGAGCGACTGTTTACAATCGCCTCGGCTGCACACATAAATGTGTGAAGCGACTCTTCGTTTAGCTGCGTTCCATTCTTATAAAGAAGTGTGTTCAGCACGTTGCGTACGGATCGTATTTGCCGTTCCCATGCTCCTCCCATATGACTTGCCTTGGGTGCATTAAACTTGAAGTCAAACCAATCACAGTTCCCTTTTAGCAGCTGTGTTTTGATCCTTTCTTGATCCATTTCTTCAAGACAATTTCGTAACTCAGTACTTGCACCAACAAGGTTAGTTCCGCGATCACACCGGAGTTGGCGAACGGGTCCTCATCTGCATATGAAGCGTCGATAAGCGTTCAAGAAAGAATCAGTTTCGAGGGTTTCGGAAACTTCCAAATGAATAGCTCGTGAGGACATGCACGTGAATAGTACCCCAAACCTTTTTACTTCTTTCCGACCTTGCTTTATAAGCCATGGTCCAAAGTAGTCCATTGCACTGTATGCAAATGGTGGAGAGGCTTCCAATCTTTCTTTCGGGAGGTCGGCCATTTTCTGATCACTAACAGTAGCACGCAGTCTCTGGCATGTCGTACACTTCTTGATGAGCTTTGCGACGATTGGTTTCCCACCGATTATCCAATATCCTGATGATCGAATTTCGTTCATTGTGATTCCTCGTCCTTGATGTTCAGCTCTTTCGTGGAAGTGTCGCGCGACGAGCTCTGAGACGTGCCCTTTCCTTGGTAGTGCAATCGGATGTTTCACTTTCTCTTCAATACTCGCTCTTCTGATTCTTCCGCCAACTCTTATGATACCGTTCGCGTCGATGAAGGGATCTAGTCGCACCATGACGCTTGTTTTTACCATACGTTTCTTTCGTTTGGTTGATGCGCGATCTTGATCTTCGTTCCTCTGCCTTAGTGAGCTCAGTTCTTTGCTAAAGGCTTCCTTCTGGATCAATCTGACGATGAGCTTCTCTGCTGTTTCCAACTCTTCAAC
The DNA here is from genome assembly GCA_036872915.1 of Nanipora kamurai. Lineage (NCBI taxonomy): Eukaryota > Metazoa > Cnidaria > Anthozoa > Scleralcyonacea > Helioporidae > Nanipora > Nanipora kamurai. The sequence continues at coordinate 834,568 of JBAHVQ010000297.1, read as the reverse complement.
TGTAACGGATTGATACTTCTTGCTGGCCTGGAATGCTGGTTCTATTCCGAGACCTTTTCTTGAACTCTGGCGAGAAGTAGTCGGCGGTAACGAAGACAAACGGCAAACGCTCTCTTTGCACGATACAAACTGGAGAAGTATTCCAATCTTTCTACCATACTCGCAATCGTCTTCCCTGATGTAGTAAGCACGGCAGCTTTCTTCACTTCAAAGTCGTCTGGCAGGAGTGTTATCAGGTTGTTTGACTGGTCTTGTTCGTTCCATTCTTGGCACTGTCCATACAGGAACTCTGGTCCGTTGATCCATCTGGAATTACTGACGATTTCACTTGCTCTTAGTCCGCGCGGGGCGTCGTCTGCTGGATTGAGCTTGGACTCGACGTACTCCCATTGATTCGGGGATGCATGATCTCTTATTTGCTGTACGCGATTGGCGACGAAAACGTGGAACCTGTGCGCATCGTTGTTGATGTATCCTAATACTACCTTACTGTTGGTCAAAAACACCTCTTCGATCTTGTCGTAGTCGAGTTCGCTTTGCAGTGTTGCGCTGACCTTGACGGAAAATAGGGCGGCAGTCAGCTCTAATCTTGGTATTGAGACTTGCTTTAATGGTGAAACGCGGGATTTGCCCATAACCAATGAACAATGAATTCGGTTTCCTTCATCGATCAACCGTAGGTAAGAGCATTGACCGTAGTCTTCGGTGCTGGCATCTGAAAAATGATGGATTTCAACCTTCTGCAGATTTCCAAACTCCTTTGGCTTGAAGCATCGAGGAACTTTCATTCCTTCAAGGAAATGAATATCATTCCTCCATCGTTCCCACTGAGCTTTCAACCCTTCTGGAAGAGGGTCGTCCCATTCAGCGTCGTCTTTACATAGCAGCTGTAGAATTCTTTTAGCAGGCAACAGGACAGGAGCAACGAACCCAAGAGGGTCATATATGGAACTCATGGTTGCTAAGACACCACGTCGGGTGAGTGGTCTGTCCTTCAGCGTAATATGAAATTGAAAATCATCAGTTTCAATACACCATTGGACGCCCAATATTCGTTCTGTTGGGAGAACATCACGATCCAAATCCAACTCCTTTACTTCAGTGGCACGGTTCTCAACGGCGACCGATTCAATGACCTTCCTCTCATTCGACAGAAATTTATGAAGGTGAAATCCTCCCCTCTGGCACATCTCGACACTGTTCTTAATGAGCGTGGTGGCTTCCTAAACTATTGAAGAGGATTTTAACCCGTCATCCACATAAAACTCGTTTCTCAGAAAGTTTGCTGTGTCGGAGCCGAACTCTTCTTCGTTGTCATCAGCGATGATTTTCAACGCTAGATTAGAGCATCCTGGAGACGATGTTGCTCCAAATAGATGGACCCTCATCCTGTATTCTTCTGGCTCTTTCGTTATGTCGCCATTGGCCCACCACAAGAATCGCAAATAGTTGTGGTATTCTTCATTTACTCTGACTTGGTGAAACATTGCTTCTATATCACAGGTGAAAGCTACCTTTTCTTGACGGAATCGACAGAGTACTCCAGTAAGACTGTTCGTTAGGTCAGGTCCCTGAAGAAGATGACGATTCAACGATTCACCTTGATACTCCGCTGAACAGTCGAAAACTACCCTGATCTTGTCTGGTTTTCTATGGTGGTATGCACCAAGATGGGGAATATACCATGGGTTGTCCTCGACCTTCGACACTTTCTCAGCGTAACCCTTTTTCACCATATCTTCAATGAAATTAACGTAGTCATTCTTGTACTTGACGTTATCGATGAATCGTGTTTTTAAACGATCGAGACGGGATTCCGCAACGCTCTTGTTAAACGGCAATTCCATCTTGTCTTCTCGAAAGGGAAGAGGCAGTTCGTAATGACCATCTTCTGTGAAATGAATTGCACCCTTCGTCATGTTCAGGAACCTCTGGGTCCTCTTGCGATAAAGGTTTGTCCCCCGTTTTTCTTCCAGAAAAGTCCTGTTCGAACATTTCCTTTACTGCAGCGGGATTTTAAACTTCTATGGTCGGCTTGTGCGAAATCAATTCCACGCCTGGAGTATCTTACGACACGTCACGAGTATGTATTCGGTGACAATTGGTGGTGATCTTGTTAACTTGTCTGCAACTCCTGTGGCTCGTTGCACCAATCAAACCCCATCCAAGCACAGTTCGGATCGCATACGGGTCTTGTGGTTTTCCAGGAATCACGTCTCGCGGTTTAATAGCCTGCACGCAGTTATTTCCAATGGGCAGTCCGATACTTAGGTCGCCATGATAGGCCCGGATCTTGCCAGTAATTGGACTTAGGTGATCCCAACTCCTCGCCATCTCTGCGATCGGAATTTGATCACGTCGCGCTGGAATCTGCTCCCTGGTGTAGGATTTCGGAAGAGGTATATCCACGGATTTGTTTTCTGGCGAAGTAATCAATCCATTGATTTTCTGGGTTTTGATTTCTTGCATGCATTGTTCCTAGTTCGATGATCACCTCGGGACCTTTAACTCCTAGTTCCTCGCATACACCGTCTGTGATGAAGCATGTATCGCTTTGATCATCCAAAACTGCATAGGTCATTACTTTCTTTCTTGGATTATCCTGATGACATATCCACACTGGCATGATCAACGAACTCGTTGGCATATCTTGGAGGTCACTAGTGTGTCAGACTCGTGCGCAGTTACTGGACATACTAGGTACCAGGGTCTCTCCTTCAATGCTGTCTTCTGTCTTGACATCTTTAGGCTTAGCTTCGAAATGAAGAACAGTTGCGTGAGACTTCTTGCAAGTACGACACTGCAAATTTTCTTTACACTGTTTTGCCAAGTGTCCTTGTCGCAAACACAGAAAGCAGAGTCCTTTCAATTTGGCAAGCTCAGTCCCTTCCCTGACTGATTTCTTCAAGAATCCATTACATGCTTCCAATTTGTGTTGTTTGCCACAGAGGAGACACACGTCCGGTTCCTTCTTTAACGGATCATCACCATGACGTTGCTCTAAATTCTTTCTGGTAGAGAAAGATCCAGTTCTTCTTTTCTTCTCAGAATTCCTTTCTTCTTGTCTTACGTCTTTCTGGATTTCTCTTCTTTATGATGTTAAGGCTTCGTGAGAAAAAACTGGGTTGTTTGCATCCTTTGAAGCTTCTTGTACAAACTTCACCAGGTCATTGAAAGTGTACTCTCCATTCTCAGCTTTGGCTTTCTTGGCAGTTTGCAACCACTTGTTGCTGTAATGAGTTAGAAGTCTTGCCAGAAGCTCTTGCATAACAGAAAAGTCATCAAATTCTTTGAGGTACTTAACTTTTTTCATGGCTTCCTGCATTGACACCAAAAAATCACTCAATTCCAGAAGCTGTGCACTATTACTGCATATTGGCCAAGTCTTAAGTTTTTCGTTGTATGCTTCGTATATCCTAAACGGATCACCAAAACGGTCTTGCAATATCTTCCTAGCTCTTTGGTACGCATCTTCTGTTTGGAGACCCAACAAGCAATTGATCATCTTCTGCGCAGGTCCAGTAGTGTATTCACCCAGATAGTAGAGCTTGTGACCAGGCTTCACAGCTTCTTCTTCAATTAAAGCGTCAAACGCAGAGACCCATTTGGGATATTCAAGGATATTTCCACTGAATACAGGTGGTTTGGGGGCAGGGACTGGCAATCTCTACATCTATTCAATTTGCTATCTTTGGATCTCTGCACTGTCCTTCTGTATCTGTTCCATTTGGCTGGTGGAATGGGGTATGGGTTGATGTAACTGAAATGCGCCCAAATTTGGTGGAGAGAATGCAGCAGCTCCTGGGTCTAAATGTGTTGTAGGTGGTGATTGTTGTCGACCAGCCATACTGCTGGGTATGATACCAGGATCTACACTTTCCTTATGGGGAACCTGGCTTGTTTTGGTTACACTTGGATCTTTTGACACTGAATTTTGGTCAAAGGCATTTTGGTTTAAGGCCAAATGATGGCTGTTTGGAGATGACTTTGGATCCTCTACAAGAGCAAGCTGTATTGCTTCAGCAGCATTAATCTCGCCTTGTAATCTTTCTTGTTCTTCCTGACGTTCAAGTTCCCTCTGAAGATTTTTTAACTCTTCACCTCATCTCTCCAATTCTTGCTGCCTTATTAGGCTAGCCATCCTTTGTTTTAATGCTGTAGCATTTGCAGCGGCTTGTTTTGATGACATTGAAGAAGCTTTGGATAATTTGGAAGGACAACTTTTACCACTAGAGCTGCAGGATCTTTGTGAAAGCAGTTCAAACCTTTGTTGTGTTAAGTCTTTAATCTTAGTCTTGACATCTGCACAACATTCAAGATAAGTGTTACAGATGCAATCAAAATACTCTTGATCTTCACTAGGATACTCGTTGTTGGAATCAAGCAATAAAAAGTCACATACCTCTTCATGATAACGTTTGAGATCGTCCATATCCATGTTTAAACCATCCAAACTGGCAGTTAGTTCCACCATGTCAGTATATTGTTCTCTTAACAGTTGATCCAGACAAGTAATTCTCAATTTTACAGCCTCACCTGCTCGATTTCTTTTCTTTCGAAGATTTTCTAGGCTTACTGAAACATGTTTTCTTGTGCGAGGTCGAGTTTGTTGTCCTTGTGACTCCAAACTTTTCGCGCTCCTTTGGTCCTCTTCTTCGTTTACAACACAAACTTCTTGCTCGGGCACCAAACACTTGTCCAACCCTGTGTCTAAACTCACATCAACTTGATCGGAATTAGGATCATGTCTACTGTTGGAAAAACAACGTTTGTTAATCGGAAAGAAAATCTGACATCGAGTGAAGTAGTATGTCTCGTAAACCCCAGATAATTCGGGCAACTTCAAGAACTGAGCAGTGGTTATCATTTTCTCTAGGATCACCGACCTCAGAATCCGTTCCAGTCCCTGGCTTCCCCTCGGACTGGAACAAATTCCACTTACTAAATAACCCGGTCAAGTCCTCAATGTCGATCTTTAAGTATTACATAATAATCTTGGCACTACATTCAGTTAAAGCAACCAAAATTTGGTTGAAAAAGCACAATGCTATTGTTTACAAATGCCAGTATTGATTATGTTGGTGACCGAAACCGACACTATCATCAAATGATGGTGAGCTTCAAGATGAACTGATGATTATCGTCTGAGGGATAAAATGATCAGATATTTAGGAACAATCTTTCAGCACACTCATTTGGTATAGATCGCAGGTTGAATATGAGCCTAATTACCAAGTCATGGAGTTTTATGATAATGTTGGTGATATATAGGACTTGAAATAAGATGAGTTTATTTTTGATGTTGGGCATTTGGAAATGATTAAGGTACAGGCTGATTTTTTTCTCAAGGGAAAACAATACAGTAATTGCTATGCCTATAATCCTGCACTCGTGATCGTTGAATATCTTTTGTTGGATTATTTTTGAATATACTGCTTAAGAGGTTTAGTGTATAGGTTCAACAATTGGATCTATTTCTTTCTTGTTTTCTTATCTACTGGACATAAACATTTTGTCAATGTGTCTTCCTCGTCGTGTTGCGCCATCTGAAGCTTGTTTTGGTGAAGCGACAGAAGTGAAGCGCATTCAGCTTGCTCATGAGCCGAGGGCTAAAAAGCAAAGTCTAGCGGACTAGAGATCCTGGTTTTTACAAGTGTGTAATAGAGGTCAAATGACATTCCATATTCTTTATCCACTTGGAAGCGTCCTTTCCTAATGGCTATGCGGGCTGCATGTTCGCACACTTCCGCACCATTCTTGCACTCAGATTTAAGCTGCAGACATTAAATTACTTCATCATTCTGACAGATGTTCGATTCTTCTGTTCCGCCAATACTTGCTCATATGTTCCTCCATTTTTATAGGTTTTTATGTTGATAAAGATGAGTTTCGTTTTATGGAAACCACTGCTGATATTAGGGCGTTTATACGAGAGTAATTAAACCCTCGGCCAATCTAAGCCGCGAACGTTACTCGTATGAACACATGGAGAAAGCGTAACTTTGAAGATTTCAGTAATCCTTGTTATGTTTTAATTAAACACAGAATTAACTGAAGTGATTTTAAAATTGAAGGCCAAAAGCTTGTTATTTTTAAGTGAGTTTGTAAGCTGAAACTGGAAAAGTCAATGGTGCGGCTTTGCAAAATAAACGGATACCTGCAATCAGCGATTCCGGCGAATGTGGACTATAGAACTTCCGGCCTTCGTCGTGGAGAACGAAGCGCTCAGGTTGGGACCGAATTCCAGGCGTGGTCGGGAAATCATCAGGCAGAATTTTGTGTACAGACAGATTGGAATTTTTCTTTGTCTTTTTGAATTAGTTCTACCTCAGAGCTAACGAAATAAAGAAAACTTCTGTTCCGCGTAGAAAATTCCACTAAGTGCAAAACCGGCTTTACTCGTATTCAAAATTGTCGAACTTAATTCAGGCGTCAAATCGGACGTCTGACTGAATTGAGTTTGAACTGTGCCTTGTAAAAAAACATTTTTGCCTCAAGTAATCATGTAGACTTCTTTTCTTTTTTTGGCACTGGAAGGCAACTAGTACATACAGCCTCTAAGGGAAATGTGGGAGTTGCTTAAAGTTATATCTTTATAAATTGTCATTTTAACCAGAATCGCTTACTTAATTTTTAAGAAATAAGTAACAGTTGTTGCCCTGGTTATGAGGTCCCAAATTTTCCAGGCAAGTTATTTGATAAGCCGGGACGTAGTCAGGGGGGTTGTTAAAGGGAGAAGTTAAGGGTGCCATTGGCAATGCCATTGACAATGCATCTCTGTATAACTGTTACTCGGCAGAAGTTTTTCGGTCAAGTTCTTCCGTTACACTAAGGCCCAGATGTGTTTGCTCAGGCTCTTATGATTCATACATGTTGGCGCAGGAATCGCAGGACAAATAACACCATAAATATTTTTGAAAAAGGTCAGAAACAACGGAGATCAACATAGCTGGCTGATAAATTTTCTGCCAGTCAGTGGCTTATCCTGGGTTTACAGCCAGGGAGGCAAACTAGAGACCAAAATTATGCCACTAAAATTCCTATATTTATTCAAGTATGAAGTTTGAAAAGTTAACCACCACATACATCGATCATTGTACAGAATGAATTAAGGGTGCGCTCGATTAATTTACCCTATTCCGGAATAAGAATATATTCCGGAATAAGAATATATTCCGGAATATTCCAGGATAGAATAAAACCAAAAGGGCTGGGAAACTGCTGAAACTCAGGTGTAGAAAATTAGGTTTAGAACTTTGTTTTTCTACACCTGAGTTCTGGGAGTTTCCCAACTCTTTTGGTTTTCCGGAAGTCGTTCAAAACAATCGCAGCATCACTCTACTTTTACATCAGGATAGCTATTTTGAATGCTCTGAAATAATAATAGTAGTCCAATCAAACGGATACTCTGCTTTATTCCAAGTATTCTTCCTGCAGAATTAGGTCAACGAATCGAACACACCATAAATTGAACTAGAATGTTATTCGTAATGTGTAGTAAGAAACTGAATAAAACTGCTTTCCAGCTATAGCGAAATTCACGCTAGACTGTGACAATTCTAAATTTTTGTGGAGTAGTGTATAAAGGCGGACTCTGACGCATTCCATTCTGATGACGTCACACCCAGCACCACTACATCACATGACCAAGTTCCACTTTGCTAACGTCACCATCTTTTCAAAATTTATAAAAATAAAAAAGTCCGCGCTCTTGAAAAATCCCTGGGAACTAGTGTAACGTCACTTCCGGTCATAAAAGGGCAATTCCCGAGCAGAGCGCTTCGCACATCATCACCCAAAAAACCGCAGCCAAATAGTTTTCGAATTCACCTTAAGAAAAAAAATTTGTATAAATAAACGAGTAAGATGCCCAGCGAACAAAACCATGAAAATGAAATGTAAGATATCTCACCAGATTCAGAGTCAGAATCAGAGTATGAATGTGGAAACGAAAATTTCCGACGCCTAAATAATGAAGAGCAAAATTCAATACGTGAAAGTTGGGGTAAGAGTGTAACATGAATGATTTTTTTTATGAATTTACAAGTGGTAAAATTGTTTATTTCCCGCCTCCCCCAATTGATTGGTACTATAAAAATCCGATGAAATATGAATCTGACGATGGGTTTCACATGAAAGTGAATTTTAAAGCAAAATATTAGTCAACATAAAAGATATACAAAAAATATTAAAGAAAAATATAGTTTTGGTCAAAATATCGAATATATAGTTTTAAAAGATGTTTCTGAAAGAAAATATCTACAAAATAAAATGATTACTAATTTTTTTTTTATTTTGACACTTTTTACATGTTTGATCAATCTATTTTTGAAACAGATTTAGATTTTATTAAAAATCATTTTAATTTTGAAAATAGTGATTTTAATTGCAATTTTATTTCAAAGACAGATCTTTTGAAGATTTACGAAATTTTAAGAGAAAAAGCTTTTCTAGAAGAGAATACTGAAGAAAAAATAAGAATTGTTGAATTGTATTTTGAAATTGATCAAATGCTTTGAGTAAAGCTTCTTTCCTTCTTAAAGTTGAAATTGTTGATTTAGTTAGAAATCTTCAATAATTAAATGTATACAATTCATAGCAGGGAAAATCATTCAGTGTTTGTTCAAGATGTTTAGTAAAAATAAACAATTTATTAAGATTCATAAATATTAAAAATTTCTTCAACAAAAATTTTCGAATCTTTACAAATTCAATTTCAATAAAGTGTGACATTTGTGAAAAAATCAAAACAGCTTAAAATAAATAAAATGGGAAGTTGTTTATCTGGAAAATCAAATAGACAAAATAAATCTATCGTTTATGATTCAAAATGTCCTCTCAACTACACTCTAAAAAGAAATTTAAATGCTGGAATTCACGCACCTGCAGATTTCGGAGCAAAGGAGTTTGGTTTCAGTTCAGGATTTCGTTTTCAAAAAAGTGACTCGCTATTTTACGATGTTAAAAATGAACACCTGGAAAAACTAAAAAGTATGGATCAACATACAAAAGCGAACGATAAAAGTTTACAGGACAAGATTGTTGACGAATTCATTCAAGACAAAGTAAAAGGTTAATAAATAAAGAAAAATGAGTTTATTTTACGGATACCAAGATCCAGCAGAGTGCTTTGCAAACAAAAACAAAGACGAAGAAGAAAAGTTAAAAGATTATTTATCGAAAAAAGAAGGCGGAACTGTAACTGGAGATTTAATTACAAATAAGCTTACAATTTCTAATGCATTAATTACAAACACAACCGTAAAAAATAATGCAAATTTAGCAAATGTGTTTATGAATAAGGCAGTAGTAAAAAATCCATCGAATAATTTAGATGTGATAAATTTAAAATATATAAATTCAAATTATTTAGAAACAATAATTTTAAATAAATTTAATAAAATAAACGGTGCAGTCTATTTACCAGATAAAACGTAGGATAATAAATTTAAAATTTTAAGTCACACTCAGAAAATATCTTTAATTTATGGTAAATCATTTTGTCTTAATGATGCTTTTCAAACAGGTTCTAGTGTTCAGCCTATCCTTTGTCCAAAGTCAGAAAGAATAAATAATAGATATTATATTAAATTTGATTATAATAATGCTACTTTTTTATCTTCAAACTTATCTCTAGCCCAGGTTTCAGGAATACCGAACATAACAAATGTTTTTATAGTTTATAAAATGAATAGTTTAAGTCATGGTTCTTGGCCGGCAAAAACCTGTTTATTTAGGCAAAATGATACGTTTATATTTTTAAAACAATCTGGCGATATGGTTATTTCAAACGGTACTACTCAGAGTTTTTCAATAAGTCGGAGAAGTGCTTCAATCGAGTCTTATAAAAATAAAGCAAACCCTGGCAAAATAAATAAATGGATTTGTTTATCTGTACATTGGGATGATTATAGTTCGCCGAAAACTAGTAAAAGTTCGGTTTATTGCAATGGGCAAAAATTACTCAATTTTACTTCAATAGGCTGAGTACGATATACTAATAATTTAATAATTGGGAGTTTATTTTCTGATGGTGTAGCATTTTCCGATATTAATGTTACAAGATCAAGACCTGCGTTGTTTAATGGAGATATTGCTTTAATTATTTTTCAAAAAGGAATAATGTCTGAAAAAGATATTTTACTTTACCATAAAGTATTTTGTGAAAAATGGTATGATATTGATCAACTCCATACACAAATTTAAAGAACAACTCACAATTTAGGTTTTAAATTAATGACTTTAAAATGTGATAGTTGTTATGCTGAAAGTTTAAAAAAGTTTTGTAACTGTTACAGTTACAAAACTTGATATATTTATAAAAATTTCTACAAATATTTTACTACAACTCCAAACATAACTCCGCAAACAAAATAATTCATTTTTTCAGCAACTTCATCATTTTTCTCTTTTTTTTCTAATAAATAATCCAACTCTTCCTGCATATTTTTTACTTGATCTTTTTCGGCTTGTTGTTCTTCACCCATTTATTTTATCATTATTTTTATTTTCCGATTTTTCCTCAGTAACTTTACCACCTTTCGCTTTTTTGTATTTAATAACATGTTTCCCAACTGTAATTCCTCCGCTTACAAGCCCTAAAAACGGCAAGTGGGGCGTTATTTTTTCAACCAAACTTTTCAAATCATTTTTCAAGAGCGGATCTTTTTGTAACTCTTTATCCATTTCTTCTCCTCTCTCTACAGCGTCTAACCCACCCATTAAATCAGAGAATTTACCAATCAACTGTTAAAAAACAATTTGCTTTTTCTCTTTGTTTTACTTTATACTTTCCATAAATTTTATGAATAACTTTTTCCGAAGCTTTTTTGATATTTTTAAAACTTTGTTCAATCTCTCCATCTTCAGATAATTTTATAAGAAATAATCTTTTATTTTCTACACCATCAAGATCTTTCATATTATTGCGTTCATCATGTTTTTCTCCATCAATGTTTTGGTTTGGCCCCTCTGGTGATGCGCTTTGATTTTGCATTTTGTTTATTTATTTATATGCTTTTTAAGAGTTGATAATCATATGGATGTCTTAAATTAATTTCTAATTTAGAATATTTTTTAGATTTTAAAATATTTTTAATTTCGTTGATTTCTTCTCTATTATTATCCACATCTAAATAATCTTCAATGATTGTTTTCATATCTTTTTTATTTGGATTATAAAAACTCACTAATTTACTTATATTTTCTCGGTAAGGTTTTGCTCGGTAAGGTTTTTGGTTAATATATTCCCATTCTCTACAAGTTTCTTTGTATTCAAACGTCGGACAAATTAAAAAAATATTATTAAAATTTAGGTGTGTTTTGAACTCGGGTGAAATTGAAACGTTGGAAGTTGATGCTACTCCGAGCATGTGGTCAGGTAGATTTTTCTACTTGACCATTCGGGTTTACAAAACTCGGAGTAGCATCAACTTCCAACGTATTATTAAAATGTTGGTAATATTCTTTTTCTATCATTTTTAAAAGATACCAACTTTTTCCACATGCAGCCATACCAACGATGATCATATTAAAAGGTTTTATTTTTTCGTCTAAAGATTCGCATTGCTTTTTCATTTATTTTTTTAATATTGAATGCTACTAAGGTCTTTATTTACAATATTTAATAAACCGTCGCTTAAAACATAAATTTTACAAATTACATTTGCAGTTGTTGCTTTTTTAGTAATTTCTAACAAAAGTCCAGATTGTGTATTGACTAATCTTTTTCCATGTCCTGTTGAAAAAGGGTCATGTGTACTTCTTAAATCTGATAACTAGAGCAAAACTATCTTTAAAAAATCTCTAAGAGTCAAATCTTGTTCTTTTCCATGAAATTTAAAAAGCCTTGTCGCTTCTTCCCAAAATCTGGATTTTGGAATTCCTTGACTATAGAGAGAATTTGGGACTCCTTCAATTGTCACTTTTACACTTTCAATATTTGGGTAAACAATTTCTTCACTGTCAGTTACAGTTTTACTTCTAAACAAAATAACAACTGCTTTCATACATTTTCTCGGTAAATTTATAGTTTCGTTATGTGTTGTGCTATCTTTGTCCCACTCTGTTGTTTTCATTAAAGTAGCGTGCTCATAATTTAATGATCTTCCCTTTGTAAATCCATCAATCACTTCTTTGGCTAAAATTTCATTTTCAACAGTTTCATATTCCAATTCCAAATTTTCTAAAATATATCCCCAACACTTGATCCAGTTTGAGCAATCATTATGTCTGTCGCCTTTGCCAGGGTAATGACAAATTGAAAATTATTAAACATGTGAAAAGGCGCACAAAATCCATGATCTTGTAAAATTTTCCCAAGTTTAATTTTTTGTTTTTTACTATAAATATCCAACATTAATTTATCAGAAACTTTAGAGGTGTTTCCAGATTTTACGCCAGAATCATCACCGCTAATGAGTTTTCTTAAATTTTCATTTCCAATTCCAAACTCTAACATATCCCCACGTTCTTTTTCTGTTTTCCACAAATCTTTATAAACCTCTAAAAGACTTTCTCCTGTGTTGTCGTAAACAATTTCTCCTGCAAACTTGATTACAAGTCTTTCCATCAAAAGTTGACTTAAATTGTTTAAAAACCAAGATTTTGTATTTGCATTTTTAAAATCAAACAAAAGATAAAACGAATCTGGTACCAAACAAGACTTACTTTTTAATTTAGGGATATCTACATAAATTTCTTACCCCGGAGATGTTTTGTTTGGATTAAAAGTGACTACATGTCTTGTTCGAGGTCCTTTAATTTGCGACATTCTTAGTCTTCTAAAACCTGGTTCTAATTCTTTTGTTCTCGTTAAAATTCTTATTTATTTTATAAGTATATTTGAAAAATTTACATTTGCGGGTTTCATTAAAATGGAACTATGTTTTGTGTTATTATAATTTTTTACCAAGTCATCTAAAACATCAACCCACTTATAAGTTCCTTTGCTGTAAAAATATTTCCACATTTTTGTTTTTAAAGTTTGATTAAATCTTTCTACAATAGCCACTTTTCGATCTGAATATGTAGAAAAAAATTTTGTTGTATTTTTCCAAAAGCGTTTTTACTCCTACATTATAAAATTCTTTTCCATCATCAAATTGCACAAGTTTTGGATATTTTTTGTCAAATCTTGTTTTAAAATGTTTCAATAGTTCTTCTACCGGTTTTGTCATATTTTTTGTATCTTTTCTATAAACTGGAATAGCAAACGCATACCGACTTAGAATTTCTGCACATGTTAAAATCCAAAAATATCCATTATTATATTTACTAAATTTTTTCATATCTACTAAATCCATTTGAATTTGATCCACTATATCTTTAACAAATGTTCTTTGAAATATACGTTTTTTAATAATGGGTTTATATCGTTATGGATTGGTTAAAAACACAAGATACTTATAAGATAATCACAAGATAATCACAAGATAAGTATCTTGTGTTTTTAACCAATCCATAACCATTTTTCTAGAGACTTGTACTCCATTTTCTTTTGCTTTTTGATAAAGTCTTTCTGCAGAGGTATAACCTGTAGTTGGATCATAATATAAATTTCGTAATTCTTCTTCGATTAAAAAATCTTTGTCTTTCATCTTTTTTTATTTTATATAGAATTCTAAGAGCACATTTCCAATTCCTTTCCCATTATTTGCGAAAATTTCAAACTTTAAAAAATTGTAATGTTTTTTATAAATAGAGACTTTGCTATTTACATTTTCAAAATGTGTTACGCTTCCTTTTAAACATTTCGTAGTAGTGATTGGCAAACTTGCTAACAAATTTGATCTTTTTCCGTTGTTATCAAAATTTTTGGAAGAATCTACTGCGTTACAATAAATATTTATAAAATAGAGTCCTTGATTTATATCCACTACATTTTCACTTGTAACAGTTGTATTCTTTAATATAGATTCATTTTTATCAAATCTGAGTAATAGCCCTAAATTTTTTAGGTTTAAATCTTTATCCGTTGTAATTTTAGATTTTCCATTCTCTGGTATGAAATACTTTAATACTGTCAGTTGAACTGACGTTTACAGAATCTCAACAATATATAGCCGCCATGTTCTTTACTCTCCCCCCTCTCTCGCAGTCCTGGACACTACATCCCTCCAAAACTTTCAGTCAATAGCCCTAAAAAGTTCAGCAGCCGTATAAAATAATTAACTGTAACACAACGTAAGGTTATATACTAGCTTCAGCCTGATTGTTCAATTTATGGCAATCCTAAATCAGTTTTGAAAAAGTTTAGTAGTCTTCTCCCATCTCGTACTGTTCATGCCATCCTGGTACTCTTC
>JBAHVQ010000297.1:794711-820165 GCA_036872915.1 Nanipora kamurai | reverse complement strand
CGCGGGTTCGAATCCCTGCCGGGCCAAGTAGAGTTTTCTCTACTTGTCCGGTATGGTTCGTCACTCGGAGTAGCTTTGACATCATTATTCTTCACCCGAGTTCATCTTCTACTCTAGTCATCTTATTTCCTGTTTTACACGCCTTTTAAGTCCATGGAATTGTGAAGAATGTAAATTACTTAAATTAAATTAACCCGTGAAAGGATGTCAGTACGAGATAGCTGTCAACACTACCCATCCATAGCACACTTGTTTTAATATGTGAAGACAGATGTAGGTAAAGTCCACGTAGGGCTACAGTTATAAGGAAAGCGAAAAGTGTGATATTGGAGACACTCCGATAAGATTGAGGTTTTTTGTTTCACCGCTAACCGCAAAATGCGGTTTGGGATTTGAGGTTAGACATTACAGGTAAATTCTACACGTTTTCTACGGCTAGAGAATTACTTACTAGAGATTTACTAGAGATTTGTTCACATCGGCAATTCCCTGCTTCAAATTTGTTTTGTCTCATGTATGAATTACTTAATGCTGAACACAAAGTTGGTGATTGTGGGAGCTTGGTAAATATAAGACGACTAGTGGACGTTCGTCAAGCTTGTTATCTCAGAAAAACGATTTCTGAGCCCTAAACGGGAATGGAACCCGCAACCTTCTGATGACCACTGAGACCCTCCAACCATTGAGCTACCACGACTCAGATAGTGAGCTAGGGTGCAGGTTCATCATATGTACTGCCTAAGCGGAAGTCACGATATGATAATAATGATAGAAATACTTAATGCTGACCACAAAGTGAACACAAACCTGCACTCTAGCTCACCATCTGAGTCGTGGTAGCTCAATGGTCAGAGCGTCTCACCAGTCATCAGAAGGTTGCGGGTTCAATTCCCGTCTAGGGGTAAGAAATCGTTTTTCTGAGATAGCGAAGTTGGCAAACGTCCACTACTCGTCTCACGTATGAATGCTTCCGGTATACAATTTGGAACTCTTTCTTGGATGTGCTATGAATTTTAAGATCAATTTTGGTTTCTTCGTCTTTTGAAGCACGAACGTTGCACGGCAAGAAAATCGAATATGGCAGCTGGTGCAATTTGTGTTGTATAAAATCTATTTATTTCTGTTTTAGCTAGAATACCTTCTCCTTTTTATTGAGAATAGAATATATAGGAGGAATGGTGCCATTTTGATAAAGTCTGTCTATCTCCAGTGGTAGTTTTTGTTGAGATAGATTACCCCGATCTTAACCTTGATCTCGTTCAAATTGTCATATAACCGTCAACGGCAAACGGCCGACTTCAAACCGCTGTTTGCGGTCTGTGGTAAACATCAATCTTAAGGTCTCTAATAAACGAGAGATGATGGATAGTCTTGCGGCGTGCTTTCCAATGATTTTTCGGTACGCTACAAAATTTTAGGTCATGTGTGTGGTTGGGGGGCAACATAGGTAAAGAAGAGGACTTCTTACTTTTTACAAGTCGAATTTGTTTGTAACAAAAAATGAGCCAGCTTGGGATTCATCGTTGGGATTTATTGAATGTCACCCTTCAATTTATCCAATGTAAGTAATCCTTACCAGTTTGAAAGATGTATAAAATCATATGTTTTTGTTGACATTATATCTAGATTAACAAGCGCAGTCGGTTCTCAAGATAAGAAATTTGCCTTGGTTATTGATGGTTCTAGTTTGCGTCATGCCCTTCAAGGGGATAAAGGTAAATATCGAAAAGCTATCATGTCTATTGCGTGTAGGATATGTTGGATATTGGATTGGGTTTTAAGGTAATATATGATACAATAGCAAGGGTGTTAAATCTGATATCAAAACACCGAGACTGGTTTTTGCTTAATTTACTTCAACGTGTTTTGAGGCGATGCACTCACGTACCAACTTCGAAGTGTTTTGATATTAGATCACACACTTCTTCCAGCAAATAATACATCTCAAATGAATCAGACTTTTCGGTGAAAATGTGGTTAAAGTACCTATGAAGCGAAATATTTTTTTCAAATTTTTTCGTTGTTAACTCTTTCCTGTCCGAGGACTATCCCCTTGACGAGTAAAATTGTCTGGCGTTAGCCTGAGTAAAATACTAACGTCTCCATAGGTCACTGAGGGCCTGTACGGACAGGAAGGAGTTAAACATGAACAGAACCTAATTTCATAGTTTGAATTATCTGAAAAAAATTATAAGGCGTTGTTGTTGAGCTTCAAAATCGACTAGTTCCAAAAAAATCCGTCCGAGAGACTTCGTACCGAAATTAGCTCGATGACCTCAAAATGTTTCATGTACAGGAATTTCAAATTACTCAATTGGCAGAACAGAGAATGTGATTTTATAAACTGCACAACGACTCCAAGTCACTCTGTACTTCAAAATCGTAAGATGGTTCATGCAGTTCAGAATAGGAATTTTACAAAAATCTCTTTGCGAACTTGCAAACACGTTGACGTCACACCAACTAGTCATGCGGTATTTTGGCTGCACGTTGAATGACCACTTTTTTGGCCAAAAAAACTTACTTATTTATACCCATTTAAGAAGGATAATAACATTTTAAAGAATTTTTTGTTCTCTGTATGTTCCAAGTGCATGTCGAACTTTGAGAAACTGCCCTAAGAAATTTTGCTTCACTGGCAATTTAAGAGTTGTCGAAATTTTGTCTTAAGTAGGGTCATATATCCAAACCAACATGTTTTTTTCTAAATATCGTAGGCATAATTTGTGAGTTTGATATTCATTTATTCATAAAATACTCGCTGATTGGTTATAAAAATAACTAGTCTAACGACTAGAAGTAGTATTTGATCGTATTAAAAGACACCAAAAAACGTGAAGTGAAATCCTTACTATGGCGTGACTGACATCACTTAATTTGCTTTCTTTTATTAAACAAACCTTAACACAGATTCACTCCTAACTCTCTGATTTGATTTACTAGCTATCTTACGCATTGATATTGATGTTTGGCAGAATTTTTCAGCTCACTGACTTTTTTATTTGGTGTACCGTGATTAACACGGTAATTTAGCTTGCTAGCGAGCGGCTAACACAGTTGCACATCTAAAGTGAAGTTTTTGGAGTTGAAGTCTCCTCATTGCCGTCATTTGTGTTGAAGAAGCAAGGGAAAGTTGATAAGTGGGTCAGGCACACAGATTTTGGTTTTACAATTTTGATTCTCACGTAACGCAATTGTCCAGGCAAGTAATTAGGTGGAGAAACGGGTTGGACGGGGTTAGTTTAGTCAAAGCATTGTTTTGGCCCCAAAAGTCTTGACGCAACTTAAGTAATACATGTACGACTATACGAGTATACCCCCCTTCTAAAAAACCACAAGAGACTATGGTTTTTCAGGCCCAACTTATAAATGCCTATGAGCTTTTTCCGACGTGGCACTAGTACCAATCTTGTGTAAATGACATAATAGAGTATGCATTAGAGAATGCATAAAAATAAACAAAAGCTTATATATTACTGTAGATTTATTACAAGTCAGTCGATCACGTGTATTTTGAAATCCATTTTGGAAGCATGAACACTCTTATACCTTGAGAATTGATTGCTGAGATAAAGCTTCGTTCTACGGCCCACGAGATTCTCCCATTTTGCATCACCAGAATGCAGGAAAATGGTTGGCCTTTCTGAGATTTTAAATTTCAACATTCTCTTGAAGAATCGTGCGCCCACGAACATTCCTGCAGAGGACTACTTTACTTAACATTCATCCATCCTGGCCGTAATTAGACTCCTGATTATCCCACTGGGCAAGTACATTACGAAACCAACAAAACCATATTGAATGCAATATTTCTTAAGTATGCATTTTTTTACATTTTTTAGCATTGTTTATCAGCGTGTGTGGGTTTTGTGTTGCAGTTCTTTGCTGTAGAATGTCTCCGTTACAGAAAGCCCAGGTATCTTCATACCGTTTGTAACGTAAGCGTTGAAATAGTTAAAAACGTAAACCAAAAAAAACCCCAGCTTATTATATGGCAAAAGAGCTGATTTATCCCTTATAAGATATGATGCCTAGAACGCATTTGTTGTTACGGATGTGCCGTATACTCATTCACTAGATACGAGACTAGTGGATTTATAACACCGGACGATGGAAACTACGAAGTGTAATTTAAAAAAAGAAATATGCAAGATATTGATATAATTTATTGCAATTCAAACCAATCCTGCATATGGGATAATGCTCGAGATTAATAGGTTTTACATTAAAATTGTCTTTATAGCTTATGAATTTTAGTATCGAAAAACAAATTCTGACTTAATTTTACATTTAACATGACAGGTTGTGCATCTGATGAAACATTCTAAAGAAAAGCCAGTCACTTTAGCCGTTGGCGATGGGGCAAACGACTGCAGTATGATCCAGGAGGCCCATGTTGGGATTGGAGTTATGGGTAAAGAAGGACGTCAAGCTGTAAGAACAAGTGACTATGCCATTTCAAGATTCAAGTACCTTCGACGAGTTCTCTTGGTGCATGGTCATCTCTATTACATCAGACTTGCTACAGTTGTACAGTACTTTTTCTACAAGGTAACAGTTGATTTATGGGAAGTACTGATGTACTTCTCAGGTATCTCTTTTGTAGAACAGTACGTTACCGATATATACCAGCCACTGCGATATGTCGATTTGTTTCATTTTCACTTTTCCAATGTTTCTCTTTAGAATGTCGTTTTCACCATACCGCAATACCTTTATGCCTTTTACAACGCTTACTCTCAACAGGTTTGTTTTTGTTCTACTCTGTGCCGCCATTTTTTACTTATACTCTAGGAAATTGAAATTTATGTACAATCGTTAATTACTCAAAAAGCCTAGGCGGAATATCGGAATTTTTCTGGCTTTTTCCTGAGAATTATTGGACTTTGTTTCGGTAAAAGTAAACTAAAACTGTTTAGAGAAGAAACGAATTTAGGATGTCTCTTAATAGTCCTTGTAATTGAAAGAACTAGTCATTTCAATTTTTAATTTTTTAATTTCTATTTGCTGGCAAACCTCGTTATTTGCGGATAAAATTTTATAAATTCGCGAGAGACTAAAATTTAAAAATCGTCAAGGATTGACATTTAATAATTTCTATTTACTCGAAGTTGCTACTTTTGAAATCATAAGTATACCATTTTTTGTTTTCATGAACCGCTGTAATGAGGTTTAAAATCTTTGCGAAGCCGCAGTCATGAAAATACTTATTAAGACATTGCAAAACATACAATGTTTTCAATTCGGTTTTTAAATCAGGAGTCTCGGTGGTGCTAATGATGATGAACAATTACTCGGAAAGACGTACTGTTCAAAAAGTCAAACCAAGGCCATTACTACAAACCTTTACGTATTTTTTAGTCATGATGTGTACACCACACTAATCAGCTTTTGTAGCACGCGAAGGAGGATGGGCCAGTCAAAATCCAAGCGTGAGAAATCATAAGGTTTATTCGTCCTTTGTAATTAACAATTTGGACAATCCCATGAGGGGTTTGCGTCAGTGGCGTACCGGAGCTAGTGGGGGCCCTTCGGAGAAATTTGCTCGGTGGCCCCTAACCCCTCTTAGATTAGACATGCAGTTCAAGACTTCAGTGGACTGCCGGAGGGTATAGCCATATACAGTCAGAACACTGAATCAGGTAAAAAAAATTATTACATTTGCATCTGAACCTTCACAATACCCATGAAATTATCTATTTGATGAAAGATAAGGAAAATGGAAAACAATAACATGTACATATTAACATTAACGTGGCATGTGCAAGATCTAGTAAATGTACAGTGACAATTCTTATAGTCATGTTGAACCAAACTAATGAATTACTATATACAGCAGAGCTACTAACAAACATAAATGCTATTTTACATAATAAGCCATCAGCAATGAAAAAATACAATGACAATTATATTTCTTTTGAAATACGACGTTTAAAATGAACAGGACAAAGCATTTAAGCTACATTTATGTCCGCAGTGAGACTGCATGACACAGTGTCCAACCCTGACCTTAGTCCGTTACGCCACTGGTTCGCGTACCCCGAGTTGGGAAAAATAGCATACGGTTTTCAGTATTTGCGGGGCGCGACTACGATGCTGGAGAACGTGAGTATACATATCAAATTAGAAACACAAAAAACTTTTTCAAAATAAGATTTAAAATGACTGCTATGTTTACAAGCACTTCAGTCACTAATGTATCACAAAGATTAGATTTAAGTTAGATTTAAATACGGCTACTTAACAGGACAATGACTAACGAAAGGCTCGTTCTTCAAGCTTTGTGAAAACTCAGAAAAGTTGTGAGCTTCCCAACGGGAATCGAACCCGCGTCTCCCGATTGCCGGTACGGTTGTCTTACCACCGCCCTCATGTTACAGAAGGTTGCAAGAGTTTATGGAGGCCTGTTTTCATGAAAAGAAAACGATAGGTGCCAAGTAACAAGAATGCTTTAAGTATGGAGAGAGTTAGAAAAGGTTAAAAACCCCTGCACTTGCTTTTGTTTTTGTTTTTACGCCAGAACAAATTGATTCGATCTTGCTTCATTAATACACGGAAGATCGCCTGGTGGACGACTGTTTATTTTTAACCACTTTGTGACGTCATCTTCACATCATAACCGGACAGACAACGCTAAAACGGAATACATTTGTCGAACATTTAATCTCTGGCAAAAAACGTGCAGACTTTAGCATTATCTATTACACCTTCTTGTAATCATGGTGAGTGCCGCGAAACTAGAAGCACGACTTCACTCAGATCTTGTCTATGTTCACAAACGGCTCTTAGCTAATGAATTTACCATTAAGAAAAAGGAAACCGATTACACGATTATTGGTTCAAGACAAAGAAGGGAAATGCCTCGGTTTGCGCAGACATCGCAATCGCGGTGCGATCCTTAAACTAAAGGTGTCATTATTGATGATCAAGTGAAATAGGATAAACATATTGATCGCCAATGTCGCAAGATTTCTTAAAATATTACATTACTTAAAAAAACTAAAGAATTTATGATGCGCGAGTCTCTAGTATAAATGTACAAAACATTCGTTCTCCCATATTGTAACTATTATTCAGCAGTTTTGCGTGATGATAACGTAACAAGTACAGTATAAACAAGCCATTTACGCCATAAAAACGAGCTGCACACGTGACTAGTGGTGCAAACTACGATATCAGATCGACGAAAATGTTTAATGCTTTACAGTGAATCCCAATTAAGTAACTGAACGTGAATTGACAATGATGTTTAGCCCTTTCTCAGTGGTACTTGTTCTTTTGACGAGTAAAATTATCTGGAGTTGGCAAGAATAAAATGACTAAAGGCCGATCCCACCTGCAAAGAGTTGAAGACGTTTAAGCTATTAATGAGAAATAATAACCCTGAATAATTTCAGATTACATTTTTAGTAGTGTTATATTTTATTTAATCCATACAGTGTGCTATGTGAGTAATATTTAAAGTGCCTATGAAGCGAAAATTAAATTGGTCTTATTCGAAAGAGCACTCGAAATAATTTAATAAGAACTCCTTTTGTAGTGTCTCCGTATCTCACTTCAATTTTGAGATATTTCATTTTGTTTGATATGTAAATGAGACGACCGATGACGTCCAGAGGATGATAAGGCATTTAGACAAATTGGTAAATACGTTGTAACTCATCCACTGTCTCAAGGAAATCGACTAAAACTTCATCAAGTGGTAGAATTCGAAATGCTGAATCCATTCTCGTTAGAAGATTGTCCCCATAGCAACATATTCGTTCCCATATCCCTCAAAGCTATAAATTATAATTCTTCTTTCTAGCCTTTTCGTAGGCATATTTTTTATTCTCAACAACTTACAATTGTTGCCTTTAGCATTCTATACGCCATGTAAAAGTGAATGCAATATCTTACTTTATCGTGGCAGGACAAGACATATTCTGTTTTTAAGTAAGAGGGATATGAGGATGAATGAGTCACCAAGGCAACAAAATTTTAAGGAGGATGAGTTCAGTATTTTCAATTACTACCAGTTTATTAAATTTCAACTGATTTTTCGAGCAGTGGATGAGTTATAACGTATTTAGCAATTCGTCCAAATGCTTTATCAGCCTTACGACGTTACCGTCGTCTTATTTGCATATCAAACAAATTGAAATGTCTTCGTAACGAAGCCAGATTGGGAGAAACTGCAAAAGAAGTTCGTAAATCATTTCGGCTGCTCTTTCAAATAGGAGCAACTTAATTTTCGCTTCATATGCACTTTAAGCACGGCTCTTTTAAAACTAGACTATCTGTACGGAGACCGTGCCTAAATGTACTTAAAGTGTATATGAAGTGAAAATTAAGTTTCTCTTATATCAAAGAATTTTTGAAATTATAACGCAACATCTTTTACACTTTTCCGATATCTCACTTAGTTCTCGAGATATCAAGATTTATTTGATATGTTAATAACATCTTGCATACATCATAGTGTATGAGTTATAAAGAAATCATGTATTTCTTTGAAATTATCCCATTAAATCACTGGAAATTTTCTCTGTTCAGTGTTATGAGGCAAGTACACCCATAGTCACATTTTCGTGTGACATTGTCCAATAACTTCAACAATTGCTAGTTTTGCAACAACTTATTATGCACCGTGATGTATGCAGGGTGCTATCTACATATGAAACAAATCTTAATACCTCAAAAACAAAGTGATATATGTAAAAAGTGTAAAACATGCTACGTTATGATTTCAAGAGTTCTTCCATATATGAAAAACTAAATTTTAACTACATTTGCACTTTAAATAGATATCCTACAAGCTTTAAGAACGAGATCACGTGTAATCTTAAAATAAATTTAATGTGAACATCGAGTAGACCGTCAAAAGTAATGATCGTGAAGAATTTTCTGCTACAATAAGACGAAATGTTAAACTGCCGAGATGTAGTTTAAAACATACAAATTCTTGATGCTTTGTTTAGACTTTATATCATGGGGTGTATCTGACAACATTTAACATTTGCTGGACATCATTACCAATTCTTATATACGGAATATTTGAACAACACTTGAAATGTGAGACGCTAAAGGCCCAACCAATTATCTACCGGTACGAACACTGATACTTTTCCACCAAATTTTGAAACAAGTTCCTTTCATTGATTAAATAGTTTCTTTTATTGTTTTTTTTTATTCATTTAAAATTTAGTTTCTGTACGCAAGTTTTGTTTCCGTATGAAATCGTACACTGATAATAAACAGATAGATTGATTAAGAGATTTTTTCTGTCAGTTTATCTGCCTATCTGTAGTTCTGTTTTTCCGTATTTCTGTTTATTTGTCTGTTTGTCTTTCCGTTCCTCTGTTTATGTATTTATCTATTTACTCTATTTATTTCACTTTTATTTATTTTGTTGTTTTCTTTATTTCATGTTTTCTTCTTGTTTCTTTTTTCATTTTTATATTTCTGAAATTTAAATTTTGTCCATACCAGTAAATCGTTAAAGCAACTGCTATGTGTACTTTAGGGATATTTCAAACAACAAACGACTATCTTGGCAGGACTTTTGTTTTTGGATGTTGTCAGGTATCTTTATGTATTTCAAATATTAGCATAATTATGAGCGATTAACACTTTATAAAATTTAATTTTAGTTTGCTCAAAATTGTAAGGGCGACATTTTGTAGTAATTTATTATCAATTTATCTCCTTTTATATTAGGCGTATGGCACGGCTTGGTTATATATTTCGGGTCACTCCTATTTTTCAATCAAGGAATAATTGGTGAAAAGGTAATGTCTCTGTGATCATTCGACATTTAGTTCGGTTGTATTAATTAAACTTTTCTTTGCATTTTTTCAAGGCATTTGGTAACTGGTCCTTTGGTCAATTTGCCTATACTATTGTCATCATCGTTTGTAATCTAAAAGTAAGCCCTCTTATTAGTTCGGCTGTTTTTTTCGTTCCACCTTTAATCCGATCGTTTTCTCTTCCCTTTCCTTTTTTTCCTATCTTTTTTATTTTCCTTCCCTCCTTGTTTCCCTTTCTTTCCTTCTCCACTTTCACTCCCTCCTTCGACTCCTTCTCTCCTTCACTCCTCACCCCCTCTTTCTCTCCCTTTCTCCCTACGTCCCACCCCACCCTTTGTTCATCCCTTCCTCTATTCATTCCTTCCGTCCTTGCATTCCTTCCATTCATTCGTTTCTCCATTTATTTGTTCTGATAATCCCACCATGTGTTTTGTTTTGCAGCTTGGTCTTATTTCCTTTTACTGGACTTTCTTGAATCATCTCGTCATATGGGGTTCAATCATTGCATATATACTTTTCGCTGTTATTGCTTCGTCCAGTACATGGTATATTGATTTTTCTTGTTTTAGTTGAAATGTCCACTCGCTCATAAACCTTCAGTTGTTTGTATTCATTCTTTACAAAAGTTCAAAGCAGGCCCATTGTTAATGATAATATTTAGCCATGTTCGCTGTTTTTGTAGGAAATTATAGCTCATTACTTTCATTGTATATATGTTGTTTTTTTGTGGTTCAAACTGTGTTAACACAGCTCTGAACGGAAAAGAAACAGCAAAGGTTTTATCGTGTCTTGCTGCACAAATTATTGTAAGCCTAGCACTCAGAAATATTCGGAAGTCGAACCCGCAACCTTCTGAATCCTAGGTAGAGAGTTTGTACAGTAAGAAACAATAAAGTTTTCGAAAGTGTCAAAGTGCAATTTCGGAAAACAAATAAACAAGTAAGGAAACAGTAATTAACTAAGGTATCGAGGTACAGTTTCTAACATTAGTAATTTGATCTGACTGAGGATTTACAAACATCAAACGGCTTGCAGTCCAGCAAAATATTGCTGAGTGGCTCGTCCCGAGTTTAAATACCATAATTAATCTTACTTTTGCAATCTGCGTTGGCAACAATGGAAATGTAAGAGTTAACCAAATTACGGACTTGGTTTCATGTAATAATGAATTTTACTCCTTTGGATAGCACCAATTAGAGGTTGTCCTTTAGCCTACATTGAAACGTCGTCGTCCGAGGAGACGTTCGAGAGTTTACGATTCGCGATGCACGCTAAGATTCGACCGCAAAGGGGCCTACGAACGAGCGTGGTCCAAGAGTCGTCGTCTTATTTCGTGCTTGCAGTTACGAATGACGACGACGCGCATCTTATGACGTTTAAGCGGGAAATTTCATTACAGTCAACAATGGAGGATGCACTTTTGCTATTGCACGACGAAAATGTTATCGATGACGAAGCAAATAGATCCCGAAATCTACATGTTGAACTTCCCTACTGGAAATAAAAGAGATTTAGCTTGGAGAACATGAATGACGACGAGTGTGAGGTTGAAATGCGGTTTAAGAAGGACGACATTTACAACCTTGCGCGTGCTTTTCGACTTCCCGAAGAGTATCGCTGTAAAAATGGGTTGCCGTGGATTCTGTGGGGCCCTCTGTTTTTGCCTGAAGCGCTTCACATATCCATGTCAATACGCGGACCTAGTACCGAGACTTGGAAGACCTGTTCCTCAGCTCTGCATGATCACAAATCTCGTGGTCTGTGATCTCTTCGATAGATATTCTCATCGTCTCCCTGGTTGTCTCCTGCAAACCTTCAAGTGTATGCTACCGCGATACACAATAAAGGAGCTGCCCTTGATAACTGTTGGGGATTCGTAAATGGCACTGTTAGACGCATTTGCAGACCTCAACATGACCAAAGGGCAGTTTATAATGGCCACAAGAGGGTATACCCCATAAAATTTCAGTCGGTTATTACACTAAATGGCATGATAGCCAACTTTTTTGGACCTGCGGAGGGTAGAAGACTTGACAGCAGAATGCTTGCAATGTCCGGATTACTAGAGCAGATGGAACAATTTTCCTTTTCGCCTACTGATCAAGCCCTCTGTATCTCTGGAGACCCTGCCTATCCCCATCGAGTGCACCTCCAGTGCCCATTTGCAAGACAGGCAGGTATGACTGTTGAAGAGTCCATGAGCCAAGTTCGAGTATCTGTTGAATGGGTTTGTGGAGACATACTTTATTATTTCTAGTTTATAGATTTTAAGAAGAACCTAAAGATTAGCCTCAGTGCTGTGGGAAAATTTTATGTGGTTAGTGCTCTTATCAGAAATGCTCATACTAGCCTTTATAGCAACACAACGTCAACATTTTTTAGATTGCACCTACCTGCACTCAATGACTAGTTTTTGTAGATTTCAATGACATAAACTAAAATTAGCATTTTATTTAAAATGTGTGAATATAGGAGAAAATCTCAAAATAAACACTTTGCATTACTCTTTTATTTACTAGTAAAAACATTACTTTTTTTCAAAGAAGTTTTTAACAAGCCGCAAAACACTTGGTTTTGCTGCTGTATTTGTTCAAACATTGCTAGGTGCTGCTGTAGCTGTTGCTGTAATATAGCAACCATATCTTTATCTCTTTGCTCCTTTGCCTCTTGGTCTTTTATTCTTTGCTCCATTTCCCCCTCCCTTAACTCCTCCGCCCTTCTCTTCAATTGCAGCTCCACCTCAGGCTCATTTTCCTTCTATACCATTTTTTAGCTCAATTTCTTCCTTCCTTATCTCCACTTCTCTCCCACCTTTTTCTCGCAAATATGCCAGGGTGTCTCCTGGTTGCCTTTTTTCTTTTTCTTCGCCTCTTCTGGGATTTCCCTGTCCCTTGTTTGTGACAACCTTTCCATGAACCATTTCATTACACTCTTTACTGTTTCTATTTCTTTCTCTCTCCGCACTTTTTTCTTTCCATTCACCCCCTAGCGAACTCCTCTTGTGCCTCTACTTCTTTCCTCAATGTCTTGCATGGCCTTCAAGCTCATTAAGCTCTGCGCTTATTCCACTTTCCCTTTCTTCCTGAGCCATTTTTTTGTGGTTTGTTTCTCGTTTGGTAAACTTGTCCCGGACACACCTTTGATCAACGACAAAGCCGGGTTTTTCAGTTTTATTTAGGACACTTTCAATTTTGATCCAGCACTGACCACGTTCACGAGACCCATGCTTGTACCTGTATGGTTCTTCAATCAGCACCTCATGGCATAAGATGTCATGTTGCTGGGTCCATATCATTTTTGGCCTGATAAAAAGGTCAAATAAACAACGAATTATACTCCATAGTTACTTGCGTTGGAGTCCTCTGTCGTTGTTCTTGGACTTGCACTTCGGCTTCTTGAGACAACATTCTAATAATACTTTTAAAAGCTGTCAAATATTTTACTTTGGCAACACTGAACGTTTAACGTAACTCTATTTTGAAATCTTAACATAAATTTGTTATATTTGATAATTTAGAAAGGGTGGGTATTCATTTAAAAGAGGACATGACAAATGACTGTTTAAATTCATAGAAGAAATACGTTTCAAAAATAAAGAAGTTTCTTTAGTCACACCAACTACAAATTAAATATAGTTCCTCATCTTATTTGTGCAAATTAAGCAATTTACCATTGATAACACACGCACCCACTACACAATAAACACACAACGCTACGACTGTAATTTGGCTAACCCTAGAAAACCAGAAATGGAGGAGAATTACTTACGAACGACACCTTTACACAAAGTAAGAAATGATTTGTTATACTTAAGCATCTTTAAGGAAATAAAACTGTCGACAACTTAGAAATCGAAAAATGGCGTCGTAGAATCGGTGAAGACGAGTTGTGAAGCTTCACGACGCGCTGGCTGCGCTAGTTCCTAGGCCGCTCTGGGGCGTCTTTATTCGCCACGTCGTCAATCGTAAACTCTTCGTTTAAGTGTTCTCGAAAGACAAAGATACCACCATTTGGCTACGATAAGCCATTTTCATTTTTAAAATTGGGTAACTCAACGTTGATAGAACTTTTAGAAGGATTTTTATTTCTTTTCTTTTTCTTCAATTTTTCTTTATTATGGATTTTAAAGCTTGAAGTACTTGGCTGGCTACTTGTCGGTTGAAATTCAAAATGTAGATTTAAGCCCCTCTCAAAATAGAGGAATAACGTCTGATGATATAAATAAGGTAGAAACTATGGTTTCAGTTTTTGTTGAAATGTGTTCTGCAATTTTGGATGAAGCAGTCGAGAAAATTTCTTTAAATTTCGACCTATCATTTTTAAAACTTTTCCATTCATAAGAAACTAAAAACATGATAGTTTATGGAAGAATGGCATAAAAGAATATTTCGAACATCTATCTATTTGTTGCCTAAAAGTAGAAAAGTCTTTCAATAAAAATTTTTGATGCCACCTTGCTCTTTTTGGAGTTAAATGGATCACTTTTCGTGGAAATGATTTTGATGCCCTGAACGTTTTTCATTTAGTTATATTTTTTTCAATACCCTCCAAAATATTTATTTACAACCTTTTTGGGACAAAATTGCATTTCGTCGACGGATATAGAAATTGTATCAAAGTTATACAGAAATACGTATACGCAACAATCTCCCTCCCATCATTCTATAATATCGCATGAGAATAAGAACCAAATTGTAATGTTTTCAAGATCGTCAAAAAGCCTAAAATTTAAGTTTTAATTGACAAAGCGACCCTATAACTAATACGTGAAAAAAAGATAGTGTTAGCCGAAAGTCTTAAAGAAATGTCAATTGACAATTACAACTGAGAATACGAGAATTGAGTAACTCCCATAGTCAGATTCTTCATAAGTACACTGTTTACTTAAGGGATCTGGGACAGGGAGTGCGATCAACCAATCCGTAGCGAAAGGATGATCCAAGTATAGACTACTTGGCCAAGTCTTTAAACCGCTGACTACGTTTACAACTTTGAACGTTCTCTTTCCCAATGTCGATTTAAATAAAAACATTTTATCAATAACCACCTTTGACGATTAACAAATGCTAGCAAATCCATTCCCATGAAAATAATATAAAATGTAATAAAGAATTATATAAGATGTCGGCTTTTTCTCTACCGTAAAGTTTTGCAATTAAACTTCTCGCAGATCGGTGTTTGTACAAGATGTTGCTTAAAAAGGCAATTGTATAGGAGACAGTAACTGTAAAAAGGTTATCCAAGGAATTGTTTCCTGGCATTTCTGTGCTTTTCTGCAATTTTTAAACCCTCTCTGAGACATTTATCTTCCTCAATTTATCTTCCTCAATAACCTTGATGTTATTTGGAACATTACCAACAAAAAAATTCGGACGGACACAGATATGCGAAGGACTTCAAACACGACAGTCACTCAGTTGTCCAACCAAAAAAAGCCAAACGCATTGTAACTTTACAATTAGACCCAGGTCCTGGTTCTCGGTTAAGGGTGGTCTTAATCAGCCACGACTGCGTTTTTCCCATTTGCAACTATACGTTTTTAGAACCGCTATAAGCCAAAAAAATTAAAAAAAAAACAACTTTAAAAATGATTTCGCTATATCAACTGGCGTAAGTTTCAAAATAAAAATTGTTGCAACAGCCAATGTCTTTCGGACATGTTATAAGGATTTTAAGTTGTGACACGGTCAGGTTGGACGACCCACGAATGATATATATGTATATATATAAATATAATTGCGAAGCGAGGTTAGAGATTCAAAGGCACGTTGAGATTAGTGCCCTCTTCCATTCGGGCTATCGGCCTTCGAAGCACGCTTCAACCGTTGGTTGACAGGAAAAGTTAAAGAAATTTAAAGCATTTTTGCACGGCGTATGACGTTATATAATATTGTCATTGTTAGTTATCTTGCTGTTTGGTTTTTGTTTTGTTCTACGGTTTGAGAAGCGTCTTTGCATTTTCAGTTTTCTCTGGTCATTACATTTACTAACAACGTAATTTTTTTCCAGGGAATCTCTCCAGTTCAGCGACGTTAGTCTTCATTTGTATTGGACGTTTGAAAAATTGCTCGCTGAACCCTCAGTGTGGTTTGGATTTGTACTCCTCACTTGTGTCGCACTAATACCAGACATGGCATTGATGACTTTGGGACGATATTTTTATCGAACAAAAACTCAGTTAACTCAGGTATTGTTCCTCACTTATGCTTCACAATCTAGCAGTGTTTGTAAAGTTTTTGAGGTAATGCATACTTTAATACATTGATAAATTAGAACGACAATTTTATCACAGTTCTGCAAATTTAGCCAGGCGCGTGTAGTACCCTCACGCCGTCCAAGAGATCTCACGTGGACTTTCAGTCCATAGACTGTAGTTTCAAGATTCATGATAACTGGAACGGACTTATAATGAAAGAAAGCAGCCAACAGGTGCACCCATAAAATCCAAAGGCTCCCCGACATTATAATTGGCTGACAGTTTGGTTATACCGTGGTATTGCCGTTGTAGCAATATCAAATTGACAGAATTGAAATATCGAGCATAGAGTATGCTTTTTGGCATTTAATCTTCTGTAACCTGTATTTTGGCTCGTATAGCTAAGAAGAATAAAGGCCAAATTTGTGAGAACTCTTCCTTCGATTTCAAACTCTTCATTATCGTGATTAACGATATGCCAGCTATCGTCATTCTCAAATCCTTAAAAAAGTGTTTGTGTTCCAAGTGGGTTTAAACCACTGATCGAAATATAAGTGAATTGCGCATCCCCTAAGGCCAACAGTCGAAATCTTGATGTCACCGGCAGTCATCTTACTACTCACTGTCTAGTATTCTTCTTCTGACGCATCCTTTAACGATAGTTCTTGTCTTAGCCGAAACTTCAGAACAATATCCCAATTTTTAATATATTTTTTTAACCTGTCTTTAAGAACTGTATTTAAAAAACGAACGGTAGTTTTTGTCAAGTTCAAAAATTCGAGCACGTTCCCTGAGGATTGCATTTCCACCGTTATTGGTCAGTCTATCAGTGTATTTAAAAGTTTCATGTTAATTAGGATGAAAATTTATAAAAAACTTTTATAGTTTTTTTATAAAAAAACGTGTTAGTTTGTACTCTTTTTACAAAACATTCATCTAATACAAATTCAGCGTTATAAGATGACGATCTATTGTGTCAACCGTCAAATAACAGTCTTAGAATTCAAACCCGTCCCCGATCTTTGGGCGTGATCAAACACGTGCAGCCAGTTGGACGATGTGCCTGTTAATATTGATGAGTTTGTGGAGGTATGCAGCTGAACTTTTACATGTCTTACTTGGCTGCATGTCTGAGATTTTTCTTACTCACGGTATTTCACTTGTTCGGCCCAGTGTACAATCATTTGAGATCAGTGGAACGAATTCGTACCTTTTGGTTGACCGAGATTCAGGTGGAGAATTAAGGTTACAAATGTGTGCGGGCTCGATTGATGATGCTTCAGTATGACAGTATGGTTCCATCCGTTTAACCAGTACATGTTTGTAAGTTTTACCCTCCATCTAAGTTGTGGTGGCTCCTTGGTCAGTGTCTTACTGCTGCTTACTATTTCCCGTCGTATTTTCTGTCAAAATACCACCTATTGAAAAGTTTCCACTATACTCCAAGGCCACTCGGCGTGAAACCAGTGGCTCTGTTAAAAACTGCTGCAGATATGTAAAAGATATGGCTTGTAAAGCCTTCCGTGTTTTTATTTTTTTATTTAATTACATACGATCGTCACACCTTATTGACTACTGTACAAGGACGTTTCAGCAAGTATTATATCAAACACCAGGGAGAGAATGTTTCAACCTGCGATCAAGGTGCAAGAATGGTATTTGAAAAACGAGGCCAAGCCGAGTTTTTTAAAACGCGCTTTGAAATGTTTGACGCCAATAAGTTTGAGAATATTACGACACAGTAGAATAGACAAATCGTTGAGTATTGAGTTCAAAAAAGCAAACATCAAATCCAAGGACGTGTTA
This sequence comes from Nanipora kamurai, assembly GCA_036872915.1. Taxonomy (NCBI): domain Eukaryota; kingdom Metazoa; phylum Cnidaria; class Anthozoa; order Scleralcyonacea; family Helioporidae; genus Nanipora; species Nanipora kamurai. The sequence continues at coordinate 802,375 of JBAHVQ010000297.1, read as the reverse complement.
ACCCTTGCTTGAGGTTGATTGAAAGGCCGTTTGATTTTTTGGGGGTCTTATGCGTAAACGTGTTTGTATTCGCTCCGGAACACCTTTTTTAACTTTGGTTTACTACAGTGGCAGGGTGACAGACAGATTGATTGGCAGACGTGATTTTACTGTAACGTAAACCCAAACGTACTAAGATGCTGTAGTAAACCAGGACACAATTAAGGCCACTTAAAACGTTGGACTTGCCCTGTGCATGCCAAACCAAGTGCACGATAAGGTTCATATAAACTGAAAAATAGGTTTGCTTTATTTGTGAGAACTGCTTAAGCGGTAATAAATGTTTTTTACGACTCTTCCATAGCTCTCTTTGTTCTTGAGATAGTGAGATTTCTTTTATATGTATCACCGAGGTCATAAAATTGGCAGTGCATTTTGAATTATTGGAAAATTGTGAATATGTTTGAGATAGTGAACACAATGACAACCATTTAATGAATTCACTTCAAACATTCGTTGAGAATTTGTCCCGTGATACTAAACACCATTACCAATACCCAGATTGCTCTTTTGTTAAACCACAGTGAACGTTTCTTACAAAATTGACAGAAGGTTAGTTATTTTTGCTCTGCTTTAGCATACGTGTAAAATATGTCTTGCTTGCCAAAAACAGATTGAAAACAAGTGTTTTTGTTTTAGAGACCTAGGAGACTAGTAACGAAACACATTACCATGGTAACATTACTTACATATAATGATGTTCAGTTTTAAGAACCCTAGCAACGTGCAGAGTTTATATTAATGAATTCAAAAAAGTTAACAAAAGTTAAAAACAAAATTAATTCAAAAATATAGATACATATTAAAATATATCTGAATGTCTCAGGACAAAAGAGAACTATGGAAGAGCTGTAAACACCATTCAATATCGCTCAAGCAATTCTTCCAAACAGAATAGATGTAATTTTCACTTCAAATGCTCTTTAATAAGTCGAACTTATTTTAACATTGGACAAAATTCTGCCTTTTTTACTTTATTTGTGCTATGTATCCGTTTTGGTGGCTCATTAATTTCATAACTTAGTAAACTTTAATTTTGTAACATCTCGTTCCAGGATATTTTTTAAAATTTTTCTATCTCCTTCAGGTAGTATAGTTCCCCCTGTTATTAACTCTAATTAAGAAAGTGAATTATATATGAACATTCCAGTAACACTGGTAGATTTTAATTTGTTTTGAACTAAACTAACTTTAAGTGTATAAAATTAGATTAAAAGAACTTAAATTAAATCTTAAATTAGATTAAGTTAAATTTTAAATTAAATTAAAAATTTCGTAAGCTCAAAATTAATCACCATGAATTATATAACCTTGCAGACGTTATAAAAATGTTTAAGTAAACCATTTTAAAATAATTTTTGATATTTTCGTTAACCGATTTATCATTCTGTGTCACCAACTTATATTGTAGGCATCCTGTAAGGCAAATGGTGATGTTCAGTTCATAATGCATAAAAGTAAACGGAATTGGAACAGCGCTTTTAGTAACCGAAGCACCGTCACAGAAACTGATGTCGATCTGGCCGAGTGTAATGGCAGCACTGTTGATATAGTAAAAATTGAACCACATAGAGGGCGAAAGATAACTGTTACCCCTGCCTAATTTATGATAAATTTCACGTGGCGTTCCAAACACAAGATTTACATTTCATTGGACTTGAAAAAAACACATTTCACACTGGAATTGGACCATAATCACTATAAACTACCTTCTTAAGTTAAAAATAAAAAAGTGGAAATTGATTTCGCATATGCAATTTTTCTTCAGTAGTCTATTGCATAAAACAATAGGCAGATTTCGAAAACAAGACGTGAACGTCAAGACGACTTCAACTTGGCCGTTGGGAAAGAAAGATATAGTAAAGACGATGACGTCGTCGTCATGAACTTTGGGTAATAGCAAATAAATTGGGTAATTGCAAATAAAAAAGGTGAAACGTCCGAGATACCTGTTCAACAGATTGTTTAACCAATAATTTTTTCCAATTTAAGTTTAATAACTAGCTTTGAAAAATTAATTTTTGGTATTTTTCTTTTTTTATTGTCGTTTTTCAGCATCTAGTCTTGAAACTTCATCGCAAATTTACTGACAAATTATGCGATCTTTAAGAGGGTTTGTGGCGCTGCGAAGAGTGATGTGGTCTTTAAATTTTAAAATACCAAAATAAAACAAATTAACAAAAATTAAAAATAACACAAATTGCTACCAAATGGCGGTAAATATTAACGGGGAAATAAAAAAAATTATTCAATGACATTGAACTTTAAGATAATTAAATAATTTTGGTATTGCCTTGGTTTTGCTAAGATAAGTCGAGTCAATCCACAATCAGAGCTAAATCCAAGCATTTGTTTCATAGAGTTCATTATAACTCCTCAAAAACAGCAAAATGATCGGATGTAAAAGTTGAAGTATAAAGCTTTTGGGAAGACAGATTACTAAACTCATTTCATATCAGTTATATAGACAGTTTATATTTCTTTCATTAACATGACTTGACAGCTAAAAGTTCAACAGGTTTAACATTAACATATAGTTTAAAATATATCATTTAAGAATACATTAGAAAGGTATAGCGGTAAAGAAGTCGTTGAATGCACATATTGATCAAGGTGCGTTCTTTTTCACCTCAGTTTTAAAAATGCCGCACGAGTCTGCTAAGGCATTACTTTAGAAAGATTAATTCACTCCCCCAATGTTCTTGGATATCAGGAATATTTAATATCTTTCGTTACTCGTTGTAGTGGATACTAGAATTGAGTAGTATTTTGTGTTCTAATTTCTCGGCTTGGTAAGATTTATTGATTCTTGGCCTAATTTGTGCAACTCGGTAGCTTGTACAATTTTACTTCTAGAATGACATGTATCCCATCCTAATTAATTTATCATATCCATTACAATTCCTGCTTTTCGTAATTTCCGATAAAACAACCCGCTGTTGATCACTGGACTCTTTCCACTGCCTCTACTGTATATCTTTCTAATAACACACGCTACACCATGGGCCTTTCGTGTCGTCTTTGAAATAGGGAATGACCGTTTGATTTTCGTATCTGATAAAGCTAAAAAGTTTGGGTGTGTTTGGACTTCTTCCAATACTTCACTACGAATAATACCATAAAGCGTAAAGATTGAAATGAGAGACGTTTAATCTTAAGTTGTAATTACACTTTGAAAGGTTTGAAGGAATTTAAAATCCCGCTAACATGTATAAAGTCGGTTGTATATAAAAGAACCAAGCTAACCGTTACCCTACTTAACTCAAGGAATTTGAAAAAAAAAAACGACAAATTACTTATACGACCATCAGGAAATTATCTGTTGTGTTTGTATTGGGTTATTTGTAAGTATTACCATGACATGAGGGGAATTAGTGATGAAATGTCCCCAGTACCTGAGAAGAGTTTGTGAAAGTCACAAGGGCCGTGGGTTCGCGGGACTTTTACAAAGACTGAAAGACTAACGAGGCTTGTGGCGACAATTAATTACTAGTTCTAGTCTCTTGTGATCTTTGTTCATGCATACTAATGAGGAAAAAAATTCGAGATTTAGAGATTAAATTCCCTTTGAGAACAATAAAAAGGTTTTAATGAAAGCGGTATTGATAATGATATCATATAATACCCAGTTCTCTTTCGTTCTCGGTCTTTATTTGGGTTCATAATTCTCTTCCGAGCATTGGTAAACATTCATTTTGTATTTACTTGGGGAACCAGTGCTTATACCTTTTCAAGTTTCAGAGATCTTTCAGTACATGCTCGATTTGGCAACGCTACAATTCTAGTTAAAAGTAAAAGTAGAAAAAAATTGTATGAAAGAATAAACTATTGCAGTAGACGATGAATGAATAAAACATTGGTCAAAAAAGTTTGAAGTTTCATGGTGAGCTGCTCAAGTGACCGGAGTCAACAGTCCCTGTCAAGATTAATCAACAGACGATCAAGACAATCAGCAAAAAAATGTGTTCACAAAACTTCTCTTAAATAGTTGTAAGTGACGTTTACAAAATAAGTGGTTTTTCTGTATCGGGATATACAGTGTGTATAAAAACAAACGAAACCAGCTGAAAAATAATTAGCATTCTTTTTAAACAACCTGTTGTAGTAGTTTGAAAGCGCTTAAATGCACTGAGCCGCTTATGTGTGAAAAAACACCATTAATATAACTTCATAATAATGCGATTAATATAACTTCAAGTGTATGTACACTGAAAACATTTAAATATCTTTTCTCTTCCTGTTTAATTTAGGCGCTGAATAATCTGTAACGCATCTGTTGGACCACCACAATTATTTCCGTTACAAAATTATATCCGTCACAATAAACCTTTTTATTAATTTTACAAGTAACAGTAAGTGCTCATGCGCCTTGCCCTTCAACGTGCCCTCCATTTATCCCAACACAAAGTATGGCTCGTCTTAACATATCTCTCATAGCATTTCTTATAATGTCAGGCTGCTGTCGTAATGTATTGACCTTATCGATTATTTCTTGGCGTAACACCACAATATTTGTATACGAGTAGGAATTGTTGTAACTTTTCCAACTGCAGAAAACAGTGTTTTTTTCACGGATCCGTGGCTCAGTGCTTTTAAGCGCTTTCAAACTACTACTACAATTTCTACTACCGGTTTCGTTTTTTTGATGCAGACTGTAGAAGTTATTTATACCTTTAAAAGTTCAATTTAGTCTGCGAGAGCGGATGCAAAACTGCTTGATACGGACACTAGTGTCTGTAAATGTGACACATGCAGAACTGATGTTTATTTAATCAGTTCTGAATTATTAATCGTTTTGTATAATTTTAGTTATTACGGACCAGATTATTAAGTATTAGCGGAGAAATGTCAGTTTATTAAATATCCCATTTTTGATTGATTTATTTAAAGAGATTAATGTTCCCAATCAGTCTAATATTCTGAAGAGTCAGATTTCGAGTTATTAATTCTCTCTTCCTCTGAACAAGTGTCCTGAAGTATTATTGTTTTTAATTTTTGAATAAAGTCAGCTTTTTTATCTTGGCGATGTTTATAATACATACACATTTTCATACACATACACATATTGGAGTCTTCGTCAGAAGTAACTGGGCCACATGCTTCACTTTCTTTACCCATGAGCCCCAGGACTATATCAGAAGTAACAACCAGACTGTTTAGACAACATGAGATAGAGGTAGCACGTAAACCGTCCCACAAGCTTGCGACCAAGTTTACAAAACATAAGGACTCCATCAGCATGCCAGACCGACGCAACGCCATTTGTACGTTACCCTGCCGTAACTGCGACAAACCGTTCGGAGAAACATCGAAGAAAATCGGAGCACGAGTGACTGAACAAAAAAGCGCTATCAGACGACATGTCCCAAGATCTCTCACAGCCACACACGCAGTTTGACTGATCACAAACTAAAGTACGAGAACAAGACACGTTCGCGAATTTAAGGAACCTGGGCACAGTGTGCATAAAGAAACTATAAATCAACACATTGACATTTCTACAATATACCATCAATTGAAACGCAAAAAAAACCTCCATCCCTCCGACTCTTTAAACAACAACGACGAAACCAACGCACATCAAACAGAAGAACAGGGAAAACCCACTGCCGAAGATTCCACTAACAAAACTGCCAATCACATTCGACATGACACAAACAATGAAAACACAGCACCTTCAGATATTTCAGATATTTCAAGTTATTTCGCCGACGATAACAAAATTACAAAACATCAGAAAACTATAGTAAAATCGGTGAGACCGTCAAACTAGAAGCCATAACCTTTTTTCATTTTTGGACTACCTCATACGATTAAAATACAGTTACTATATTGTGTGCAGAAGTGGCGTAAAAGAACTCCAAAAAAGACAAAGTTCCTAAGTGAATAAATGTATCTAAAGACGAGAAAAGAAATAAGATTTTAACCTAACAGAAAAGAGGAAATATTCCTGGCATTACAAATTTGAGAGCTCAAAGTATTATAAAGTAAGGGACCCTGATAACATACAGAGAATTGTCTCAGTTTTGTTCTATAAATTGGTACATAATATAGATTGGAACTTCGAGTATTATGACCACGTACTTGCTTAACACGTATACAAAACTTTCAAAGAATCTAGGTAATAAATGGTTAGAGTATAAGTACATAAATTTTCCTAGACTAAGTAGATACATATCTTCGAATTTCAAAATCACATTTTTCTTAAATAAGGAGGCAGTATGTGCGCCATACGGCTTTATGTTAATTATTCTCATCTCACATTTTTGAAGCACAATAATCCAATTCAAGTTTGATGAATACATGGAACCCCAAACCACAATACAGTATTACAAATAATGATATATAAGAGAAAAAAATAACGTACGTAAGTCTGGCTCAGAAAGAAAAAAACCGGAGCTATAGATTATTCCTGAGGATTTGGATATTTTCCTAGATGCATGGGAACTAAGAGGTTTCAACTAAGTGTGCTCATCTAAAATCACACCGAGAAACACTACCTCATTAACTTGTATGATTCTAAAAATGATTCTTGTATTGATTTCTAAACTCAAACCAAGTGCTTGCCTTTTTGCCTTCGCTAAAAAACCATAAAATTAGATTTATTTATATTTATTGATAGCTTATTAAAGTTAAACCAATCGGACAGCCTAAGCAATTCGGAGTTAATTATATTCACGAGACTTGGAAAATTTCTATGAGAAAAGAAAAAAATTTGTATCATCACCAAAAAGAAATAAATTCCAAAGGTCATTAATGTATATCAAGGACAAGAGGGGACCCTTGAGATACGCCACACTTGATGTTATTTGGATCAGGACAAGTTCCATTATATTCAACGTATTGTAGCCTATTGTAGACTATTATAGAATTAGAGACAGAGATTGATATAGATATAGATATAGATATCAATCAAACAACTTTGCTAAAAACTTTTTATTTCCAACGCTTCGGGGCAAGCCCCTTTATCAAGGATAAAAAGCACATGCTGTTACGACCATCCTTTATACCTTGCCAATTAACATAACTAATACCTATAACTATAATAAGTCCCTCACATTAAGTCCTCTTCGGAATAAAACTATCCAACTTAAAGGAATTAAAACGTCATTTTAGTAAAAGGGGATTTAAGAAGAAGGATATAGATTTACAGGTTAAGGACTTAAATCAAGGTAATAACCAGAAAAAAAGACAATTGGATAGAATTCATTTTCATCCGGCGTTATCAGTGGTAGGAAAAATTATTGAATCTCTTTGGCCTTTTCTTCAAGCTTCGGGTGACATGAGGAAAATTTTTAGGGAAAAACCTATGGTGGCATACAGGAGGACTCGGAATTTAAGAGATGACTTGGTAAGATCAAGAACAAAACGTTTGGGGGAAAATTGTAAAGGTATGAGGAAATGCGGAAAACCACGTTGTCAAATTTGTAAATTTGTAGAAGAGGGGAATAGGTTTTACAATAAGGATCGTGTGTATTTGATAAATCATCCCTTTGATTTTGATAGTAGTGGGTTAATTTATGTAATAAGATGTAAAACATGTTGTAGGTTAATGATGTTAGTGCTACTCCGAGTGACGAACCATACCGGACAAGTAGAGAAAACTCTACTTGGCCCGGCAGGGA
>JBAHVQ010000297.1:772529-784753 GCA_036872915.1 Nanipora kamurai | reverse complement strand
GGAACTCGTTACGACGCTTAGATCACCCCTGATGAAGACACTAGACCGGAGTGTCGAAACGTTGGGTCGTGAACTTTAATTTCTTTAAGTTACGCTCATAAAATTTACAAACCAGAGTAGCATTTGGTACGTCGGAAATTTCACCTGGTTGCTGTGAACTTGTATCTTACCGTGATTGAAATTTATCATGCATGAAGAGGATTAAATTAGAAAGCACCTTTTTCATTTTAAGCTTGTTATCTAACTATCTAACTATGTATAATCCTGCCAAAAAGCTCGTTGAGAAAGAGGAATAGCAAAAGAAATCGGAGATTACCTGAAAGCATTTTCGACAATACAAAAAGTTACTTATTACGCGGATGTGTCAGTCTCACGATTGCAAATGCTAATTACATATAAAAACGGATAAGTTAATTACATTTCAATAATTTATAAATATGCAGTATACCATAGTGAGTGTAAGATTAGCAAGCTCGGATTTAAGGTAAGTCAGACTGAGCAACTTCCAAACGTTTTTTTGTTTTGACTTGTTAGGGAGAAGGAAAACGGTACAGTTTTTCCATATTTATGTTTCAGCCAAACTATCTTTTTTCAGTTGGATTTTCGAGTCCTCGTACATAAAATCTCACGTCAGCAGTACATTGTCTTCTCTTCTAGTAGGTTTGTGACGTTTTGGCGGCGTCCAACGAACGTTTAACGAAGTTGTAAAAGTTTGCAAAAATTAGGCAGTCATTTCTTTTGGCTCACGCGGTTCTTTCCCCAGTGTACACTGGAGGGTTCATTGCGCGAAGCATTTAGAAAAAGGACTAAAACTAAACCTTTGGCTGATAAACCCCCACAAACTTAAATTTAACCCTGTCGATTGGGAAAGGAAAAGACCTCCCAGTGTCCCTTGCTTTTAAACCTGATATTCGTTCTTTTAAGGAAACATAGTAATAGATTCATATAAGGACTCAAGCATGCTAATAATTATTCTAAAAATATTTGTAATAAAATATATCTTTACTGGAGATTAAATCTACTGGTAGTCATTAATAATCTTGCTCCACCTGGCTCAGCCCATTCCGCTCCCTTCTACTTCATCCACTACCCGTTCTCCACAACATAGTTGTCAAAATGCTCTTCATTTTCTTTTTCCTAGAACACGGAAATTGCTGCATCATTTGTTCTGAATGCCAAAACACTCCTACGTATTGTAAACCGGAGTGTGCACGTTGCAATGCACAAGAGATAAGTGATCTGGTTCCCGTTCATAACAGTAATCAATTGTCCTTGAAATAAACATCATTACACACTGTTGGAATGTTAAATTACTTAATACATATTATTAATACACAACGAACATGTGTGAATAAAGAAAAATTAAGCTACAATGTCTTTGCTGTTCATAGGCCAATTAAATGGGTCGGGAAGGCAGTTGCACTCTTGTCTAGACAATGGCACCCCCCTCATTCAGAAAATGCGCCCTTCATGTATGAAAAAATAAGCCCGCCTAAGTATAGCAAATTATTTCTTTGGAAATACTGAACAAGTCGTTTCAGAGCTTCGAAAATTGAAAAATTCCAGAGCATACTCCAGGACCGGCCTTATAAGAAAGAGATACCTTCGTGACCTTATATCTTTCGTTTTCGCCTGCAAGAACTTTGCCTAATCGTTTTTTCTCGACAGCGCAGTAGATCAAAATCTTGCAAAATGTCACTTACACTTCATTTTTGAGTGAAATTCCAGGGTCTTTTACAGTCGCAAAAATTGCCATATTTTTTATCAAAATAGTTATTCAGACCGTAGCTTTAAAGCCCTGCAAAGTAAATCAAGTTAACTGCTGACGGCTTCCTTTATTCCCCGTAGAGATCTTCCATTATAAGCTCAAAACCAATTATTCGTTATCAGATTTTCTGACAATGATTCTGGCTAATATCATGTGATTTTATTTAGAAGTGCATGCCTCTGTTGGCGAAAGAGTCAACTAATCTACCCTCGAAACGAATGTCGAAGGAACTATAACTTCACGAACAACAGTTACCAATCTGTGGTCTTCTCTTGATCTTCTCTCTACTACTGAAAGTAGTGAGTTTAAGGAACTCTATTAAACACAAATGAGCCAAGAGTGAATTGTTGAAAACGTCCTGTGGAGTCAGGACGTTGAAACCAAAGAAATTCTTTGTCTTGACCTAAAGCGTAGACTTGACATGACAAACCACGTGGATAAACAATTTGGAGCTGCTGAGAATTAATAAAACTGAGGTATGTAACTGGAGGATAACCAGGTTCTTGACGCAGTTTAAGAAGACCTGAAAATGCTTCGATTGAAATTATGGCACGTACTGGATCGCTCCATTTACTATCCAAAATATAATTTCCTGTGTAGATGGCTGCGATCGGAGCAGATTTTATCTAAAAGAAAAATTATTAAATAAAAGATTTGTTCAATGCGTTAAAATGTGTATTTTGCTAGGTAACTAATAAATTAAAAACTATCTTTGGAAGGAATGTTGGAGTGTTCAGAGACTTCTGACATTGTGAGAGACAGGACTATCGTGAGAAATCATAAGCGGCATATTATGGGGAGAAAGCACGTCCGTAAAGTGCGTCCTTTTAAGCAAAAAATTTAACTACAAAACCTTCCTGCGAGGAATCGAACCCTTGGAATTTAGTCCCTTAGTTATTCCACTGAGCTGCGGAAGCCAGTTTTAAAAAACATGCCTCTACAAATCAGTCCCGACGTAAATCGCACACAAATCCAGTCACATACTTAACCAAATGAGCTACAGAGAAAACCTTCTATAAAAAACGAAATGGAATCAAGAACAATACACTCATTCTATGTCAAAATGAGTAGAATCATAATCTGCCCCTAGTATTACCTCAAGAGATAAACCAACGGAGCTGGATACGAATGCTTTGGTTATTTTGTTTGAAATTTCCAGGGCAAGTTTGGAAGCAATTTCCTGACCAGTTGTGAGCAAACAAAAGCCTGAAAGCATACTAAGATATTAAAAAAATATATCTATTGATAACAGACATAAATACTGCTGTTTTAAGACGCCAAATAAGCCAATATCACGTATATCAGAAATACTATCACGTCCTTCCTAAAGCGCATAATAATACAAGTAGTGCAATAATCATACGAGTAGTGTCAAAAATACGAGGAGTATTTAATGGAGCATTTGTATGCGCGTTTAATTGAAGTAGGTCATGAGGGATAAAATTAGAGTGCGTTCAATTGATCCGGAAACAAAGCAGAATATCGATTGAGCTACTATTATACTGCCGAAGTATTCAAAATAGCTATTCCAGAATATACCGGAATATATTCTTATTCCAGATTAGGGTTAATCGAATGCACCTCTTGTGTTGATGAGCAAACAAGGTGAGAGGGCTTTCAGGCTTACCAGTTGAAGTTATTTGTACCAGAAGGACTCGACGTTTGAGATTTATAAATAGCACTTCAACTCTGGAATAAATTCGATCACCTGTTGTTGGAACTAACAAATTTATTAACCAATTGGGATCCTTTTTAAACTATGACAATATTTCTGATGCCAAAAGTAACATTTTCGTTGTTAAAAACTTAGTTAAGCGTCGGAAAAGGAGGCTCCGTACCTCCTTTTTGTACCCCGCCAGGTCGTGGTTTACTAAAGTCCTAGCTTTAAGATGACGTATGCACATTTGAATCTGATCCTATGCGCTTTTTCATTATTGAGGCAATCAGCATGTAGTATATTCAGTAACATTCGTAAATGGTTTTGTCAGCCTTCTATTTATTAAAAACCAAGGTATTCCCTTTAAATCTAAATTAAAAGTGATGGGGAAAATAGACGAATCTGAAACGAAATGAAATAAAGTATCGCGGCATTTTTACTTTTAGTCTTACCGAACCGAAATTCTGGAATGAGAAATATGGCGGAGGAAGAGCCTGGGATCGTTCCTGCTTTGCTAACGACAAACAAGGAATTTTGTTTTTGGACTTGCCATCCAGAAGTAAACATTGTATTACCATCAGGAAACACAAATACTAAAATGAAAAATAATGATGGAATATATGAATCAAACCAACGTTCATATACTAGACATTGTATGAGCGTCCGAATTGTATCAGATTTACAATGCCGAGCAGTTGTAAGCCAAATGAACTTCGGAAACAAATTAAAACACAAACTGGACATTCATTTTCCTCATTTCTAACTAAATTTTTTATTAGTTATCGGAAAGCACTATATAAGTGTATAAGCGTCAGGAATACATGAAGGGTAACTCATTAGGAAAGTACGTTATTTCTGAAATAGTCTTAATAATCATTTAAGTCAAAAATACCTTCTCAGAGGAGTCCTCCAAGGAAAGTTTCACATGTGAGAAACATTTTTCACGTATACAAATTTATCAACGAACTTTTATTAAATATGTGTAACTGAAATAATTGAAGTTCATTTTTTCATTGGCTGTTCCGTTATATACAGAAAATTTCACTCTTCCTGCATTTTCGTTGGTCGTTAGCCATGGATTGCGTCAGATAAATGTTTTTGTCTTTTTCAATATCCCGAAAATTCTCCGTAAACATTCAATCACCATTTAAAATATATTTTTTTATCGGTTTGTCTGTTTATTGTATAAAACTAATAGATGTAGCGTTCCCGTTGTCCGTTCAGTTATAGACGCACAGAGGACGCCACAATGTGGTAAGAAAATTAGTGACTACCTAATTGTGACGTTGTCTGTGCATCTATAAGTAAACAGACAACGGGAAAATGCACAGATGATGTCACAACAACGTAAGAACAAAAATGTGGCCCACGAGACGACAGTCGATTAAGATGCTGTTTACATAAAGCCGGATCGAAGATCTGAATCCCGACAAAATCTGAATGGACTTGAGATATTAATTAGTCTTCAATCCAACCTAGCTAAATGTGCCTTGATTGTTTACATGAATCGGATTGACTTAATAGAAGCAAATCGAATAGTCAATTCAATCCAGCTGCAAGATTGACTTGGCTTTTGAAGGCCATTAAAATCGACATTTATTGATTTATCGAGCAGATCTAGTATTTCGATCGGATCGACATTTCGATCCGAGCTCATGTAAACAGGCCCTAACTCACTGATATTGCCACAAGTTGTGACGTTTTATATGCCTCGATAACTGCACGGACAATGTTCAGTTTTCAAAGAAATGAAATTTATTTGTTTTGAACGATAAACAGACAAAACAAAAAAATGTTTTTCATGTTGATTGTACAAAACAAATGCATTTCGTGTTGATTAAAATATTGATTAAAAGCTTACGAGGAATTTTCGGGGCATTTACAAACACGAAAACAGTGCGATCCAAGATCTATACAAATGAACAACCTCATTGATTCGTAATGTCACGCCGAGAGTTGTGACTAGTTCACTCTAGTAGTAATGGCGTCCGTGTGTCTATTCTTCAATAGATAATGGCCAATAACGACCATTGAAAATGTACGAAGAATGAAATTTATTGTATAAAATGGCATGGTTTAAAATTTTACATGTGAAACTTTTGTATATTAATAGGTTTATTCTCACATGAAATTTGAAATTGATTCGTGAAATTTCATTTTGCTTATTAAATTGTTCATTTTGCTTATGAAATAGCTGGTCCATGTGTCAAATAGTAAGTGGCATTTTTGTTAGGGTTTGGAGTTCTGTAACAATCGAATTTTTTTTCAATACTATATAACTAAATCGATGTTTGACGGTTACATTAATCAATGGAGTTTAGCCATGGACACAGATGTAAGGGTTAGAGTATGGGTAAGTAAAATTACGGCCTTTCGCCACCTTATAGCTTTAGAAGGTGTTATGTTAAAGTTTTGCTATTTTAAGATATTTTCCTTGTGTAAACCATTCAGTATTTTACGAAATATTGCGAGTAATGTTGCATCGTGTTTCAGAGCCTTTAGTGTAATAATTTTAAGGTTCTGAAATCTTACCAGGGTTAAACATTTGACGGACAATGTGCTTGTAAAAAATGGAGTCTTCTGAATTCAGGAGAGCCTTCATTAACTACGAATCGTTTAAATTGAAAAAGAAAACATAAATACATGAATAACTTAAAAATTCCGGAGTAAACTTAACCGGCGAAATGTTGACGTTACAAAAGTCGACGTCGTCACCAGATCCTGAAATATTGTCAAATGACTGTGTGTCGAATGACGATAGTCAGCTCTCGTTTTCAAATTATGGAGAAGTCAGTTGAAGAAAAGACTAAATGGGAACAAAAAATCAAATTCAGGTATTAATTTGTGTTAATGTTGTGATTGGAGCCATACTTCACTACAATTTTGGCTAACAAAATTTCTCGCGAGGCCAACAACCGTGAATTTCTAACATCAGAATGGTTTGCAAAATTTACTATTTTAATCAAAAGGATGACAAACGACGTGCTTTGTCACTATCTTCAGGTTTTTATGTGCTGGAAAAAAACACACGAAAACAAACAAACCAAATTAGTCTGTGTGATCTGGCGCATGACGGGCGAGTGGCCCGTGCGGTGCAAGCAACAAAATTAAATTAAAGAATTCGTGTATTATTAGCTCTTTAAAATAATCGGTTGTTCGACTAGTTGGTTTCTACTATGCCAAAACAATTAGACAACTCGCTTTCGTTGTCGAATGTTAATTAGATGCACAGGTGTCGTGGAATGAAAGCCCAAGAGACGGTAGTCGTCAAGATAGTTGAGTTTGCAAGATGCTATTCGTCGGACCTTGTTTGTTGCTCAATATTTAAAATGTTGATTCAAAGCTTTGAATTGAAAGCCGGGAATTTTCGCAGCATTGAAAAACATAAATGACATGAACTGACAGAGATGAGGTTTTTATTCCACATCTACAGATCATAAAGTCAATTTGAAATTAAGACTTAAAGGGTATGAGCTATAAAAAACCGAGTTTCGAGTTTTTATCTTTCTGACTACCCAACTAGGTTGTGAATGTATTCCAAGTGGCTAAAATAAATCCAGCGCAGAATAACTTAATTAATACTTCGGCTAATCGACTTCGGCTAATTGGTGACGTCACAAGCCGGGTGAACCTAACGAAATTTCTATTCTGTTAGATAAATTCGGGCAGAATGGCTCGTAATAAGTTATCAACCCAAACAACACAGCAGTAGTTTTTTCCACATTGCAGTTTTCGACTTACATACGCAGAAAATTGAGTTACGAAAATGTTTGCTGTACCCAGACGTCAATTCAGTTTACTAACCTTTTAAGAGCAACTTAAGCGGCTTTATCTCAGCCTTTAGAGCCAGGTGACAAGTAACATTGTATTTTGAGTTCAGAAACATGCGTTTCGCAACTTTTGAGTTTTATTACCCATGCCCTTTGTGTCAATGAAGAAAGTGAGCTAAAAAAACCTCATAAATTTATGAAAAATTGACTATTCGTTATGTACACGAGTCTTGTACCTTGGTGAGATCAGCCGTTGAAGTGAAAATCTGAAATGCTGGAGATGACCAACCCCAATTAAGTATGGGAGTGATAACATCATTGTTTTTATAACTCACAGCTACGTTTCCATAATATCTAAAAAATATTCGTTTAATTTATTCAAAATGTTTTATTTTGTTTCATTCCTTACACATCAAAAACAAAACTAAAGATTATGAATAAGTCATATTTCTCAATACCTCTTATTGTCCAGAACAGTATTCGTCATACCCAATGGAATAAGTAGTTCATGAGACACCCATTCCTTCCAACTGCCGTAAAGGCTGCCAAATCTTTCAAATAAAGCATGCGCCAGTAGTGCGTAACCAAGATTGCTATAATAATAATAATAATCATAATCATAATCATCATCATCATCATAATCATAATCATAATCATAATAATTATTAATAATAATAATCTTTATTCAGGATACTGTCATCACTTTCGTGTTTGTCAGTAGGGTGCTGCATTAATTTTAAACAGATTACATTACAACACATTTATGAGACAATATACATTTGGCAGCCAACAATGCAACACAATAATACAACACAGAAAACATAGTGCCCTACAACAGAGAATAGATGAATAACAGAAAACACTGTACAATTAACTACAGGCATTTCAGTTAGTAGGAAATGCGACAAGTAACCGAAGACCAATCGAATCAAGTTTACTCTTTGAAACAAGTTAACTCGTAGAAATATAAGAAAAATACTTATGGATTAAACAGCACATATGCGAATTGAACTTTATAGCAAGAAAAGGCAGATAACGGCAATTGATTATTTACAAGGTTAAGAATTAGAAAGTCGGTTAAGAGCAGTCTTGAATTAAGGTAGAGAGTCAGTATTTTTAATAATACTGTCCAACTTGTTGAAGTCCTGCGAAGCGTTATAAGTCAGTTTTCGTTTACCCCAGTTTGAGTCAACCAAGGTGTTTTAATAGCGTCCTTGTGTCACAAATTCTGAATAAATTAGTAGATTGGAGAGGAGCAAAGTGACGCTTGGGAGGAGCCAGACAGAGAACGTCAATCTTAAGTGTGAGGAAAAAAGCAAACTGAGACTCGCGGAGGATTTTATTGTAGAGACTTTTAAAAACTGTTCATATTAAAGTTTACTTTTCGCTAACAACCGGTTTTCCAAATAACCCGCGCGACACCTTGACTCTCCTAGTCTTCAATGGGGCGTGTTTATTGGCGATTTCGGAGAAGGTATCGCTTCATTTATTTACGATTAGATTTATATCAGCTAACGATTCAACAAAAGACCAATCTGCTTTTTCTAAATATTTAACAAAGGAAGTTTTGTTGCATCGTCTGTAACAGCGATGATTTATGTCACGATGGCATCCGCCTGATTTAGGGACCCCGGCTTTGATGATGCAAAAGATCAGTAATGTCCAAATGATCACTAATGCCCATTGGAAAAACTCCACTTGTAACGACGCGCGGAGTATTGTTTACGAAAACCAAATCAATAGTTGATTGCGTGTTTTCCGTGATTCTAGTTGGTGACGTAATGACTTGTTCAAATGAATGTACACGCACAAATGTTTGCATGCGCATTTTGTCCGTTGATCGTTGTTGCCACATTAAAGTCACCCAATAAAATAATTTCTGAATTTTCTGAAATTTTGTGACCTCTCGGTAAGTTCATCAATCAGATTGTCAGTAGGTAAATCTGGTGGTCTATAAGCTGAGCAAATAATTTTGTACATAAACACTGATTTTGTTCCGTTTCAATGAATATATATTTATATTTTATTGATGATAACCCAACACGTTATCATCAATGGAAACCATAAAATACACGTTTATAACTTGTATTTGGTTGAGTGATAATCACCGCTCCAGAATTTAAATTGACTTTCGTATTTCCTCGAGTTCTAGAAATCGAGTTCTGGAAGACGAAATATATTTGCGGATCCACGAGCACGAAACACCAATGTTTTAACCTTTTCTTGACCAAGGTTGCCATATGGCAACCTATTAATTGTATCGTGGCTAGCACCAGACGGCTTTACTCGTGAAAGAGACTTCCTGAAAGCCCAAACAATGAAAAGTTAATGGCAATTTTGAGACTTCAGCTAAAATTTTCGTCAAGTTTTTCAATGATTTCACAGGAACACAGAAAATGCCTTTTATTTTCTATAAAATAACTATTATAGTATAAATACAAAACAACGGTAACCCCAAATAGTATATAAATGTTTTATTACGAGTCTACGTTTCCACTTGATTTTAGTCATCATTAGGGAATGCCGTGATGATGGCAGCATTCCTGATGAAGACGAAAACCTAGTCGAAATGTTAAGTCGTAATAAAACATTTATACACTATTCGGAGTTACAGTTGTTTTGTATTAATTTATTCAAAATATTCATCAGCTTCCGTAATTATCAAATAAACTCGGTATGATTTGGAATGTCTCATCGAAAGATGGCCATCTTGACAATGAGATTTTATCCCCACATTTAGTGTTGGAAAATTCTAAAAAAGCTTTCCGAACTTCTTTATTCTCCTCAGATTAAACGTAAAACAACATCTACTTTAGCTAAACACGTTAAGTTTAATTTTTGGTAAACAGATATTTACATATATATTCAGGTTATTACCTGTAGCCAACGGATGTTCCAGGTGCAAATTTAAGTTTCATCTGCCTCAATTGCTCTGAAACGTACGTTGTATTTACGGGACAAATGTTTTTACGTTTCGAAGAAAATGACTGACCACAAGGTACCTCTCTCGGTAAACCAGAGGTGTGGCTTAAAATTTGTCTGCAATAGGAATATTGAGTGTTTATTAGATTGATGTTTTAAAAACTAAGACATCATGGACGAAGGTAAGTGTATATTTCAAGTCTAGCACTATACTACATTAGGACCTATGTGTGGAGATAACAAATTAAAAAACATAACACACGCTATTACAAGTTGTTGTGTTCAACTCTATTCGGTCAGGCTCCTCAAATATCTGTCATCAGTAGTCTATGGAAACTTCTGTTATTTTGACCTACTCTCTGTTCGAATTACGGCTCGATATTAAATTTTTTGAAATCTACATGCAAATTGAGCCTGAACGTTTTGCGCGCGTAATGTCACAAACAAAAGAAAATTTTAAAAAAAAAAGTTCGTTGCGCATCAACCACGCGTGACATAAATTTTAGCAAAAATTTTGAATCGTTCTTTTCAATTTTTTCGGACCTTTTTCAAAAAAAACATATTTGAAAGGAAATTTCGATATTTGTTCATCGATATTTTGTATCCACTGGCATCACAAACTGATTTTCAATCTTCGCTCAAAAAGTGGTAAAAATGTGACGAGCTTAAGATTATCTATCGGACCTTCTTGTTTATCAACTGTGAGGTGGATTGCATCAGTGATATTATTATAGTTTACCTTATTGTGATAGCATTCTTATTAAAAGGATTCTTTACTGAAAATTTTGAAGCGTATTTTTGAAGAGGATCATCCAAACAATCAATTTTCTTATGTTGCAGCAGTTTAAACGTCATCAGTGCCTAAAACAAAGTTTTAGAAATAATAAAAATAAAGCTGTATTGTTTACATAAATACATTATCTATCTATCTATCTATCTATCTATCTATCTATCTATCTATCTATCTATCTATCTATCTATCAATCAATGAATCTATCTATCAAGCTATCTATCCATCTATCTAACTATTTTATCTATCTGACTATTGTATCTATCTATCTATCTATCTATCTATCTATATATATATATATATATATATATATATATATATATAATTTATCTGAACTAATAGAAACCAAGTTGCAAAGACAGAGCTACAAAATCACAGAGAAAGTACCTGCACTGTTACTTTTTGGGAGTTATTATAACTCCAAAACTTGAGTCAGCAAAAAAGGTTCAAAACAAGCCGATTTTTGGAGTTAAACATTACTCTACTTTTGGAGTTAAAAGTATTACTCAATTTTCGGAGTTAAAATTAACTCCATACCTAGAGTGAAAAATCAAATTGATGAGATTTGATTGTTGCAGACATGGTCACGCATGCAGATTTAACCCCACTCAGACAGGGCTTAACTTACCTTGCATTGCATTGCATATCTAGTCGGACAACTTAACCTACCTCGCCAAGTGTCGTTTTGTTTCACTTATTGTAAAATTTATAATATATTCTTAATTTTGCAAATGCAAAAGTTACTGTGTATAATCTCAATTTATTTATATTTATTTTATTCCTGAACGAAAAATCTTACCTGTGAAAACAGTGAAAACAAAACAATTCATTTTGCTAATGGCTATAAGCAGTTTTACCTATTCAAGGCCGAAAATAAGCATTTATCGAACCATCAGCGAAAACTTACGACAATTCATTAATTTCTTGTTAAAATTATCGGGTAGATTTGAACTAATGAGTAACGAGGTGGGCAATCGCTTAATTTGTAGACTTCAAGCACATTTGCAAATTTGTCTTCTATATATCAACAAGTTCGTCATAGAAAGAGGTATGGTTTGAGGTAAGTCTGAACATTCTCCGATAAGTAGCTCAAAAGTTACATTCGGAAATATATATATATTATATATTTATATATATTTTATATATTTTTATATATTCATACATATATATATATATTGTTCCGTCTGTAGTTATATTCATATATATATATATATATATATATATATATATATATATATAAATTGTGAAATTCATTAATTATTCAGTAGCAAAATAAGCAATCAAAACGCTTGCTTAAGAGCACGTGATGACCCTTGT
>JBAHVQ010000297.1:736675-766451 GCA_036872915.1 Nanipora kamurai | reverse complement strand
AATAAACCCATAAGATATCGTTGAATGACAATGCTATACGTTCTTCTATATACCTTTATGATACAAGTTACATTTTATTTATTTTAGTGGGGAGATGTTATGTTATTGTCATATCTCCTTGTAGTATATGTGTTTTAGTAGCCTTATAGTGTATGTGTTTTAACTTTGACGCGTCTTTGGCGCCGAATAAATAATTTCTTATACTATCTATAGTTTGTGGTACACCAAGTATTATTTTACTGCTAAATAATATATAATACGTGATAATAATATGTAAATAATACGTAATAATAATAATACGTAATAATACTAAATAATACGTGGTGTACCACAAACTATAGATAGTATATCAATTATCGCCATGCAAAACTTCAAAGGATTGAAATAATTTCTTGTTGTTGTTGAATTCTCGTATTGAACAGAATGCAAAAGGCTAATGATTTCATAACTGATCTATTAATAAGCAAATTTGCTAACCTTTTAGGAGGTTTTGACGCTATTCAGTCCCCTGAGGAGTCGTACAAAGAATTGAATAAAGTTGAATTGCTAAAAAGAGGTGTGCACTCAATAGTTGAGAAAATCATTCCATATATTACATTTTGGGGATTTCTTTCAGGTGGAATAACTACTGCTAAGCACGTATATGGCCACAAAACGAAGCCACCACAGGATGAAACCATTAAAAATGATTACGTTGGCACTGACACTGTGAATTAATTTTTTTCCATACCATATGATATTATTACCATATGGATCCAGTATATGGTATTTACAGTTTGTGAGTGGTAGGTGAAACTTCGCTTCAGCCAAAAATAAATATCTTCTGGAAAAAAACTCTTTCATATTGCCATCTCCTACACTATAAAAAATTAAAAAAAGTCATCCAAAAAGTGCGCCCGTACCGCCATGTCCTATACTACTAATGGCAGGCTAACAGTATCCTCTACACTCAGCAGTCGTCTGCCACTTTCACTTCGTGGGATATACACTCGATCAACATTACTTCTAGGATAAAGTCCATCTTGTATTGTCATCAACTTTCTTGTTCTTCTATCGAGGTCTTTTATTTCTTTTTTATGTCCAATCAACAAAGCCAGCAGAGTACCGGAGCAGTGAAACAGCCCTGATATTTATTCCTTTTATCAAATTCCCACCACTGAGTTTGCTTTCTAAGACTTTTCTGGCCTCTCCACCTGCAACTTTCTCCCTCATCTCTTTTTGTTTTAGTTGATCAGCCTCTAATATACCCAAATACTTATATCCCTCTCCTTCCTTCAACGATGTCATCACTTGCTCATCTGGCAATTTAATTCCATCCAACTTGACCATCTTCCCTCTCTTCATAATCAGCACAGCACACTTCTCAACACCAAATTTCATTTGGATATTTTCACTAAATACCCTAACAGTTTGAACCAAGGAATCTAGTTCTTTTTCATTTTTACAATACAACTTCAGATCATCCATTAATAACAAATGGCTGATCTTCTTTTTGTTCAATGCAAACTCATAACCAGGTTTTGAGTTTCTTAAGATATATCAGTTAGGGGGATGAGCCATATTACAAATAACAGCGGGGATAGCGAATCTCTCTGAAATATCCCTCTCTTTATTTTCACCTCTCCAAGTGATGCTTGTCCGTACGTCAGCTCTACCCTCCATGATTTCATACTTTCTTGAAGTAATACTCGCATTTCCTTGTTTATTCCCAGTGTTTTTAGACAATACAAAATCCACGGATCGCAACCATATCAAACGGTTTACGATAATCAATCCACCCCACTGCTAAATTTCTTTTTCTCTGTTTAGCTTCCTTCAAAATCATTCTATCTACACACAACAAGTCACTTGTTCCTCTCGATCTTTTCCGACAACCCTTTTGTTCTTCGGACAAGATTAGGTTTAAGTCTAAATGGTGATGAATCTCTTCAGCGATTATTGAAGTTAATAACTTCCACACCAAAGGCAGACATGTTATAGATCTGTAATTGCTTAATTCATTTCCTTTTTCCTGTTCTTTTTGAATTAACACCGTCCTTCCTTTTGTTATCCAGGTTGGTACATTGCCCCTTTCTAAACACTCTTTTAGGTTATCAGCTAGTTCCGTATGTAGGCTTCTAAAATTTTTCAACCAATATCTTTGAACCATTCTAACTTTCTTCTCTGTGATTTCTAAATGTGCCTGGGTCTGGACATTCTTCATTTCATCTCTGAAGTTAGATAACCATTCTGGATCCTTATTATACCCGGTCTCCTTTTCCCATATGTTTGACCAAAGCTGTCTTGTTTCACTTGCGTCTGGTATTTCGCTGGTTTGTTCTTTTCCTTCGTTATTTACTTGTTGGTAAAATCTCTCTTCACTGTTTTGGAATGTCTTATTTTGAATGAATTGACTGATCCGGTTACTGTATCTCTTAATTTTGCCCACCTTCTGTTTGATCTCCTCCCTTACAGTATTTAGCCCTTTCTGTCTAATTTTGTACTTTCGTGGAAGAGCATCACCGTGCTTTTTCTTAAGATATTTCTTCTCCAGCTGTGCGTCCACTCTTCCAAGATCTTTATTCAATTCTTTTACTTGCCCTCCAAACGTCTTTGTTTCTTTGGTCCACTACTTTTTTTAATCCCAATCAATTCGTTTACAAGCACTGCACCTGCATGCAGTAGCTCATTGGTTGTCGTTATGTCATTCACTTCAACTTTCCTCAGAACTGTATCCACCTTCAGCACAGCTGCTTTCAGACGCTTCCTATCTACATCTTTTAATGAAGGCAGTCGCACTCGTTTTGCTTTCGTTATCTTCTTCAACTTTGAGATCATATCTATTTCTTCGGTACATACTTCATACCCACTAATAATTTGCAATTGTCCAACTTGGCGAGGTACCTGTTGCTGCATTGGTTCTACATGTTCTTGCTCGAATTCCTCTCTTTCCTCACCATCTTCAGGTCTTTCGTATCCATAGTAACCATCTTCAATTATACGTCTAATCTCTTCTAGCTCTGCGTCACTTAACCATTTTTTCATCCGAATGCGACTTGCCGGATCCACAAGTCGCTGTTCTGTGACATTGAAGCGGTCTTTTCCATTCCACATATGCAGAATCTTCTTTCTATAACCATTCCTTTTTGGGTCACTCTGGTAATAGCACTCCATTACTATTATTATGATAACAATGATTGAAATACTTAATGTATTTAATGAAATCATTTAAGTATTTCAATCATTATTATCATATCGTGACTTCCGCTTAGGCAGTACATATGACGAACTTGCACCCTAGCTCACCATCTCAGTCGTGGTAGCTCAATGGTTAGAGAGTCTCACCGGTCATCAGAAGGTTGCGGGTTCGATTCCCGTCTAAGGGCTCAGAAATCGTCTTTCTGAGACTACGAGCTTGACGAACGTTCACTAGTCGTCTGATAAATGTCTCTCTCTTATCACTGGTGATCAATTAAGGCTGGATCTGGTAATCACTGACGTACATAGTAACTCACTATTTATAGTAGAATTAACAGTCGGTTTTGAAACCAGAATTAGTGATAATAATGCCGTACGCAAATCAAATCACTAAAAAGATTTGTGTGATCTATGAAAAATTCATATAACATTGTGAAGTTCATCGAACAGTCGACGAGAGCTATTGGGGTGATAGGAAAAAGCAGCCATTGTTTTATGACCTATTGACGAACGATTGAAAATTTGATGAAATTAATGAAAACTTGCTGGTTAAGAAACGTTTTTCGTGCTGTACCGTACAACTTATTTCCTATTTTGTAAAAAAGACAAGGAATGGTCCAAACCTGAGCTGATATGGTGGTAGCTTTCTCGGATAAATATTTTATTATGTGTGACATGGTTCATTCTTTTAGAAAAGTACACGTTATATTGTATTTTATGCTTATTAAATGTACGTATACTTTTAGCCTGCTTGTTCCTTAACACAATTTTTCGCCTGTAAACTCAGTGAGTTAATTTGTATTTTTTTTATGTAAATTGAAATAAAGCATAATTGTTTCCATTATTATTGTTATTACTGTTATTGTTATTATTGTTATTGGCATTTCAGTTTTATTTGACATGCCAGTACTCTATCACACTGAACGCCACCTGGGCCGAGACAAAAGCAACCGAAACTAAAGCACTGACTGGTTGATAAGAAATAGTTCGTTCGACCATTGTCAAAAAATTCACTCTGCCAATCTCGGCAGCTCTCCGCGCGAATTACCGAATTCCACCCGCATTCGTGGTCGCCTTTGGTTTTAATCGTTTCATTAAAACTACCGTCTATGAAACGTACAAAAATTGGGTAGAGTTACTTTGAAGAATTTTACAGGTGGAAAAAGTCCATTCACACTTCATTACAACATCAATAACTTGTAATTTTGCTCAAATTTTAAAACAAGAAGTGCTTATTTTAAAAGCTGTCGTGTATTTCAATTGCTATTCAATCACTGAACTACAGTTATTCCGTACGTTAAGGAAATGATTGCATACGCAGTTGTGCTTAAGGTTTGCGCCATTGACATCTTGGGTTTTAAGCCTTTAAGTGGGTTATTTGGGTTTTAATTTCGACACAAATTACAAACAACATGCAGTTTACGTACAGCTATAAGTGCACAACCTCTATCAAGTTGAACAAATCAACACAAAACGTGTTGTGAATTTTAACGGATTGTTACTTTCGATATCAATTCTCACGCAAGGTTTGAGCATTATATATTTTGTCAGAACTAGGGATCCAAGGATAGTGCAAAGTTTGAAAAGAGAAACGCTTTATCGAATACTTATTGAATAACTTCTTAATAAGTTCTAGAAATGATATAAGCAGAACCGCTGGATGTTTCGTCCTAAAATTCTTCGTGCAGGTCATCAGTAATCGCCAGGAGGCAGTAGCGAAGCCAGATATACCAATGAATTCATATTGATTTCGTGATTTAAATCATGTAATTTGTTAAAAATTTGTATTGTATGACTACAATCCATGTTTGGCTTTCCCAGTGCCAGGAGGTTACTACTAATTATAGACCTTGCTCTTGAAAAATGGCCTTATCGCATGTGGGAGTCTGCTTATATTTTTAGATAATTTTATGGTAATTCGAACTTCAGTAATTTCATTCAAGGAAATGAACATGGCTTTATTCACAACACCAGCCCAATCAAGCGGTCAAGAAAGAACCATGACTGGTGTGAATTTCAATTACAAACATCACCAAGTAAAGTTCAAAGAGCCCATGACCAGCTGAAACACTTGCAAGAGAGCAAAACACCAGTCTCTCTAAAAAATGTGATTATAAAGAATGATGGTAAATGCATTTTTAATCAACAATCATCTGTATCTGCTGCGTCCAACTCTGACATCTCCTTTGCTTACAAGGAGCAACCAGCACCACAACAAAATTTGACAGGTGAGATGTTGAGTCTTGACCTTGGTAAGATATCTGAGTTGGAAGTACTTTCTCCCAAGCAAAAGGCGAATGTAAAGGGAACATAGACTTTGGGAAAAAATGAACCCAAGATGGTTGTCAATCGTGGGAGCCAAGAAATATGCTTTGTGAAGGAAGACTGCATAATAAAAGATGAAACTGGACATGCTGTGATAAATATATGGGGTGCAGCTATAGATCAACTGAAAGATAGTCATAATTATTTTTTCAAAAGTTTAACAGTCAAAAGGTTCCAAAGCAAGGTGTTCTTGAGTATAACACCATCCACTATTTTTGAAGAGATTGCCAACAATCTGCCACCCTTGAAGGGTCCATCCATTCTTAAAGCTCAAGATAAAGAAATTTTTGTTAATAGGCTGAAACTGATCAGCAAATTATTCATATTTGTGTCATGCCAAAACTGCAAGAAACGTATAGACAGTGACCCAGTTTCATGTGTGAAGTGCTCCAATTGTGGAACTCACCAACAAGCAAGTGAGTGCAACAGAGAGGGTTCTGTCAAGTTATGTATCAGAGAAAATGATGGTGACTTGTCGTTGACATGCTTTACAGAAGCCTTTACAACCCTGCTGAAGGAAACCTCTTCTGCAACCGTTGAAAATACAACAGATGAAGTTGCTGAAGCTCTTATGAATGCCGAAGGTTTTTTTCCTGACCTATGATTGTCAGAATATGGTTGTAAAAGAAGTTGAAAGGCTACACCCTGCCACGGACAATTGAAACCTTTGTGACTGAAGAAAGTTACTTGTTCTTGTTATAATTGTAAACTTTATTTTTTACAAAAAAATTGACATTATTTTTGTTGTATTAGGCCCAGAAGGGAATCGTGTAAAAATTTAAAGTGAAATTATTTGGATGTCAGAATATGGTTGTAAAAGAAGTAGCAAGGCTACACCTTGCCACAGACAATTGAGACTTTTATGACTGAAAAATATTAAGTTACTTGTTCTTATTACTATTTTATTTTATTTTATTTTTTTTATTTTTTTATTACTTATTACTTACGTCTATTTATAAAGTTTAAAATAACTACAGCAATCGATAATGTAGTAAATTTGGGAAAAAGATCATCAAAGTGATTGAAAGAATACGTCAAGTTGTGTTTATAATAAACTTTAAAGCCCTTTTAAGAAAAAACTCCCTAAAAGTCCAAGGATTCAGAAACCTACAATTCACAAACACCCTCCGGAAAGTTTACACTATGACTGAATGAGTGACTGACTGAATGACTGACTGATGTGAATTTTGGCCACTCATCACAATACTGCAAAGTTTCTTTGAAACTTCTTTAAAAATTGTCTCGTAGTCCGTTTTTAGGATTCGTAATGGTCGCTATTTAAAATCTATGTGCCTCTTAAGTGGCCTCGCCCACCTCTCTTGGAAACAAATTTTTTCCAATACAAACAAGAGGACCAGATAAGGATAATGCTCATATTTCAGAATATTTTATACGGCCGCCACTTATGAGTAACGTGATTCTGCAATTGAACATGACAAAGAACAAGATGGCCACGTCGATATGTACCTAACAAAGCAATCGAAAAATGTAACGTTAAAACATTAATATAGCCGCCCTGAAAACCATCGGTAAGCATAAATTTACTGAAATAATCAAACGAGGCGAGTTTAGTAACAATGAGAAATATATTACGGATTCAACTAATTTAACTTTCATGCCGTTTTTATCGGGGGAAATCTTAATATCGGTTATGGACGTTGAAAATCAAACAATGATGGCAATGTTACCGTGTTATTTCACTAAAAGCAATCACGTATGGAGAAAAGCTGTCAGTTGAGTTTGACTTCAACCGCTTCAGCAGATTTCTTTCAGAGAATTTGTAACTTTTTATTAACATAAGACCGGTATCCAGTACTTTAATGATTCGAGATTTTTTAAAAATGCTATAATGTACAATTCATATTTATCGCCGAAGTCTATATTGAAATTTCGTCTACGTGAGGTATTTTATACGATAAAATTACCTGGGTTGCACATAAATTGAGTGCTTTGAGATACCTCATTCGTTAGAAATAATCATCTTTAGAACGCGCTGTGCTTGCATAACCATGCTCCGTCCGTTTGAGTACTCTCAGATCACATTTGGTGTGGAAATATTCACAAGAAAGGGGGATATCACACTCCAATCTCTTGAGAAGGCCTAAGCCTCGTTTACCCTACATTTTACAATATTTGGGCAAGGTACTGCTGTACAAGGTTACCAAGACCTACATCTACGGACGTGTTCAGAACAGTTATGTTTTTAGGCACGGGTACACAAATTTTAGCTGATCTGTTCCGTACCAAAAAAGAGCACTACCCGTCCCTAATTCTACCCGTGCTGTGCCAGGAAAAGTTGTTGTGTCAAGGAGGTTGTGGAGCCATACTACCTTTTACTGGTACATATCGCATGTTTCAGGATGAGGAAAATCACAAAAAACGCCCATGCACACACCCCTTGGGTCTATGGAGAGCCTTTAAAAAAACTAGAGAATAACTATGAAAATAACATTTAGTTAAATGAGGATCTGAATTCTGATAGACAAGACGAATATATAACGATAATATTCGATAAACCACAGATTTTAGAATTACTCATACCCCAGGCACAGGAACATGACTTTGAAATAAAGTCAAAATATTACAATTTGATATTCGTCCTGTTTTTCAGAACTCAAATCTAAAATTTCTATTCTGCTGAATACTGTTGACAGAGTGTAAACATGTCACAATGCAATTGAGGAATTCACTTTATTTTTTATGAAATTTAACTTAGAGTTAAACTAGCAAATTCCTCAGAATTAATGCAAAATATTTATTCCAAGAACAACTTACTGCTCTACAAAGTTAAGTCATGTAAATAAACTCTTGTTTAATAAAATGCAGAAGCCGGCTCTGCCTTAAAATTTTGTGGCAGTTGATAACTACCACGCAACAATCCCCTGTTTTCATCACCATCAGGTGAGTTCATCAAGAATACTAATAATATTTCTACTATGTACATCCAACATATTTCCCCTTCATAAAATTAAGATCAAACATTTCACCTCATAGAAACACACATTTTCTCCAGATAGAGCTGGACTGTTGTTCACACAACTCTTCGTCAAATATGTCACTAGATAAACTCTTCCCCAAATAAGTTATACATTCATATATACTATTGGTTCTACAATAATGAATCAAAATTGAAAGAATAGAAAATTTGGATCACGCGAGTATTCGTAAGGTGATCTGGCCTCAGGTGAATATGGGCCAAGAAGATGTGGTGGTTGAGCTAGTACCGAGACTGGTAAATGACCTGATTGGAATGACAAACTTGGATGATGTACTTGGAACTTTACATCTGGTTGGTTTACAGAAAATGGCAAGTTTTGGGAAGTATGAAACACTGGCTGCGTTTGCCTTGAGCACAAATTGGATGCATCTTGTAAACGCATTTGAAAATCTCCATAGAGCAGTTCTCCACCACTGGGCACTCGATAAAGAAAGCCATTACGTGACAGCATACACAAGCCTTTTCCATTCATTCTGAATTTGTCTAGATCAACATCTTTTATGTCGTAAATTCCCGCTGCCCATCTAAGCCACTCCAGCACATCATGAATTTCCCAATTACGGGGATCTGCAAACAGTTAAGATTAGAAAAGTGTCATAAATCGACATTTACCCAAAATACCTTTTTGCTTTGTCTCAACACCTCTCATTAATCCTGGAAAAAAGTTGTTCATGTACTGTATAGAATAGCTAAAGCTCTTGGCATAAACTCTCTTTAAAATATTCAACTAAAAAATAATAGAAAATCGCATCACCAAACTAATTAGTTGTAAATGTAAACTGATGGATACCTGATGGAACTTTTGGCCTGTCAAATTTAAAGACATTATCTTCATCATCAATGTCTGGAACAACGCAATCTTCATGTTGAGATGACACACTTCCTTTTTTACGAGTTGGAGATGGTATTTCTGCAACACAGAAGTGAAAACGTAAAGTTAACAGAGACCATTCATTGTGCCAACATTGGACAATTAAGTTTAACAAAACAGATCTATGGCAATGTGTTGTTTAAAATAATTTTATATTTATTTTATAATAATTTAAATAACAGTTTTTAACCCATAGTTCACAAACAAGCCTTTACCAGCATAAATAGTATTATACCATGATATAAAAGTGTAATGCTTTTGACACAGAGTGTTAAACAATGTGTAGAAAACTAAATGGGTTAGGGAATTGCTGTAGTATGGGATTGAAAATTCTGATGTTTTAAGTGAGGGCCCTTTCACTCTGATGAAGAACTTATACAATTATTACTTTACCCTGACACCATGTCCTATCCCTGACAACAAATTGTTCACTGGACAGGAGGTTGTTTTAGAATTTTGGGCACTATACAGTAAATACCATTAATATGCTAAATTACAACACAAGGCAAGTCTATATGAGTACTTAAATGCTGTTCATTCGATAAAATTTTCTCATTTCCTCGACTTAATTCTTCATAAATGAATTATGTGAAATAGCTTTTCGAAGTGATTTCACTGTCAAAATACAATACTCAAAGGCTAGTTGATAGGTTAAGAGAATTTGATAAATGCTAATTGTCTAGGCAGGAAATACTTTCTCATAATGGTAGGTGAGGGAATTAAACTTGGGTGGCCTTCATCCAATACAAAATCCTACAGAAATGATCGTTAGTGAGCAAAAACAGGGTTTTATTGATCTGATTCAATTGACATGTGATGAATTAGTATATACGCACAAGTCTTCATTATTAACTGAATACTTAAAGGACTGCTAGGAATGTTTGTTGCCTTGGAAACAGGGATTATTCTGAACTATGACGAGAAATTCACAAAATCATACGGTATTGTTCCCACTCATATCTTCCGTTCAATTCGTCAATCAGTCTCGGATATTTAATACAAACGCCGAGCGAAACCATTTTAACCCTAGCCGTTTCGACATAAAGCTTCGGAGCGAAGTTCAATCGTTTATAGATTAAAAAACTGGGAATGCGGGGAAAGCTCGAAGCGTTTGTTTAGTGCTTGTCAAGTCCAAGGGCAAGTATGCATTCTAAACACAGAATGCTTCCGGTGTGGCGGTCTAGGAATGCTTAATGTTCTTCCGGTAGAGAAGCCGATCTCAAGGACTAGATACATTACAAAGAAAAATACATCAGAATAGTACCTACCGTCGAAGTTAACTCGTAAATCGAGGAAGGACTCGTCAACTACATTTTGTTGCCCCAATGTTAACCTGTCTTTGAGCTATTTAAAAAATAAATAAAACCGATTAGTTTATTGAAGTCTTCCCTTTCAGCTTTTCAAGTGCGTCATGAACTAGATTTTTGTGTATTGCATTGGTGCTTTTCATCACCATAAACCAAAGAAATTATACCAAAGAATTATTATAATGAAATTTATATATTCTAAGATCAAATGATCATAATCATCGCGCGTTGAAGGAAATTAACAGCTTTGCCGCAAGGCAAATATTTCACGTCGAGCCTCAACATGGCCTCATGTACGCCGCTCGATACGTTTTGGCTCGAAATGTCAGAAGTAAACTGATATAAAACTTTTCAAGCTTTCTAGGGCATGGTTATAGTGAACTATGTTGATAAAAGCGACAGCAAAATAATGACACAAACAGGGGATGTTGTTAACGAGAACGGCACTCGTGTTCTTCGCGTGTTTGTGCTCTGCCATCTGGCCCAAACGGCGGACACGCTAGTGGAAGTCTAGCGGGCTAAACCTGATCATACCTCAACTTCGTCCAGCAATATCGTCTGTTCCGTTATTCCTAGGCCTTCCTGGCTCTCAATCATCTCTTTGAGGCGAAGAACAGTATAGCACAGAGGAACCCGAAACGTCAAAGGAAATCGTGGCGCGCCGTCGTCAACATTAACACTGAAGAAATGAAAAAAAATGTACGAATAAATTACGTATTAAACCAACCCTGTATGTCTCATTAGTATCAACGTACTGTATATTCACTGGTTCCATCATGATTTTTCGTTGTGTCCGCAAAAAAATCAAATCCCTTGATTGGTGAGGCTTTCTTTGTTATCACTCCAGCTGCAAGGCACAAAATGTCTGCAGGAGACGAAACCATTCAATTAACGTTTACTATGTTAAATTTTTCGTCAGACTGGTAGATCACTCTACGACAAGTCCATCTAAGTATCAACTGAGAAACACTCAAAGAAATATCCTCGCTTAGCTTCGACGAACCACGAAGAATAAAGTCCGTTTCAAGGTTGCACGTATTAATAGATAATGACGTCTTCTTTTTCAATAGGCGATTTCTGACGAAGACAGCACTTTCCGATAGAATCGGAAGGGCGAGGCATTCCTAATATGGTGAAATGGGCTGGTCGGAGACTACCGGTAATATGTTTGGAATGTGTCTGCTCCTCAATAATTAAATACAATTAATTACTCTCGTATTGCCAAATGGTCTCGTGGTGTAACGGTTAGCACCTAGGACTCTGAATCCTAAGATCCGAGTTCAAATCTCGGCGAGACCTGTATTTTGAAAATGTTTCGTTGCTTCTGTTTATCTTTTTTCTTTGATCACAAAACATTTGGTAGATACGTTCTATACTTGAAGTTCATGAAAAGGGCAAATTTAAAGATAAAATCAAAAGTACAATAATGTTCGGCCAGTTCGCTTTCGAAAGTGTGTTGACACGTTTATAGATCTATATTGACGAATCAGTGTGGCCCGTTCGGCTGTATTGAGTGGCCCGACCTTTTTGTCACTAGGGAAAATAAAAATCTAAATTTTTACATTTTAACATCGTAAAGTGGAATCGTGATACCTGATTAGCATTGCCCATCATTACAAAACAATTTTGTGCCGAAATGATCAAAACTGGAACCCAGGACTTTCACCCAGGATTCAAGATTGATCATGAAGACGTTTCAAAAGGACTCTGGGATAACTTATTTTATCAACTGTAGTCATCATCACTCCTGATGATGACTACAAGATAGTCGAAACGTTGAGAAATAACTTATTTTAATTCACATGAATTATTTGGAACAAACTCGTTTAAACAGTCATCTAATAAATTTAGTTTAATGGGCATAGCGTGGCACATGCGCAGCACGATGTGCCAAACGTACTCCCGGTGACAGAAATTAACCTATTCACGCTTCCTGCCGCCCACTGGGCGTAAGTCGTAGCGCGGGAGATATCGCACAATGTGTCGATGAGGCAACAAGCCTCATTACCCAATATTTTATCAGCCAAAAAAACTTTTCCACCCTCTTGAAAATAATCCTGTGTACGCCTATGGATCGAAACATACCCTAACTCAAATTTTCCGTTATTTAGTAATGATATTCAACTAACTCTAATCCCGAGCTTACGAAAAGTAAAAGATCTACATTTCATATTTCCATTTTTAACTTTACCACATGGTTGCAGTGAAGAGGGTCAACCCCCCGTACCAATTAAATAAGTTCCAACCTCGAAATATCTTCGATCGGAATCACTTATATGAATCCTGAATGATGACTCTCCTTTGTTAAAATTTTATTACTAAGTCACTGCTTCATAAATACCATTTCTCGTCGATCGTCTCGACACAAGCATTTCAAGTTTTTACTCAATGGCGCCATAGATTGTATGGCTAGATCGATTAATATTTACGTATGTATTGTTAGGAAGATGCAGAAACGTCGCGTCAATATCAACATTTGATTGCCTGACCGGGTGCTGATATTTATATAGTTACCATGGCGATACGCTTCACCCTAAGCTGCTGTAATACAAACAGATGAACACACTTAAATTTTAAAATATGAGATGGACAGCGTTGACAAATCCGGGTGTTTCTCGCATTAGGAAGCCCTTGCTAAACTCAAATTAAAAGCAAGAAAAAGAAAATCAACAATAGGCGTCCACGGATCTTAGACTTAGTTTTGTGAGATAGGAAAAAAGATGTCTGGAAGTGCATTTCTATGGTAACTATTTGAAGATAAGTAGCCAGTTGTTAAATACTAATATTGCATTCAAGTGTCGTTGCCTTCGTAATGCTTTCAAAGATTCAAAGGTTTAATATCCCACCCGTCGATCTAGCCCCCATAGCAAGTAACGTCATAAACCGAAAACGTCATATATATATGCTTATATCAAGTTAGCCGTAAATTATAAAGAAAAATGTAGCAGATTCTTCATTTTTCAATTTTTTTTTTTTTTAAGAAGACTGTGGAGAATTGATTTTTTTGTTTCATATAAACACTCTAAACACAAAGGGCCCGAATTTAAGGTGGGCGCCAGCGGATTGCATCCAGACAAGCGGGGCTCCACACCAACAGCTCAGTACCATATTGCAGGGCTTGTCTTTCTGTCTTATTGTAATTATTTCCATCTTACACACATTTTCCACTGAGCTAACTGAAGTTTGGCAGAAAGTATCGTAAAAACACATATACTTGTGTTAAACAAGCGATAAACAATGTTAAGTTTGGTGTAAACCAGCACATTTTATTTTATCACTAAAGTTTCGACCTGTTTCCTCAGGACTTCATCAGAGCTGTAAACAACGGCATGTTGGCTCACCTTATATAAATAACACAACTATTTGGAAAATCACGCAAGAAAACATTCTAATTTTAATTAAATAAAACTAAAGACAACTGGGTCAATCAACCCAACAAAGCCGTCCTTGTGCTGTTTAGTGGCTGTCCTTCTTGGCAAATCGTAGGATTTCTTGGGTATGAGTGTTCAGCGGAACTGTGAAACCTACAAGTGACATTTTATTTGCTTTGTAGAACTCTTCTTCCTTCGATAATTTAAGCGTTGCCAATGTCTTTTTCATAAGATTTTATATTTTCGAAGATATTTTATAGTATGATTATTGTTGGATGTGTGCTGATGTGTGCTCTGGGTTAGTTTGTACGGTAAACTTTCCATTTGCGATTTCGGGTTGGACCCTATTTACTTACATTTTTCAATACGGGGACTTGCGAATCCTCCGGAAACACAAGTACAAGGTGACAAGTATAAGTACAAGTATGGGTTTACGAAGTGTGCACCAGCCCACAGGTTTGCCGCTCTTTTTAATAAGTCTCAAACTCACAATAATCGGTTTAGACCCTTGCGCCAGCTGAGGTAATTAAATGAGCGAGGTTGATACAATCAATAAAACATATACAGGACGAAAAAATAAGTTAGCAGATTTACATGTAATAGATAAAGCATGAGAACCCGATCTGTATCTGATTTACAAGGCAAACTGCAAGCGAACCAAAATTGTCATTGTTTGTGGCACACGTTTTGTCACTGTTTATGATCTTAATTTTTTAAAAAAACTTTTCTCAAAATGCAGAATGCTTAAAAAGATGCTTGAAAAATCAAAAATTTCCTGGTCCATGTACAGAACGGAAACCAGGTCCGGAAATGACCAAAATCGGAAATCATGGTTTCTTATGCCAAAACAACCCAATCTCCCCCTCAAATTGAGTGTATATGCTAATTGTCAACTTGCAGTTAAATTGACTGTAGTAGTCAATTTCAAGAGACACTTAAAATTCAGGGGTGTGTGATTAAGGTAACCCTGACCCTAGCTGAACCCTACCCAAATGGCAAATGAAGATGTTAGCCCAACTTGAACCGAATTCCAATCATTTACATTCCTAACCAACTACCTCATCGTGAGATTAATTTATCACATCTCTATTCACGTACAAATTGTGGGAGGGGTATCACGAAATATTATACCTCAATTTTAAATTGTCCAATGAAAAAACAGGATTTATACCATGTGACGAGGTGATTTTTCACTGTATCTCACTCCAGATCACGATTTAGCAGTGTGGAGTGAGATATAAAATATATCTCCCTCTTGAGCGGATGATATAAAATATATATAATGCCGCGACATTTTGAGCACTACACGCGCGACCACACGCAGCTAAAAAAAGCAAGAATAAAATGGCGGGAGCTGAGTCTGTATCGTTTGAAGCAGACTCAGACGAAGACTCATACACGGAAGTCTGCATATTTGTTTTTTTTTCGGCATAATATATCATTCATAGAGCCTCCGCTCGGGTGATTCGGCAACATATTTCGCCGAATCACCCTCGCTCCGGGTCTATAAATGATAAAAATCGACTCTTCAAATTGACTACTACAATCAATTTTACTGCTACAGTGAGTTTGACTGCTACAGTCAATTTGACCGCAAGTTGACATTTAGCGTATACACTCAATTTGAGGGGGAAATCATGTTGGCCAAAATCAGTGCCAAAGTATATTAACCTCGTCTCTAGGGTCCTCTCAGAATGCGCTGGGCAATGACCTAGCGCTGGGAAATTGAGAAAAAACGTCTGCGCATGCGTCATTTTTTTACAACGGATTCGAAACGAACTGATGAACGTTGGACGTACAAATGGGGTTAGCACTAAAATCTGGAACAGTTGAACACCGGAACAAAAAACCCGGAACGCTGGAACATCGGAACAGAAAACCCGGAATGGGAGCAAAAGGAGTCGCTGGAACAAAAATCTCGTCCGTATAAATCCAGTTACGTAATTTAGTTTTGGCGCCAAATTTTCAACAAGGCCCAAAACAACGCGGGGGGCAACGTTAAAACATCAACCTTAGGCAACTTAAACGTTACCCGATAACTTGCCCTAAACTTCAACTAAGATTCAACTAAATTCTTTATTTGTCAAATATTATTAATCATTTATTATAAGCAGATTGTTTCATAGTTTTTTGAAGACGTCTTTTTCTCTTCCCTCTGCTCCACGAAACAGTAAATCGTGCGCGATTAGATTTTGCTTTTGGTATTAAGCAGCATCGCCGAGAGAGAAGAACCTGAAGTCACACTAGTCACGAAAAAGGTAACTTAAGCTTTTTGAAGCCGAAAAGTGACAATGTTCTGGTATACGGCAAAACTTTGTCGTCGTTAACTATTACTTTCGTGATCAATCCTTTAAAATTAAAACGGTTGCGGGTTCGAGTCCCGTCTGGAACTCAGAGTTTTTCTGAGTCCTTGGCGTTCCACAGTTTGATCAGCAAAATTTCCTAAGACTTTAATAGCATCAAACTGCAACTCAAAATTTAAATTCATTTGTTTTATTTTAATTGCATTAAAATAAAACGTGATGTTCCACAAACTATACATAGTATATTACTTTCGTGTTTTAACTAACCTATGAAGGTGCTCAATATTTTTTAAATGACTGGAGCTACATGCATGTACGTCCGAGTGACTTAATCCTCCCATACCTCTTACATTTGTTTCGCTATCTTGCATGCCTGAGGTCAAAACTTAAGTTTGAGGAAAAGTTGTAATCAAATCGAATTCCTGTCCACAGTGTTTGTGACCGTTCTTTTAAAACTTTGAATGAAGTTACAAGCCACTTTTTTGAAATTGACCAGGAACCTAATTACACTTACAAAAAAAATTCAATTACAGAAATTCACAAAAATTTGCTATTTAATCAGAAATGTCAATCCAACGTCTCTTAAAAACTGGCGAAATTGATCCGAACATCATTTGATTCATTTTTCTTTCTGATCCTGGTTTTCTGTTCCTGTAATCGCAGCGTTCGGGCTTCTCGTTCCGGCGTTCCAACATTCCCGATTTTTCTTATGTTTTTTGGCTAAAGTGACTAGTGGATCATAATCGCCTAAAGTAATGTACAAAGAAAGACTGCAATGTTTATAAGGAAGTAAGTTTAGTTTTTACAAGCATTTTGAGTTATTTATAGAATTTACGGCAACGACATTGTCGTCCTATAGTTGTGTCGTCGAGTAAATATGCATAACCGAAAGTTGTGAATGATTATCCCGAACTGATTTGAGCCTACCGGCATTTATTTAGTACGTGTAAACCTTGAGGATATGCAAGGAACAATTATATGCAGCAAGATTAATGACAATACAACTAGAAATAAGTGTACGCAACAACCACTAGCGAACGTTAGCATCATACCCTTAAGAATACAAATTATAATTGAGACGAGAAAAAAAAAACTTAACTGTTGAGAAGTTAAAAGTTGTCTTAACGTGATGAAAATTAACAATTACCTGGACAACTGAAAAATTGCCGATAGTCATGCACCCCTTTCCTAACACAGACTCTTATAAGGGCAGTTTACTTGAAGAATTCAATCAACAAAGAAAAAACAATGCCAAAAAAATAGTTAGGGACCAGTCATAAAGTATTTACTAGAGAGGGGTGGAGGATAAATGATACATTTTGGTAAATATTTTTGTACCCACTCAAAACTGCCAGGAAAAAACTTAATACCCCTTAGCAGTGTTTATCAATATGGTCATAGCCCCCTCACCTGCACATACTTTCTGTGGGTTAGTGCACTTGTATCCTTGCACTAGATACAAATCCTATTATTCGTGCCCCCCTAGGAGAAATAGAAATTTTCATGCCCCTCCAAAAGTACTGAATATTTTTACATACCCCCTAAATATCCTCCACCCCACTCTAGTAAATACTTTATGATTGGTCCATTAAGCTGATGTAAATTTGAAACTTTGGCTTTAAGGCTGTCAAGAAAACTAAAAGAGAAAAAGAGAAACAAACTAAAAGCATAGGAGTGGAAGTTTACGCATCTATCAATGTTATTCCACACTAGTGTGACTAAGAAAATGTCATGATTTAGATATAGCATCAATAATATTATTACTAATCTTTGTAGTGTCGCATACTTGCTTAAGTACATGCAATTGGCCATCCAGTGAATAAACAGTACCATTGAAATGAAAGTTTTACTTGCTAATTAATACCTTAACTTCTTAGCAGTATAAAATATAATATAGGGTACATTAGAGTTGACCTAAGGGCACAATTTGTTTGCACAGAGCAAATGACTGACAGGTGCAATTTAATTGTTCACTGAATTGTCTATTGTTAACAGACTCCTGTCAACATCAAAAAAAAATTACAACAACAAAAAGGTGAATATCATGAATGTTGGTAGAGTTATGAATACCACTGATACTGTAAATAACAAAATTTGAAGTCCAAGAACTGAAGCTGGTAGTACACCACATTAAACATTCAATAATCCTGATTTTACACTTCCAAAAGAAACAAATTGTTCTGTTATGTAAATATGACTTAGTTACAGTAAACCAGTTGCACACTTCACTCCTAAATCCAAATCTGCAAAAGAATGTGGTGATTGGCTGTATCAAAAACTTCGAGTAAATTTTAAAAAAAAAATACTACATGAGTACATGTAGTAGCCATTCTCTATTGCTCTTTTACTTGCCTGGTCAGTAATTGATAAAATTGCATGTAATATACTGTACATGTAATGTAGAATGTTTAACTTGAATGTCATATAGTGTGGTATACAGTACCAGCTTGTTGATATTGTAAAACTAACAAATTTTCTTGAACATGACCTTTTAAGGACATAGTTAATTAAATATCAAAAACAAAGGGAATAGAATGATACAAAATATTGGTTATTTTATATAAATAGACATTAATCCTGGCTTTTTTAAAATGATCACCAGGGAGAATACTACAGTATTTAACAAAGAACCGTTGAAGATAATTCCCAATGATTTTGAAATAATTTCTTTAGTAAATTTCAAAATATTAATTGATATAGATGTTGATACAGTTATAAACATCATTGATACTGCGTAAAACTCTGTGATTCACATCATGGTACTTGTGGTCTTTAAACACATTTAATCAATGGCTAGAGTAGAAGAATGAATTCGGGTAAAGAATAATGATGTAGTTGGTACTCCGAGTGACGAACCATACCGGACAAGTAGAGAAAACTCTACTTGGCCCGGCAGAGATTCGAACCCGCGACCTTCGGTTTACTAGTCCGAAGCTCTACCGACCCACAGGTCAAGTTGGGAGGTGGTCGCAAAACTGATGTTACTTCGGCTCTTGATATTTCGAAACACATTCTGGTTTCTTCCATATCGGGACATTTAAATCCAATCCGATTTTCAATGGCTGGAGTAGAAAAATGAACTCTTTCCTTTAGCCAAAGAAGCATATCCTCGGAAGCTTCTTTGGGTACTTCTGCCACATTAGCGCCATGATTGTGAAGAAAGTGAACATGACTGTGTATCACAATTACCGTTTTTGTCAAGTCCCCTGACAAAAGTTATTGTCTCCTCATTTATAATAACAAATGCTGCTAAAAATAATTAACGTTGGCAACGTTAATTATTTACTCTAATGTCACACAATTTACTTGTCAAGAGGAGAACACCTAACAGTGTGAGAAGGGAAAGGGTTTTATCCACTTATTAAGATTTATATTGAAAAAGTAATCGTTCATTCTTGTATGATTTACCTGTTTAGTTTTATTAATATTGTTTGATAAAACCTGAAATTTTCCGAGCAACGATTCCGCTGCTTACCCAGCAAGGACAGTATGAGCTTTCTCACTGCATCCTCTCTTATAATCTGGAACAAAATGCTGCTGAAATGAACTTGACTGGGTTATGCCACTGATCATTACATCACTAATCACATCTCGGAGATGTGATTAGTACTCCTGAGTCTGTTCGGGAGATGTTGTTTCGCAGCTTGGAATGCCTTATTTTTACTTTCTTTTTGATGAAAACTGTTAGCCAATTTTGTTTTGTTGCATAATACTTTGGACAACACTCAAAAAGTCTTTCTGGTGTTGGGTATCACAAAACATCGACAGTGTTGATTTGTCATAATGTTTATGTTTTCAACAAATGAATAAGATGGCAAATTATTGCATGACTGTAAGATAATCATCTAATTTACCGCTTCTAAACACCACTGTATAATGATAGAAAAGAAGAGGCAAAATATAACGTAACGGATGCAGGATCACAACAAATTCAACATCTTTACAAAGCTGGAACTTCTTCATGACCATTTCTCTTATAAGCAACCATCCCAGGAAAGCAGAAGTTGTAATTAGAACTGAAACTTGGAATGGTTTTGGTTTCACTGATAGATCTTTTTCAAAAAGATGTAGATATAACTCTGTGGAGAAGAAATGGAATAGTTGAACTACATCTTCTGAAGCATTTAATATGACATGGAAATTAGGACCTTGTTCAGGAATGAAGGAATCTAAGAATGAGTTCTCATTTGACTGTGCAATTAGCTTTTTTATGAAGTTGACCAAACACCAGGAGCTGCCAAGGCAAATTT
The DNA here is from genome assembly GCA_036872915.1 of Nanipora kamurai. Classification (NCBI taxonomy): domain Eukaryota; kingdom Metazoa; phylum Cnidaria; class Anthozoa; order Scleralcyonacea; family Helioporidae; genus Nanipora; species Nanipora kamurai. The sequence goes on along the minus strand of JBAHVQ010000297.1, from coordinate 745,849 downwards.
CTGTAAATAAGGAGTCAGGGGTGGGCAGCTCTGCAGTTCAAAATTCAGGAAAAATTTGTAATTTTCTATGGACTCAAGATCTTGCTCTGATTCTGACACAAGAATGCAAGAATTCATAAGGCTCCTTTTGTCCAGTTTATCATAAACTCTAGAAAAAAGATTGAAATCAGACAATTACTAACCAAAAGACCTTATAGAGGCATGTGTTTTACACCGTGTAGTTTGTTTGTGTTTGCCTTTAAGTGTTTAGGCATACCATGGTTAGATCCATTGACCTAGCGTAATTATGGGTAGCGTGGACAGGTTTTTATTGATGTATTTAATCTATATATGCATGCACACGCATTTAACTGCTTATATCCAGTTACCTAAATTGCTGAATTTGTTTATCTATTGCTTCAGTATTCACATGGTGAAAAGTGGATGGGCAAGATTGTAGGTATGTTCCATTGTGATCTTTTAGTGCTTTCCCAACTACTTGTTTGGCCTTTTCAACAATTATTCCACATTTGCAAATTGTCATGGATCCAGTGTGGAAAACTGTTCTTTGCCGTGTATATTCAAGGGATTTTCTGGAAGTTGAATTGCTGGTATGTTGTGAATATCGAGGAAACTGGACACCAAGTGGGTTGCTACACTCAAATTCAAATTTGTTGAAAGTCTAACTGTTTTTATGTTATGAAAATCGTCAAGCAAATGCACCATCAATTGTTTTTTCTAAAAGATAAAAGTGAAAGAAAACACAATTATGTCATGTGTACTGGTTTGATTTATAAGACCAGTTTTCAGGTCAACCATTACTGATTACTGTACGAAATTTGGCATACTTGTATTGCTTGCTTTATTTGAATTTGGAGGTTTTCTTCATGATACCTTCTAACCTCATTCTTATATTTGTCTGTTGCCCATGGTGTGAGACTGCATCCCAACATATTACCCAATACTAGCCCAGACTTTGATAAGCTGCGGCATGATAGGAATTAGACCAGCATCTTTCTGTAATTTGCTTGTTGTTTGTGACCTGTTAAATACAATTTAAGTGCAGCATTTAATCCTTGGAAATACTTATTGACAACAATATGTATGTCAGTGATATAATTATACTCTTATTAAGTATAGAACTGGTCGTATTTCTCTGGCTATTTAATATAACTATTTGCACTAAAATGAGACTGTTCTTTTGAATTACCATACTGTATTACTAAGGAGTTAAGGTTTCATAGGTAGATTATAAAGGTTGTGATGGAGTCTAACAACCATCAAGACACCCAAGACTGAAGTATTTAATTTGGTGTATTTGCAATATCGTTGGTGTTTGTCATGGTTTTCTGCACATTGTAATTTTGTTAGAAGAATTAAATATCCAACAACAATATAGCAGTACCTTTAGTATGCAAGTATATGCAAGATTCCCACTGTCCTCTGAAGAATTTATTTTTTCTCTTTTCTGATATAGGCCTTCCATTGTCCCTTTGAATAGAATTCAGGATTTTATCAAATAAACTTGGAGCATGTTTATCTGCAAATAGCTTCATTGATGATGGAGCATAGAGGAACTGACTGTTGCTTCCATCGATACCATTGTAGTACCTGTACAAAGCTAAAGCCAACTGAAATTTTTCAACCAAATCTTGAAAATCAGTTTCTGTGGGAGTAAAACAATGCTTCTAACATTCTGTGACAGGCAAATATTGTATTGTTTATCATTTTCTATGAGTATAGAAAGATGAGAAAGGTGTTTAAATGCAAATAACAGATGTAGACTGTTTCAAAGTATATTATTTTACCTTGAACTTTTTCTAAAACTTTTTTCCAAGTTTTATTATCTATTTTTATTTCATGTCTTTGGTCCATGAGAACAAAATCCACAGGTATTGATTGTTTCCTCCATACATAAGGGGCATCTGGGTTAATACTTTCTTTAGGCATTTTTTCAGAAATCGGTAATTTAGAGTATGATTTTCGACCAAAAACCATAGGCAGCAGATAATTTGAAAAAGTATAAAACAAAACATATTCCGAATATAATCATCTTGTAGAACTCAAGATATGATTAAAAGTAACTTTTTGGATGAGTTGTATATAATTCAATGGATCTAACTTCAATGTCAAGTATTTGCAATTGATCACTTCACAGTTCAGTTGCAACTGAGCTTTCTATGTTAAAGCTACTCTATCACGGCTACCATGAAAAAATATACAAATCCTTGGTGGAAAAACAAGGGTTGATACTTCCCTTTTGCCTCTTTGCGGGACCAGTATACAAAGGGTGTGGGCAAAAGTGGACGTCAGTCTTGATTCAACAGTCCAGACATACTTTGGTTCCAGGTTTGTACTCTGCCAGTTTTCTCCTTTCTACATCAAATGGTCTATACCAGGGGTCCTCAAATGGCGGCCCGCGAGCGATTTCAATCCGGTCCGCCAATGATTTCCAGCTTCAAAAACCCCCAACTAAAATGAAAAGGTTTTGAATGCCAAAATACGTACAAAGTACGAAATACCGTCCCGGTTGCCCGGGATGAATTTTATCCCAGGTAAGAAAAAGCGCGGGAAAGTTTAGAAAATGGAGCCAAAGAAACAAAGATTTGTTACACTTTCGCGATTTCAGCAAGTATTTACGCTATGTCTGTCAGGGAATTTACTTTTACTTTGGCAGTTGCGTTTATATGGAGACCGGGTCGTCCCTCGGTTGAAGCAGCCGGGACGAGTTTTTTTTCCATATGAACGCAAAATCCTGGTTCACCGGAATAAATTCGACTGAATTGCGCATGGTTGTACTGTTCCCCATCAGGGTCAACAGAACCACCAAAAAAGAAAATGAAAGAAAACAACATCTGTTAGGTCGAAAGTTTGCGTTTTGATGCAAGCAGTGTATAAAAACAAAATTCCCTACAGCTGATATACATACATGGCGAATTCATCCCGGCATACCGGGACGTCCCCGTCTCCATATAAACCCAACTGCAAAAGTAAAAGTAAATTATCAGCAAGACGCGATCCCGGTATACCGGGACATCTTGGTTCACCGAGACTACATAAACAGGCCCTTCTCGTTGGATGACTCACGAAGAAGGAGCAGGTCAATTGCGGACACTTTTGGCAATATAAAAGTATCAGAGATCCGCAGTCCAGTTACATACAGGTCAGTGTTTCTAGCACCTTGGGCGCGCGGAAGGTCATAATTCATTTAGCCCCCAACTTTAAAACACACTATGCGGGGCCAGAACCTTCAAAGGACTGATATTTGTGGTTACTTCAAAACCCTTTAACAGGATGATCCGATGAACGCAAGCGGGATTTTTGCCAACTCGAAATTCGTCATTCCTCTCGCGGAGTTTAGAAAACATTTAATTAAAATAAATTTTCAAAATTAATGTAAATTTTATAATTTTGCGTTGTTCACGCGACCCGAGTCGACAAGCTGTTGACGTTTATTCAGATTTCTACAAATACGTAAAGAATTCAGCAAAGAGCAGCTCACGAGATGTTTCAAAAGCGTTGTTAAAATGTTTATATCCGTTCGACATTCTCTATTGGAAGCGAGGTAAACTCTTCCACCAGGAAAGAGCAAAACTAGCCGATTCAAAGTGACTACGGGGAGCGCCATGAAATACGGATTTGACAAATTCGGACCTGTATGACCGCTGACGACCTGCTCTGTTTCTACAGGTGGTCTATTAGAAACCGAATATTGTATTCTTAATTTTTGATAAGTGGAGAGGATTTGGGTAATTACCAAAATGAAAAATCATGCACAGAGATAAATCGAGTATAGCTACCTAAAGGAAAAAGGAAATGAGCGAGCCATGTTCCATGGAAACAAACAAATCACAGGAAAAAAATTTGGGTATACTTAGGGTGAAAAAAAAATTCATGTAAGGAAAAATTGCCCAACCCTCCTCAAAAAAAAAAAAAGATTTGTCCCTTATAACCATGAATTCCTGCTTGTCAGGAAATAAAAATTTTCAATCGGAGTTGCGATAACCCCGATCCATTCTTGTATTTGCTTCATGCGACATGTCCGAACTTGAACCCTGAAGCCATAAATCAAACGAGAACGCAACTCACCGCAGGTTTTAGCCTGACTCGTATGACCGCCAACTTGCGACAACTTGCGCTAGCTTGCGACTAATTTGAGTTTGTTCAAATTTCAAGTCAAATTTGACGTGTTAACAACCATTGTCCAACAGGCTATGGAGAGAAAATCCCAAAGGAAAATAGGGTACGGTACTGATGAGCTTATTACACCCAAACATTTTCCGTAACAACTTCGGAACTAGCAGAAATACAGAACTTGCAGCGACTTGTACCACCGTTTGTAGTCAGAAGAAAAATTGCGTTCTCGTTTGATGAAGCCTTGAGTTCGTGGAGAAACCTTCACAAACGTACTTTTTGGCGGGAGTCCCCTCCCGAAGTGGTGGTAGGAGTGCTTAACAAAACTACGACGTAGCAACACATTAAGTACTATTTGTTTGGTTTCCAAGTAGCAACACTAATAAATGATTGATTTTTAACTTCATTCCCATAGTCGATCCTCAGCGCAGGGTGAACATATCAATACTTCGGGTGTTCCTCTCCAATGTTAGGAAATATGTTCATTTGTCAAAGACAGGGAGCTCTTTTTATACAATATTCTTCTGGCTATCCTACCCCTTGAGGCACTTTTTAAAGCCTGTGGTTCATTTGATCTTTCGGATCGCGACAGTGGCTACGATCGCTGAATTAGAACCTGTTTTTAATTCTGCGATGGTAGTCGCCACAATCGTTACTGTCGCTGGGGTCAATAATGCATGGTGTCCATTTGATTGTTCCAACCGTCACAGTTGCTACAATCGAAACCTGGTCGGTGCCCATTTAATCGTCAGGATGACCGATTGCTAACGTGCTTCTCCGCAACCTTGTAACGATCGTGGCGATCAAATGGTCACCAGGCTTTAACCACCGTAAACATTTCTCACTCAAAACCGCACCAAAAAATCAAGAATGGGAGGAACATGAGAATCACTCTGAGTTGATGTCACCAGCTTCACATAGGATAACTACGGCTTGGTTGACCAAGCATGACCTGGAAAGGACTACAACTTGAAATTTAATAAATTTACTCATTTCTCCTGCTGCTATGGATCGGTAACGCTCTCTCATTCTAGAACGATATATTCTTAAGCTTTGTACCAATTCCACGCAAGAGTATCGAGAATTGTTACAACTATTTCAAGCAAATTCACCCTACCATGCCATGAAGAAGCCAGACGTCAAAATGGGAAAAAGCCGAACCACAAAATGTCTATAATGTTGCATAAATATCAGGTAACTGCATCTGATAAACCTGCACTGCAGGTGTAAAACTACACACCAAAATCATTCTTTATGGTGAAACACATTTCGAATGTTTGACATTCTTTTCATGCAGAAGAAAAGAACATGGTGATTTTACTTAACCGCAAAATGGAAAGGGAATAATAACACAGACCCTTGCATGTGTTATGGTAACAAGCTCACACGGCGCTTTATTGGGACACATTTCGTGGTGATCGAAGTGCTGTGATGAAATTTCTCCAAGGGTCAGTAGAGAAACTGAAAAAAATGTAGCTAGAAAAACAGAGGAACCTTCAAGTGCTACAAAAAGAACACAAGACGTCTCCATAGTAAACATTTCTCGATATATAAAGGTCGACGCACCAAGTGACAAACTTGAATTTCTCCTCCCCTTTGTGACGTCTTGTCCTATTGACCTTTGGAACTCGTTGGAAACCATCACTGAGTGGTCGAATCTTACCAAATCCAAGGCTCCCTCGGTAAGACATTGTCCATGGCAATTAACCCAGAACATTATATATACATCCGTAAACGACCTCATTCTTTTATTACGGTCACCAAGCGTTAAAGTTGTCTCATCTCGGTCATAGATTAACGGTAGAGTGATATGTTGTTTACAAAAGTTTCTGTCGAAGCAACACAATCCAGAAAAAGCACGTTTATATTTCAAGAGTATTCGAGAATAGTTGAGTAAAATCAACCTAAAAATCGTTTACTATTAGCAATCAGTTTGAGGCAGTCATCATGTGTTACGTTGACACTACAGTTTGAAATAACAACATTACTCAGTTGCTTGTGGTGAACCGATATTCAGCCTGGCGACATAATAAGGACGTCGTCTCTATACCTCTTAAGTTGATTGGGAAGACGCCTATGGCACTTTAGGTGTGAAAGAACATCAGATTCCAGTTGTTCCGTAACCTCGTTTTACTAACGAACCAAGTACTGGTCGGGCATTTTTTTCTTAAAATAGGTGACAAACTTAGTTTTTCATTTCATCCACACCATGATTGTCAAAACTTCGATCTTCTTCTTTTCTTGATAAGCGATTCTCGTAACGCAATCTATTAATAAAGACAAATAAATCACGCTGCTGCGCATGAAACAATTACATGGACAATTCTTCAAGCATTTTCAAGTCAAATCAGTACGTAACCCAAACCCAACCACTTTTCATAGTAATATGTAACCAAGCAACTGTCGTTTTTCATACAGTATAATTATATTAGCTTTTGACAGGTGTCATTACTTTAAATCTCCGAAGAAAATCATAGGCAATTGTTTCTGCATGGTAAAATAAGACAATGCTATTTGTCTTGGACTAATTAAAAAAATGGAATCTTAACGCCACTAAATGTAAGGGATTCTAATTGGGAGCGTTAACGGCGGGCAAATAAAAAAAGCTGTGTGTCTTTCGTCATCAGTATCTTCAATGTACAGAAATTGCCGTGGTAAACAAAACAAAAGCATATGCATTACGCTCTGGATCAAAATGTGGGCTTGTAAAAATCCATCATAACATGCATGCGCAGTGCATGACTGACCGAGGTTTTCTGGAAAATTCATTACCAATAAAAAATAGAATAAAAATTTAATTACTACGAATTACATAATCAAAAACCAAGCATCCTGAAGTGTCACTCTTACGAAAGGCCGTCGCTACGTCAGATCTACATACTTTAATTCTTTGATTTTAATTTTCCCTACCATTTGGTCTTATACACATCCTAAAAACGCTCTGATTGGGCAAGCCAGAGACACAGATAAGGTGATTTCCATTTTACACTAGAGTACACTATTCCGTAACTTCAGAAGGATTTGAAACCACCTTGCCTATTTCATAAAACAGATAGAAAGTAGCTGTCGTGCTTCTGCACTTTGACGTAAACATGTGACGCAGTTTCAACTTGAAAACATTTGGCTAGGTATTTTGCTGGTCGAAAGGACGTCATTCTTCTTTCCAATACAGAGTAGAGACACTTGAGCATATTCGTATTTATTCACTAAACAATGCGTACTAAATTTCGTGTAGAATATGCCTAAAGGCTTCCATGAGAATTTGGTCGCTTCGCGATGCATAGGTAAACAGTCTTCCCTTTGACCTTAAATGGACAAGATGCCTCAACTTGACTTCCACACTGGGTTGAGCTGTGTTTAAAGACTGTCTTGCATGTCTTGCAAGACTGTCTTACGTGTTACTAATACGCGAGAAAAACGGTCTGGATAGTGAATGTTTTTACAGGATTCTACCTTGCTGTTACGTTTAAATGGACCTGGGAACATCGCTATAATCTAGGATAGCACCTTTGACAAGTGCTACCTACGTCAGGGTTACGGTTGACCTGGATACGGATTAAATAGTGCACTACTAGCCTCTAGTTATGGTAAGTAGCCACAAGACATCAAGTGACAGTTTAGATATGTATATTCAATGGGTATATTCTCCAATTGGCTGTACGTATTTGGTGAGCTGCATGAACTTTTTACCTGAAATTTGTCATTCTAATTAGTAAGAAGGTTTGTTACTTTAATACGCCAGGGGATGGATTCAGTCTCACCGAAAATAAGAGGTTATTGATTTACACAATGGGAAAGCAACTCTCATTTTATGTTGAGTTGAAACGATAATTAAGATGAACGTTTTATAAGCAATACTAACGTCAATGTAATTTTATCTTAAATAGTCATCCTGGTTAGCATTAAGCGTTATGTAAAAAACACGGATATATCAACCAATAAACGTGGAAACGCTATCCCTAAACAACGTTTTTCAAGCTGTTTAAAACACTCCGAGCAAGTGTAGTATCAATTCTTAAAATTCTCGCGCTGTGCGCTGTAATTTTTAAACTTAGTATAACATTGCCGTTCGTGTTTTCAACACTGAAACAGTAACAATGCACACAAATACTCCAAGGTTTACAAAATAATTTTAATACGACATGTTGATGTTGGAAAGTCGTTTACTACTTTTGTTGTCAATCAGCACAGAAAGTGGGTGAAACCGCCAATCCTGGGCATGATTTAAAACAACCTGTCGGGCGAATGGCAATGGATAGGATGTTGAATAAATAAAAACGAAAAAAGACTGAAGTACAAAGAAACATCAGGTAGTGCGCACGGACAGTTCTTGTAAGCTTCCCCGCATTTTAGACTTAGAATAAGCTCGAAAAAACAGATTATCCACGTCCCAACAGGCCCTCACCAATTCGTACTTCAATTACAAAATCTAAACACTACTAATTTTAACTCATTGGTGATAGTGAGTTTTCCCCTTTGACGAGTAAAATCGTCTGGCGTTAGCCAGAGTAAAACAGTCTGGCGTTAGCCAGAGTAAAATAGTGTGGCGTTAGCCAGAGTAAAGTAGTCTGGCGTTAGCCAAAGCAAAATAGTCGCACGTTAGCCAGAGTTAAATAGTCTGACGTTACCAGAGATAAATAGTCAGCCGTTAGCCAGAGTTAAATAGTCCGACGTTAGCCAGTGTAAAATAGTCTGACGTTAGCCAGTGTAAAATAGTCAAACGTTAGCCAGAGTAAAATAGTCTGACGTTAGCCAGAGTTATATAGTCTGACGTCAGCCAAGGTAAAATAGACGTTAGCCAGAGCTAAATAGTCTGAGGTTAGCCACAGTAAAATAGTCAGACTTTAGCCAGAGTAAAATAGTCTGACGTCAGCCAGAGTAAAATAGTCAGACGTTAGCCAGTGTAAAATAGTCTGACGTTAGCCAGAGTTAAATAGTCTGACGTTAGCCAGAGTAAAATAGACGTCAGCCAGAGTAAAATAGTCTAAAGTTAGCCAGAGTAAAATAGTCAGACGTTAGCCAGAGTTAAATAGTCTGATGTTAGCCAGAGTAAAATAGTCA
>JBAHVQ010000297.1:724202-736575 GCA_036872915.1 Nanipora kamurai | reverse complement strand
AACATAAATTACATCGTTTTGATCCTCCTGTATACGAAATAGCATGTTTTAAAATAGACCATTTTGTGGTGAAATCTGGTTTGTTGTTTTTCAGACAGTCAAGGTTAGTTATAGCTGCATGAACAGCATTAAGTCTCTCATCACAAAACATAACTCACGCGTAATTAGGAAAAGCAAACCACAGAGTAAGGCCACGAAAAAGATAAAAACAATTTGCTGAATAAAAGATCAGAAATAGTTTCGGATAGCATGTTCGTGAATAATGTTCGTGAATAATGTTTCGGACAGAATTTTGTTCACATGTAAATTTAAATGCATTGATTGTGATTTATTAAGGTGTAAAGTGTGATATTACTCTTATACGAAGTATTGAGGTGCAGTATATTGTGAACCTACGGTCCTTGTTAACATAGCCTATTTACACCATTTTCTCTTCATTAAAGCAAGCTATGTTCATTTGAGCCGTTCGCATATTCAACAGAGCTTTTCAACCTTCAATAACGTCAATCAAATTTCAACGGCGATAAAAAAAAATTCATTTACAACAAGTAATTAAATATTCTGTTAAATTGAAGTTCATTAACGTCAATGTAAAAAACATTAACATTTATGAAAATTTATTTCAGAATCATCCTCAGGGTAATATGAAACGATAAATTCACGTTTAATCTAAACTGCTGAAGTCAACTGAAAAAGTTGTCTCGAGCGGGGTTTGAACTCGCACCTTCGGGAATCCGGTCCGCCGGTCTACCCGTTGAGCTATCGAGTCTACAGGGATTGGAGGCGAGTTATTATCCAACTTAAGTGTACGAGGTATTCTCGCAACAACTTAACGCTATCCACGAGGATGGATGTGTAGTGTTTCAATTCTATTTCAGAATCATCCTCAGGGCAATATGAAACGATAAATTCACATTTAACCTACACTGCTGAAGTCAACTGAAAAAGTTGACTTGAGCGGGATGTGAACTCGCAAAGAAAGAAAATCAACAAAATAAAATAAAAAGTCATTGAGCGATAACGCGTATATATTGATCTATGTTATATGAAGAGAATGGTAAGTATAGGTTATCACGAGGGGCGAGGCTATATCATTTTTATCGCTTGAAGGACGATATCATAAAATGTGGCGAGTGAGCGCAGCGAACGAGGGACGTTTATGACATTGTCCTGTATATTGTATACTCAAAAAGTGACAAGTATAGCGGGACAAAAAACGATATCAGGGACATATCGTTTTTATGTCACCCTGTTATCGCCCAGATAAAGGCACAAGTACATGATAATAACAATTATCAAGACTAGCAAAGTCTACAGGAAATTGTTGTACAAGATATAGCACTTGAAACGTCGTTTTCAGATGTGTGCGGCTAGAGTAAGCGTTACGATGACTGAACGAAGGAGACAGAGAATTTCGCATGATAACAGGGGAAGGTTAATACTGTTTTTTGAAGAGCCAGACTCAGACTTACAATGGCGGATACTTTGGGATTCGATCGCTCGAATGCCACAAGGATAATATAAAAATCCTGTACATTCGGGGAGGGAGGGTTAAGAGCCCTTGTGAACCTTACCTTATCTTCCTGCGATATTCTCTCTATCCTTCTTTCAGTCACTGTAACGTTCACTCTAGCCGCACACATGTGAAAACAACGTTTTAAGTGCTGTCTTGTGTAATTGTTCGCACAGCATATACCCACACGTTTTCGCTAATTGACTTTTTATTTTATTTTGTCGATTTCCCCATTTTTCTTATTGAATTTTGATTGACGCTACTGAAGTTCCGTAAATGTTAATATTTTTTACATTGGCGTTATTGAACCTCAGTTTAACGTAATATTTAATTACTTGTGTAAATGAATTTCCTTTTAACGCTATTAAAATTCGATTGACGTCACTGAAGTTTGAAAAGCGCTGTTGAAGATTGAAATCGCACAAATGAACATCGCTTTTACTTTAATGAAGAGCAAAAGGTGTAAAGGCACTTCCAGTTATTGTAGTTAGATCTCTTTCTCGTGTGTATATTAAAAGTCTCTAACACAACATAAAGACCCAAGAGCAGGTCAGTAAAAGGAAAAACTAAAATTCAAAACACCTTTCCAGAAAAAAAAAATCAGACCTGTTATAAGTATTTGTCGTGCATTATGACTTTCGAGAATGATGGCCACTATTTATGTTTTTGATAAGGACTCCAATTGCTATCGAGGTGGTTGTCGGTGTAAATTACTCGTCTAGAATCTTTTTGCTGTGCCATTTCCTGCGCGCGATCATTGTGCTTATTGGGAGCACAAAAAAGCTTATTTCAAGCTGCTACTGTGAGCTATGTATACAGGCGAGTGCATGTTAATGTTGCCCTTGGCCTGTCGATAGCTTCTTTACATGTGGAAAGATGTATCGCTGACTTTTGACAGTCTGTGTCGAGTAGCTTTGTTCCAATTAAAATTTATGCACTCCACATTTTGTGGACTCACTTACGGTGACAGTCTTTTTTAGAAAAATATAAAAATGTCTTCAAAATTATCGGGACCTTTGAACTTCTAAGTCGCTGTTTATATGGAAGCGAGCCAGCCCTCTTGGTAGGGGGCCCTTAGAAAGAGCGTTGGATTTTACCTCGTTTTACATGGAAATTTTCTAGCCTTTTGAGGAAATATGACCCTAGAAAGTTTCAGGAGGTCTCACATACACATGCTTGCATTCATCTTTTCTAGTCGTATCAGGAGAGCTAGTCGTTTTAAGCGTGTTTTTGCCTGGCATGTTTCCAGCCCTCCATAGCGGGATGGCGCCTTGAAGGACTAACTCTCCTCTTATGAATACAAAAAGAAATTTTACAAGGGATTTTACTGACAGCAAGATCTCGGCAAGAGTGGTCAGCCTACTAACAGGGCTGGCTCACATTCCTATAAACACCAGATAAGGAGATAGTATATTAAAGCCTTGATCAGCTTCTTTTTAATTTTGAATTGTAATGATGTTATTATTTCTCAGGTCTTCCAGATCAACATGACAAGGTTGCTGTAATCACAGGAGCAAATAAAGGAATCGGTTTTGAAACTGCCAGAGCACTATGTAAATTAGGAGCCATTGTTATAATGGGTAAGTATTTCAATAGTTATATATAATTACCTATTTTCTGATCTTTCGCTAGGTTTATTCATGGATCTTAAGATCATGATCAAACAATTCCTAGCACTCATGTAAGGCAAAGTTTTTTTTGTCATTTGGTGCATATGCGAGAAAAATTTAAATTGTTCTGTACTGCATCTTACTTTTTTCCTTAAATAACAATATGTGTGTACAAGTGAACTAAGCGAATCCATTTATGAACTAGAGTGACTAACTCGTGGCACGGCACTTAGAAAGCGAGATCAATTTGACAACAAAGTAATACCGATCATATTATGTTGGGAAATACTTGTATAATAGTTTTAATAATTGGATAATTTGATCCCAACACGCACCTAAAAAAAGCAGGTATTCTGTTATAAAATAACAGTGAAAATGAGCGATGAAGCCAGAAGTAACCAAACGGTAAAGTTTTGGCGGGAAATTTTACGTGTTTGGCCAGGATATGAGAAATACCATATCCACTTACATGTTTGGATGCTATGATCCATACCTGTGCGGGATTCTGCGAAACTTGAGAAAAGCGTAAAAAAACACGAACCAGTAGGCGAGTATTTTTAAGTTGTCGAAAGCCGAATTACATCCCAATTGTTGAACCAAAGTATCCAATCACGGAAGCGGTCTCGTGGATAAAAATCCACGTTTGTTTTTCTCACTAGATCGGATAGACTAAGGCGTTTGTTAAACAAATGATTTTGGCGTTGACAGAGGTTACATTTCAATGCGGATGGACAGACTTTCTCATAACGTCAAGATTGTTCTATTATGATCTTTAACTCCTTTCGGTACGTATCCGACATTTGTCATTTTACTCTCGCTAACGTCAGACGATTTTACTCGTCAATGTTGAGACATGAAATCCATCGGACATGAAAGAGTGAAGGAATGGCCAGGTGGCTAGATTAATCTTATGTTTAAATAATTGCCTTAAATAACTTTGCAGACGACTTGCCTGAAGTCTGAAATCGCTGGAGACGTTGTTCAACAACTGGTGCTACCAGTGAGATGTCGAGCTGAAGTTTTGAGATTGACCCATACTATACCTATGACAGGTTACCTTGGTGTGAAGAGAACAACCGAGCGGATCCTTCAAAGGTTCTTGCCAAGAGTCTTTCACGACATCAAGGAGTTTTGCCACTCGTGTGAAGTTTACCAAAAGGTTGCAAGAAGGAGGAACACGAGGGAATCACGACTAATAACACTTCCAATCATATAAGAACCGTTCAGCAGAATAGTAATGGATATCGTGTGTCCATTAGAAGCAAATCAGGACATCGTTACATCTTGGTTGTGAACGACCTTGCAACACGTTACCCTGAAGCCGTTCCCATGAAAAGTGTAGAAGCAGAAATAATAGCAGAAATTTGGTTAAAACCTTCTCGAAAGTCGGTATCTCTAAAGATATATTAAGTGATTAAGGTTCAAATGTTATGTCATAGCTACTGAGGCAGATCTACCATTTGTTCCAAATTGATTCTATTCGCACCAGTCCCTACCATCCTTAGACAGATGGTATAGTAGAACGTTTTAATAGAACGTAAAAGTGCATGTTAAAGAAGTTATCGAAAGAAGATCCAGTCAGCTGAGATAAAATGCTTCCCTACCTTCTGTTTGCGTATTGCAAAGTCCCACAGGAATCAACGGGTTCCTCACCATTCGAGTTGATATACGGGATCCCTTGGACTTTCTGAAGGAAGAATAGCAAGCGAGCTCCAAGATTCCAGAAAATGTGGTTTCTTATGCAGTAGAAATGCGCACTCGACTGCAGAACATGATGGAAGTAGTATAAAAAAATTCTGGGGGAAGCCCTAAGGAGACAAAAAATAATAAAAAAAAATGGTACGATTGTGGGACAAGAATTCGAGATTTTCCGACGGAAGTGAAGTATTGGTGTTACTTAATACTAGCAACAACAGCCTCAGAGCAGAGTGGCAAAGTCCGTTCAAAGTCATCAAGAAAGTTGGTCTGGTCAGCTATGAAACAGAGATGGGAAATAAAGGATTTCGACGTAATATATTTCACATCACCATGTTACGTTCCTGGCACATTCCAGAAGACGTCAGCTACCTTTTAGAAGCAACACCAAGCGACATTGAAGAAGAGTTTCCTTATTGTGAAAAATCAGCCACATCGTTAGAGAGGTCATAGCGGAATTCAATTATCGACCCAAATCTCGAGACTCATCAGAGGAGAGAGCTGGGGACCGTGTTGGAGCGATTCAGCAAGCCATTCAAGACGTACCAGGTCGAACCAGCATAATGGCACACGAGATTCACACTGGAACGGTGAAACCAATCAGACAGCGCCCATACCGATTACCATTTTCTGAGAGGGACGAGGTAAATCAAGAGTTAATAAAGATGCAGTAGATGGACGTAATTCAACCTACCAACAGCGGATGGGGGTCACCAATCGTCCTGGTCCCAAAGAGAGATGGCAGTGTCCGCTGTTGCGTAGACTATTGGAAATTAAATCAAGTATCACGTTTTGACGTTTATCCGATGGCCACAATTGACGACATCATTGATCGATTTGGTAAGGTGAGATACACCCCGAAGATTGATTTGACACGCGGTTACTGGTAAGTTCCAATGTCCAAGCAAGCGAGGAGGAAGTCTGCCTTTATAACCCAGTTCGGTTGTTCGAGTTCGAAACAATGCCGTTTGGTTTGCATGGAGCTCCGGCAACCTTTCAACGCATGATGTATTGTTCGGGGAGCGGAAGAATTCGCAGCATCGTTCCTGTACGAATTGATCATTTTTAGTGAGACATGGTCAGATCACATCAAACATCTAGAGGAGATCCTGTCCAGTTTGAAGTCAGCAGGCCTAACAGCCAATCCGAAGTAATACCAGTTTGCAATGCAGGAAGTATCATATCTTGGCTACATTGTTGGGGGAGGAGAAGTCAAGCCCGATAGTGGTGAAGTGAAAGCTGTACAACAGTTCCCAACGCTTGACACGAAAACAGAGGTTCATTCATTCCTTGGCCTTTCCGGATATTACCGTAAATTCATCCCGGATTATTCTTCGCTAGCAGCTCCCTTAACAGATTTGACGAAGAAAAGCTCGACGAATAGAGTTATTTGGTCGAAAGAATGTGAAGAAAGTTTCCAGAAATTGAAAACGTCCCTTTGCAGCTATTTGGTGTTACCCAGCTCAGATTTCAACCAAACGTTCTCCATCCAAACCGATGCATCGAATCGGGGTAGTTGGAGCTGTCTTGGCTCAAAATGACGAAAACAACGAAGAGCACCCGATCGTACACATTAGCAGGAAGCTGTTACCTAGGGAAAAGAGCTACACGGTTGTAGAAAAGGAGCGCTTAGCGGTTGCTTGGGCTATTCAGTCCTTGAACACGTATGTTTACAGAATGGAGTTTGTTATCCAAACCCATCGTCACTGTCTACAATGGCTTGACCGAATGAAGGCGACCAATGCGAGGCTAACGATGTACAGTTTGACACTCCACAGTTACAAGTTCGCTATTCAGTGTCGAATTGGCAAGAGTAACGTTAACGCGGACTGTTTATCGCAGTTTGATTGAATAATTTCACATTTTGTAAGCACGGACTGTTTACCGTTTTGTTGGCCAAGAACATTAATTTTCAAGGACGGAAAGTTATTTGTCCTTTTCGGAAGGGGAAGGATATGTGGCACTTGCACGTGAGCATCACGCGAGGTTGGCGCGATTAATGACGTTTGAGCATCGTTAAGTCTGAAAACGGTGTCTTGTTAGCTTGTTGTTGTAACGCGAAGGTTTTTAAAACCTAAGCTCTGCAAATAAATTGTTTTTAAAAACACGAGTCGTGTCGCAATGGCACCGGCCCTTTTTCGTCCGTATATGGCGGGCAAAGGTTACGTTTCGGCGACCGTTCGTAATCATTTTATGAATTGTGGATTGCCACCTTACTGCCATCTGATAGCTTGGTCTTTTTTTACTAATGCACATGTTGTCAAACCATTTACTCTGAAGATTATTCTTAGTTGCTGATGGAAATTGAACCCATAACATTCAAACCGCATGTAAAGGACTCTAACCAGTGAAATGCATTGAGCTACCAACCAGTTCGCAGGTGTAACCTTCGCTCTTCACTGAAGTTGGGGTCGCTAAGTAGGTAGGGTGTCTCACCCGGTATCACAGGGTTACGGATTAGGTGTACGTCAGCGACTTGAGATACCTTTCTCAGTAAACAGTAAAGACTCTTCTTAGTTTCCAGAGCGACACAGTTAGCTACAAACCCTTGATTAAGATTTTCTGAACTATCCGAAAAGTTAAATAATTTTCAATTGATAAATGCTGCCATGCCGCATGTTAAGGATCCTACAAGAAATTAAACAGTTGCTATGTTGCTGTGATAGTTTATATCAAGATTAAATAAAAAATTAGATACTGCTAAGTATTAAGTAGATACTAGATTAGTAAATGCTGACACGGCCTGGGGAGACCTATCTGAGGGAGGGAGTCAAGAGCTTCAACTTTTACAAAATCGTGCAGCTCGTATAATTTTACGATGTAATTACTCCCGAGGTACCTTCTGTTTATTGAACTGGATTAATTTAGCCTCCAGAAGAAAAATGCACAAGTGTTTATTAGTTTTCCAATGTCAAAATAATACAGTTCCAGAATATCTTTCTTAAAAATAGTAGTTTTCATAGTTATCATTTTAGAAGGAGACAATCTACATCTGCCAATACCTAAATATAATCTTGGAAACAGTTCTTAGATACTCTGGTATTATTTATTTATTGTTCTTCCTGATGAAGCCAAACATTCACATTCTCGTAGTATTTTTAAAAGTTTAACGGATAAACATTTTAATTTTTAATTTAAATTCTAGCCTAGAATGTATTTCAATTTTAACTTGTTTCTGAATTTAATATCTATATTTAGGTTTTAAATCTTGTAAATATTTTTTGTTCTTAGCAGGGCCCATCTGGATAACAGCCTCGTAGCTGAGTGGGCTACCCTGTCTAACTAAAGTTTTTCAATTCAAGTAGATTGTTTTATTTTCAGGATTCCAGTATTCCACTTCATAAAATTTCGAATATTAATTTAATTCGTGTAACCAACTGGGCACAAACATGACATCGTCAAGTTAAACTTTGAAATCCCAATACCAAGGAATCGGCAACTGATGTAGAAACCTTCATTATTCAAAACCTGGTTAAAAATAAAATATGAATGGGAAAAAATGATTTTTCGTTGTTGTAGTGCTTTAAGTTATGTTTTCTCTTGTATTTTGCAGCTTGTAGGTCGGGTGTAGCTGCAAATTTGGCAATGGAAAGAATAAAAAGGGAAAATCCGAATGCTAAAGGTGATAATTCTGTACCTAAAAATATTTATTTATTTATTAGCCTAACTTAATTGTTATTCTCAACTTGCGTTTATCTTTAGTTGAATTCATGAAATTGGACTTAACAAGTTTAACATCAGTCAAAGAGTTTGTTGCAGCATTCAAACAAAGAAAACTACCTCTTCATATTCTTATCAATAATGGTAAGATGTTTTGTTTATTATATTCCGTGTCCAGCTTAGATAATAAAAATGCTGATAATAAATATTTACTATTGTACTTGCACAAGTCTTGTACAAAGGTGTCCAGTATATCATTACAATTGTGATATTTTGCTGCATACATTGGTTGCCTAGGGAGAACAAGAGAGCTCATGTGACTTCCGTAGGCAGTATTTCAAAATTTGGATCATATATACATGCAGAAAGCTACATTTTTTGCCAAACCATAACGCCCCTGAGAAGCGTTTGAAATTAGCGGGCTTCTGAAGCCTGAGACGACTCAGAAGTAAGGCGGACGCCCCAGAAATTGGCCGAATTAGGATGAAGGTTGCCCGTTGGGCAACCTGGAAATGTTGATGTTAATTTCTGACAGGAAATATTGGTCAGCAAATTTTTACGCTTTCACACCTAATTAACACTAATTAACTTGCGCATCTAGGGGAGTACTATGGGTGCTTGGGCACTCTCTCTTACATTTCTTAAAATAACTTGGTTCATGAAAAACGCCTAGCAACATTGTAGTTGCATAACACGCTGGAAGATATTTTACTTCCCACAATTTTCATCGCTTTTTTGTCAGCGAAAGATGCGTCAAAAAATGCGAGGGACAGGAATTGATCATTGTGCTAGACATGAATTAATAACCCAGGACTTTCCAGTATACTGCTGACTGGACTAACAACAACCACGGACCACAATTCAATTATGCGAAACATCGTAGCGAAGTGTCATCCATGCCCATGTCAATATTGCGGTCACATGCAGTGAATGTCCCGATGGCAACAAATTTAACTACTTTGATATGTGTATAATTATGCACTGCTTCACCCAATATGTCATATAGAAATTTGGAAAATCACTCTTTGTCCATGTGCTAAATTTAGTACGGCGATGTGTCGCAAAGAATGCATTTCATCTTATTCATATACGCTGGTGCACCCCCTTTCAAAATCCTAGATCCGCCACTGCAACCATTAATATCCTGCGTATTTCATGTAACGTCACTTTGAAAATATTGCTCGTCGACAACGAAACGTCAGTAATTGAAGCTTTAATTTGTAAATTAACAAGTTTATGATTTGGTCATGATTTATTCCTACATGGCTACTGAGCTGGGCTCAATAATTCATCCTAAGACTACGATTTCCACCTGCTAAGTCGGTGGTGAATGTTTTAACGTGATGCACTGTTACCATCAAAAACTAAACTTTCAGCCAGTCAGGGAGGTAGTTCTACTCATTCAGAGTATCTGAAAAAAGCCATGGTAAATCCAACTCAAGCCTAATCATGTTTGAAGAGAATTCCACTTTTGTCATATTTACCTTATCTTGCAACACTGATTGTAGACGAAACAAGATACAACAGCTCCATTTTCAAACACAAGGAATCTAGCCCATCGACAAGAATTACTTTGTCGGCTGTAGTGCAATTTATTCACAAGCGAACTGCGATATGATTTTTGTTCTTTTTTGTTTGGAGGTTATAACTTTTAGCCTCTGGCTTGGGAAAAAACGAAGTTGATAATCTGATAATGACCACTTGGTTGCAATGCCTCATGCAGCTGTTAACTATGTAGGGCAACCAGGAAAAACTCACTTGGTTGTCCGATCGACGAACTAGAGGAAGATTTAATTTTGAACACTGCTGAGTATTCATTTATTATCCAAGGAAAATTATGGAGTATACACCGGCTTGATCTGCCTTAAGTACAAAAGTCTCCTTAAGTAGCCGGTCTTCACGATGATTTGTCTGTGTTTACTTGCGTATAATCATTCTGCAAGATGCTGATGACTGTGACCAGACCATCCTCTTCATTTTGAAGATCTTGGACTTGAAAATTCAAGTCCGAAGCAATACATTTGTATTTATTTATTTCCTCGTTAAGGCGATTATTCTTTTCTTTTATCTGCACGTTTTCTTGTAACAGCAATTCGATTGCCGCTCCTTGGTCTACGTTTGTCGTTAATTCATCAGTATCAATGCTGCTTTCTTGACTTTTTCTTATCCCCTCACTTAATGATTCTTGCAGCTCGCTTGCAAGACAGTCTACTTTCTTTTCAAGTCTTTGCTCGATTAAATATAATATGTGTAGAGGAACTTCATACTTATCTTTCTCTTGTAAGCAGTTTTCATCCTTATTTCAAATGGCGTCACTTCCACTGTGAATTTGCTCTTCGTCTTCGATGTTGGCACGAGCTAGATCAGCGAGAACACGTAGATGTGTTTTCAGGTCTTCACTAGATTCACCTTTCATTGTAAGCGATTTGTTATCCGTATACCATCTGATGGCAACGTTATCCAATTCAAATAGTTTGCAATTGGTACCCCGCGTTGACCATTTTCCTTCCTTCTCAGTTTGTAAATAAAATTTTTTAGACTTTCGAAACTGCTTGACCATTTAAATTTGCCCTTTTCATTTAGAGTAAGATATTTACTAGCATGGTCTTGGTAATTCGCTTCCTTCTGGCAGCTATTTATGTCTAGATTTTCGATCAAGTTGTCTTCAGCATCAGGAGCAATGTTAGCAGCGGCCATCTTAGTATCCTTCGTCGATATTAATTCCGTAAGTGAAAGAAAAACCCGAAAGATCTAGAGAAACAAAGTCTTCTAACAACTGTTAATATTTTGATGTGTAAAAATTGCATAAAATCAAAAAGAAAACAGTCAAATGTGGGTATTAGTAATGATAATCTACTCAAGCATACTATTAATTTTGATGAGAATGTGGAAGAAATCCCAGCCACGTCGAATGGTTGTAATCGACAATTGAAGAAGGAGAAGAAGAAGAAGAAGAAGAACGTGGACACGAGGTCATGTACCAACGACTATTCAAGCAAGAGTGACGCGGATGAAGTACATTTTACTATACCACCTGGAGAAGGCCCGTGTGGGAAAGGCTCGGGAAGAAAATTTAGTGCAACTAAAAATGTTGAAGATGAAGCACATTCTACTAAACCAGTCAGGTCGGTGGTTATCGGTGACTCGATCATTTCGAGGTTAGAAGGTTGGCATATGAGCGAGTATTAAAGATTTAATACTCTGAAGATGTTGCACGATGGCAACGAAACGTTAGTAAAGTAATCTTAAATGTTTGAAGTTGTGTTTTTTATTATATATTTATTATGGTGTTACACTTTAAAGTTTTAAGCTGGGCTTTAATCTTTATTCTTCTTTATTCTATTCCGCCCGGAAAATCGATTGCCACGATTATAACTGACCGATATAGGAGAGGAGCGTTGTCAGCGTTCCGAAGTTTTCAACACCTTGATCTCAAGTTGGGTAAAGCGAAACTGGATTTGCTGTTCCTTACAAGCTGTAAGAAAAGAAATGTTGTACCTAAATTCCTTTGGTTCATGGTCGCGAACAAGAAACTGAAGAGATCTTCAGCCTATTACCAATGCCAGAGGAAACTTCTGGATGATGAAATCGCCATTAAGAGGTCCAGAATACGTGTTTTGACAACTCAAGCGTCAAACGCCTGCTCTGAACTTTCCTCTCATGTTCGAACTATAGACTTAATCCACTTGAAGTCTGTTTCTGACAAAGAAAACTCAAAAACAGTAGAAAAACACCAAAAGATCCAAGAAAGAAAATTACTCTGCTTATGTTCTACACCTTCCACCTCGCTCGTTATCAATCCGGATGACGTCATATTTAATTATTCAAGCCGCGTTCTTTCACCTGAAGAGAAAAACCTTCTTGCCAAAGGTCTGAACTTTTCAGTTCCACATAA
>JBAHVQ010000297.1:692222-709025 GCA_036872915.1 Nanipora kamurai | reverse complement strand
AATCTGCCTGTGTTTGACAAATGACTTTAGCGAGCTCATTTGCCGCTTTTGAATTGCACTTCTGTTCGAAAAAATCCCAAGCATCCTGCATCGCAGATATCGCTGCTCGATACGAGGAAAGCTTTGGCACTGTAGGAATTTCCTCAACCTCGTCATCATTGCTATCTTCATTCTGCTCACTTGCAGTGGTTAAATTTGCCTGTTCCTGTTCATGTCCTACTTGCTGGAAAAATATGTCTTCCCAGTTGTCTGCAAGCTCTGGACACTGGTACGTCAAAACATCCATCTACCACCTGTCTTAAAGAAACTGTATCGTCATTGTTTGTCTGATTTGGGATGGAGGTTGCATGCATTTATAGACTTATCGGACAGGAAAGGAATATTGACATGCTTAGGAAGTTGTTGGACATTCCGAATTACTTATCTGTTAGAGTCGAAAGAGATTGTGGACAAAAACGAACGACAGAAAAGAATAGCAGGTATAAGAAGAAAAAAAAAACAATAAAACTTAGTTAGTAGGGACTTAATACTGTAAATTAACAGTGAAAAACGCTTTAAAATTTAACACTTTCTTTTAGCCACACGTAATCCGATTTCCCGTTCATTATAGTCAATTGAATTACGCTTGTCGTCACTGTTTAATTTTATGCATAAACGGAGCATTATTTGGCATATTGAGTGGTCGTATTACAGAGTTGGGGACATCAAAAGGTGGTCGTTGGTCGTATTAACGAGGTGGTCGTATTAATGAGGTGTTTAGATAAGGAAAATACTTAGGTATTGTTTGGGGAAATAAAAAGTGATCGTATTAACGGGGTGGTCGTATGACGGGGTTCCACTGTATAGAGTACTAGAATTATATGACGTCATAAAAGGTAATTTTCGATTTCAAAAAAGTTGATGCCTGATTTCGAAAGATTTCCATAAACGAACTTCACATACGAAAAATAAAATGCATAAATTAAATAACGGCCGAGAAATTGGAATATATAACCATCTTTTACAAATCACTGTTTCTGCCACGGTTTCTAAACATAGGAACTTAGAAAATCATGTTTCCAATGCCCATATCTCGGCCGTTTTTTAACTTATGCAACTGTGAAGTTCATATATGGAGGTATTCCGGAATCAGAGGTAGATGTTGTCGAAGCGAACATTTACTTTTACGACGTCATAACTTTAATAACAGGAACCTTAAGATAACGACGTCAACTTCAACGTCATCCTTGAAAATGTCATCATTTAAAAAAAGCACGGTTAATTAACCGCCGGGACTGATACGTGTCTCCTTGTTTTATGAATTGTAACACTCTCCAGTTCTCCTGAAACGACTCTTGTCTCGGGTTGAATTCAATCTTAGGCAACAGTTTTTGTCCTTCCGCGTGAAAATGGTCTGATTGGTGTTGTATACAGAACGACGACGGTGTGGAGCATTCTCTGGGGATTTAAAATTATTTATACTGTTTGTTTTGAATGAAAAATTCTAAAATTATCCCCCTAGTTAGGAGGGAAAACGAACGTCAATTAAGCAAAAGTATCATTGTCATGCCATACTGTAAAAATCAATTAGAAGCAGTCATTTCGAATATGTAGATTAGTTGCTAAAATTTCCGAATTTGCTTTGGGACCTCCAGATTCGTGTTCAGACATTTAAATTGTCCTGACGTTTACCCAAGAATGCACCTTGCAAGTCGTTTTTCGTAAAATGGAACCTGTCTAATATTCGATGCTAAAAAATAATTGCGTCACAAAAAAAGTTCGATCATTCGTATATATTTAGAAAATTATATTGACGGTTGAAATAATCTAGAAGTTACAAATGATAACACTTTAAAACTGAGAGAACGTTTAAGTAAATAATCACAACATGATTTTAGCTTATTATTATCACTAATACATTACATAAATAATATTATAAAAATATAATAAAATATTCATTTAACAATACTTTTTTGATTTGACAAATAGTAATATTAATAGTAATAATAATAATAATTTGTGGTTATCTAGTATTTAAAGCTTATTGTTACACCGTGTTTCATGCTCTCGCAATCATCAGACGACTAAATTACCTCAACATTCAACTGAGTTTATATTTATTTGTATTTATTTGATGATTGCGAAAGCATGAAACACAGTGAAACGACAAGCTGTAAATATTAGATAACCATAAATTATCACTATAAAGCTCTGCAACTTTGCATTGAGCACTCTGCTTACCGGGAAATTATCCATGCTTGTTTATCTACTATATATATCTATACACATACACATACATATACATATATATACGCATGTATACTATGATTAAATTTAGCGAGATGAAAGCTTTTTATTTTTCATCCACCTTACTACATTCACAAACAAAAATTTAAGTTCCCACGGCCATGAAATGAGTAGTTTTAAAGTAATCTGATTTCTATGTAAGTATTTCTGCTCAAATAAAACTGAGAAATTTATCACTTATGTAAGACCACTAGGGTACATACAAGGGTAAAGTCCTTTACTATAAAACTACAGACTTCATTTGAGAACGGGCAAGGTTTGTTGCCAACCAAACAGACAACGAATGTTGTTCGCGAATGCTGCTACAACTCTACTATATACAACATAATACTTCCAATTGTTATGAATAATTAAAGAGGCGAGCCAAATCCTAACTTAAAAGCGAGTTCTACTACATTTTGAGCAGCAGAATCTTGGTAACACACGTAGAATTCCTTTGGACTTGCACTTTCTAACAATCTCCTAAAATAAAGACAATTTTTTAGTTAAAGAGGAGCTTATAGGTGTAAACAGAATTAAGAACGTGTTTTTGTTTTACACAAAAGACTTCAAAAGCTGTCCTAGTCCATCAAAATTTCCAGTGTTTTCTGCAAGCAAATTATGACTGCTTAGTTTTCGATTTGTGTGTCTGTGTGTGTAAAATTCCGTTCTGAAACTCAGGGTTGCAGTAACCAATGGGCACAGTAGGCCAGTGCCCGGCGAAAAAAAGTAGAAAATACCTGAAATAATTAATAATTAATTAATAAACCTGCAAAACCGCAAACTCGACATTCTAATTAATACGCCTTTATTTGAATACGACAGTTATTCTTTCCCGGCACCGTCGGATTTTTATTATTTTACTCCGGCTAACACCAGACGGTTTTGCTCGTCAAGGGGAGAGGCACTGCCGAAAAAGGGTTAAAGCTTACAGCTTGTGGGGTCGTATTATAGGCATGCACAAAATCTTAACTAATTGCATTACGTTACTTCAGTATTCAATAAATATAATCAAATACAAGTATGAGCATATATGTACAAAAGAATTAGTTATTTGAAAGCAAAGTAATTTGTTGTAAAATTAATGGTCGAAGTTGACGTGCCTGTAAAATCAAAATCTTTAAAAGCGTCCAGCACACAGAGTTTATGGTCGACTTCTTCGGGCCGTGCGGCTAAAAATGACTGATCACTGACAGTCTCAATTTTCCCTAGAACTGATCCTCTATGAGAGTGTTGCTCGAGTCGGGTTTTGAAACGTTAAACTTGCAATGAGTCCAACGCTCTCAGTCTAAGCAATCAAGTCATTCAGATTAAACGATTCAGTCAATTCATACATTTACCTTACAGTATTATTTTACCTTCAAAGTAACCAAATATCGTAAAACCGACGTTGCAAAGCAAAACCTAACCATCCACATCAACGACATAACACAAACCTGTACAATACATGAAATTTTTATAATTAAAGTAGTCGGAGCTGCAAACTTTTTTAGTGCTCAAAGCCAGACCAAAATTTAATAACAAGATTATGGTCTTGATGGAACATAAATCATCATTTTCATAAATATGTATGTAAAATAAGCTTTATTTAATGATAAAGGTTGCTCAAAATGAGATTACAATGATAAAATTGGATTGACTGGACTAACTGAACTCAATGAACATAATTGTCAAAAACAACGTAAGCCAACGTACGACGTGAGCGAACTGAACACAGTATGTTTCCGACATACTGTACCAATGTCATAAATTGATCTTAATCGGTAAGTATACTTTACTACTTTACATGTGAAAGGGAATTAATGACAAACAGGAGACAAATTCGGACAACATTTGAACTTTGCTCAAGCTCGTGTTCTCAGAAAAACGATTTCTGAGCCCCAGACGGGAATCAAACCCGCAACCTGCTGATGACCGGAGAGACAGTCTAAGCTACTGAAGCTACTTTGTTGTTATTATATCGTATAGGCATCACGTATGAGGATTCTGCACACGAGTCTTGGCAGCTCAATGGTTGGTGCGTCCCAAAGGTCACCAGAAAACTGCGGGTTCGAGTTTTAAAAGTTTTAAAACGTTATAGTTTTATTGGATTTTTTAGGTCATTTAGCCTTTTTTATTACATTTTTATTACATGTTATTATTACTGTTTTTGTTGTTGTTATTATTATAGTTGTTGTGGTCGACGTTGTTGTTTTTATCGTTGTTGGTGTCAGTTTTGTTACTAGTATTGTTGACGCCTCTGTTGGTGTTTCGATGCATGTACTGTTGAAATCGTATGTCTAGAAAAATAATGTCCTGTGTTACAGACAATACTGAGAGTTCAAAGCTAGCCATAACTTTTTAGTTACAACTTGTTATCACTGTAAATACGCCGAGATTTCAAAAATTTACTCTAAAGATTACTTCAGCCATAGACTTCTATACGTGTCTGCACAATGAATTCTTAACATTACATTCTTACCCTTTGACCCAGTATTTCAGTGACGGTTCTTGCCTTTTGTTTTCTACTACACAAAATTGTACTCCCATTTCAAGGACTGTATCCGACGCTGTGCAGGAAAACCTGCTTTGCGTTTTATATTTTCTGTTTCCATTACAGGTCGTCTGAAAACAAATCATTAATGCTCACAGATTACTTATGAACATATTTTATAACAACTGAAGAAAACGAACAGGATGCCGTGAACAAACTGAAAATTATACGCCTCATATATATATAAATATTCATATAATTCAGACGATATGCGAAAGTTTGTCAAGCTCGTGCTCTCATAAAAGGATTTTTGATCCCTTGAGAAAAATCAAACACGGAACATTCAGATGACCGTTCATTAGCTTGCGGTTTCGACTCCCATCTGGGGCTTAGAAATCGTTTTCCTGACAACATGAGCTTGCCGGACAGTCTGATATCGTCTGCATTAACACTAGGCTCCCAAATGAACAAAATTTGTGTTTAACATTAGATATAACTATAGGTAATAACGTGAGTTGACGGAAAATAGGGATTGAACTTTCTCTTTGCCTCGGAAAGGTTTGTAAAAATTCAACTGTAGCATTCCAAAGCTAGCAAAGGGAAACTTTGATCGCTAATCTCCGTCAAGTCTTGACATCACTTTATATAATCGCCGAGAAAAATTTTGATACATAGGATTTCTGTTTCGCCTAAACGTCCCTCATTTATCTACTAGTTTAGTCGCTAAAGGCCAGATTTCCCTGTTTGACAAACGAGAAACCATCCTGGTTTAAACGTCCTCACCGATCTTGGTATTACTGCAAATGATACCCCTAATGGGAAATTAATGTTCTACTTTTCACTTACATTATTTAAGAAGTGTTTTCTTATACTGAAACAAGCTTTGTTAAAGTTTTCCAGGACTGCACGATGTAGTTTTCCTTTTGTGCCATTTAGAAACGGTGACATGATAATTCCATGAAATGTGTTATGTGTGACGTAATGAAATATTGTATTCTCTCTACCAGCAGATAACCTTAAGGACATAAAATGTGTTAATTAAAAATCACGAAAGGAATCTAATTCCAGTTACCTCTACTGTCGAACAGCTAAACTGCTGGATCACGCCCTTCGCCGCGGTGAAACGTGTTTTCAAGTTGGCGAACGAAGGCAAAGTTAGTACGTGAAAGTTTTCACCCTGAAATTTGTTTCTCGAAAAAGGTAATTCGGAGATGGCTTCTTTGTAACTGATATAAAACTTACTACTCTGTAGCGACGGTGTTGTGATATACAAGTACATTTAAAGGCGATTTTACCAGATACTTATATAACAAAAAACTGATGTTTTGAGCTAAAGCCTTTCATCACAGAGAACCGTGACGTAAGATGAAAACAAACTTAGGTCTATTTGTGGAAAAAGGAATAGCACAGATTAAAAAGTGATTAATCACATGTACGAAAAGTTAATAAAATGATAAACGAAGTACAGAAGTTGGAAAGTAGTTTTATCTTCGGGTGGCTAATGGACAGGGAAAGGAACCGTTTATCAAAATTATAATAAAAAAAACAATACCACAGGGGACGGAAATGGGTTGTAGGCAGTATAAATCTTGGTTTCTACATAGTGCCTCAGGTCGCACAGGTCGTCGATAATTTTCTGAAATCGGTGAACATCTTTTTGGCGAGTCATTGTGTCTAGCTGGGAAGTACAAAACAAAATTTTATATCCACTATTGTTAGATAAAACCAACATCTTATCGATGTTGGTTGTTTTATTAACTCAACAAATGCTGGTACTGGATGCCGGAAGTTTATTTCGGTCAAATATTTTAACCCGCAAATAATGAAAAGCGAATAAATGTCGGATCAATTAGCCACCTTTCCTACACTCGACAGAAGTAAGTTGAGGCAACAATCTTGGCCATTAACGAGAGTAAGGCGAAGTTAATATAATGTGCGAGATAATGCTTCTATCCACTATGCTGATAAAACCTATGAAATCACTAACTGAAAAGAGAAACGATCACTGAGCCATGCGGACGGACAGAGACAAGTTTGAAGTTAGGAACCTTTTATGTCATTGGCAGCTATCCTAATTATTAGTAATGAGTGAGATGGCACAAACTTATTTGTCTGAAGATGAATGGTTAGCTTTTTAAATGACAGACCATTGGTTTAAAAAGACCAATTTTCCTTGTGGAAGTAATTGACAAACCTCTGGGAACTTCAACCACTTTATAAACCTACCACACCCATTTTCAATTCTTCCCAATCGGTTTTGGTATTTCACCCAAGACCTCTTTGAACCCACCCTTGAAAGTTGGGCGCGGCTTTTGATTATCTAGCGAGGAGATTGGGGCTGAATACGCAACAATTCCAGGTCTTGAATTTCAAATCCAGCACTCGGTACAGGTCTTGAATTTCAAATAGAAGACCTTTACCGGGTTTTGAATTTCAAATTCAAGACCCGGAATGAACGCACAATATCAAATTTAACACAAACAGCAAGTGAATACAGTGGGATTTACAAACAACAAAAAACTTTACATAAGTTATACACGCTACTATTACGTTTACTTCTCTACAAAATTAAAACTTATGTTTATCGCAATCTTTCAAGGATTTTGAACGTCATTTTCGCACTCTTTTGGGCTTTTCTTCTCCGCAACATAACTCTCATCAATAAGGCTTTTCTTCTTTTTGGGATTTTTCGCTACTTTAAGCCATACAGGATATCCGACACTTGCATCTCTTGTTCTGTGGACGTTGGCTTGTACGCTCTGACAGCATTGCTTCGATGACTTAAAGTTTGAAATGAAAAGCTTTGTTAGCACACTATCAAACTTTAAGTATAACATAATCGTATTTGGCTCATACATTCGTGTTGCAGCAGTAGCTCGTAACGACTGATTAGTCCCGTAGCCAAAAATCCCAGCCTGTTCGCATAACCGTTTTACCGTGGAAGCCATTTTATTATGACCCACGGGGAACAGAGCTGTACCCACTGTTGGGTGTAGGACACTTCAAAGTAGTCCGGTAGGAAGCATTGGTACTTCCATCTTGCACACTTGAGCTAGAGGAATGTGTACAAAAAATAAGTATAGACTTACGAAAATATGCATACTGAAAACATCGGCTAATAAACTAATAAGCACAGCCAATGAGTAAAGTACCGCAGTAAGACTTAACGCTAACTTACCATAAATTTCTATATTTCTCGTACAGTAACAATACACTGTTTCTTGTTTCCTCTATTCTCGTATGCTCGTGTAACTTTTGGTAGCAATTTTCTGTCCTTAAGCCCACCAGCGTTTGTTTTAGATACATCTTCACGATATTCCAACTACTGTCGGCCATTTCGTTTATCTTCCTCCTTGACTATTTGTGAATTTTCTGCCTCAAGTCTACGGGTGTTCGCTGCCTCTTCTTAAAGCGAAGTGGATACCAAATAAATAAACGATTGTATCTAGTAATTGTTGTGGATTTGAATCTCCAAGAAACCCTTTACACCAAAGCTCCTCTTCTTCATTCAACGTTATAACTTCTTCTTGCTTCTTGGTAAGCCCAAGGCCACTCGAAGCACTCCTTTTCATCATTGTATCTCAAAATTCTCAAAAAAGTAATTACTCAGGAAATCACTACCGAGACGTTGTTTTGATAACTGAGGAAGAAATTACATAAATTATGCCAATTTTCACCACGATTTTCTCCTCAAATACTGATTCTTTTGAGATACAATATCATACACGCCAAAGTCGCGTTTCATCAGATATCACCAGCTTTCAAACAAATTAACAGCCCATTTGTCTTTGTACTTCGTCGATTTTGGGACAGAATCGCCTGTTTTAGCTCGGAGTTCGCTGTCCGACACAGGCTTTGCAAGCGAGTCTCAGCCACGTACTGTTCTTCGTCTATGGTAATATCCCGCATATCTCCATTCGCTCCAATATTTAACCTTTGACGACTGGTGGACGTTCGTCAAGCTCATTCTGTCAGAAAAACGATTTCTGAGCCCTTGACGGGAATCGAACCCGAACCTTCTGATGACCAGTGAGAAGTCCTAATCATTGAGCCACTACGACTCAGATGGTGAGCTAGGGTGCAGGTTCGTCATATGTACTGCCTAAGCAGAAGTCACGATATGATAATAATGACTGAAATACTTAATGCTGAACACGAACTTAGTTCATGTGGGAGCTTGGTAAATCTCCGACGACTAATCAAGCTCGTCAAGCTTGATGAACGTCCACTAGTCGTTTGAGATTTACCAAGCTCTCACATGAATAAGTTCGTGTACAGGTTTAAATATTTAACCTTTAGTGTCCTATCGCACACTTTTTGAGCGACCTTTGTGTGCATAAATTATCTATCAGAACAACATAAAACAAACCTTTATGGGTAGTTTTTGACTTGAAACAATTCCAAACACCAATAGGAGCAATTTTCGGAAAAAAACCTGACACACTAAAGGTTTAGATTTCCTCAGCATTCCTGTAATCACGTAAGTTGTTTTCACACAGTGGACGTGATTGAGTTATATATATTTCAGGATCAGAATCTTCAAACTCCTTTCCTCAATAACACACCAAAAGCCGCCAGTATCATGCAGTTTTTCGGTTGCAATATAATATGCATACAGTACAACTATTTGTAATGAACAAACTTTTCGCTTTGCGTATTATAGTTCATTAAGGCAGTCTACATTTACAATATGAAAATGTCTTTTGTTTAAATTCAATAAATTTGCAGCTCAGAGCTTCTGCCACACAAAAGCAATGTCCAACCACTAGAATAGGTTAAATGCTAGGTCCACAAACAACATAAAAACCTAGTGGTCGGTCTTTCATTGAAATTCAAAACCGAGCGCGATAGACTTCCCACTCGGTTTTTATCCTATATGTAGAGTTTATAACACGGCAAGAAATGCCATAAATTATTTGGAACTGAAGAAAATTCGTGAAAAACCATGTTGGACATAATAATCAAACTTGGAGTTAGAAACAGTGATGCTATTAATGAATGAACGCGTTAAACAGTAAGAACGAGAACGGTAAAATGTCCTCAGTTATTCCAGTGAGCAGTGGGTGTGTGAATGCCAGCAAGTCGCCTCTTTTACTGGACCAATCTAGTTTTTTTAACAAACCAAAACAACAGTTTGGTCACTAGATATAACCAACTAACCATTTTACCTTTCTATTCACCGTAAAGTAGAGGAATGTCACACATGATACACACCTAGCTCACATTGCACGCCCCTAGAAATACAGTAGGTAAGCAAACATGCCCTTAACTAAAAGATCTCGGGATTGTTTCGTGAAATTTACTTTACAGCTTTCAAAACCGTTACGGTAACAATAAAGATGACTTTTTCCTACTCTGAATGTATTTAGGTAGTGGAAAACAGTAAGATAACTAGTAAGACAATAAAACCATTTCACGATCGACCTACAAACAATTTGCTTGTCTTACTTGTTTAGATAATTGAAAGTACGATCTCCAACAGTTCCGGGATTTTTCCTCAACGTTGCCAATGTAAATGAACTTGAAGAATTTTTACTCGCGAGGATCTTTCCTGTTCCCCCACTTCCAATACTTCCTTTAGATCCTTCGGAAGCATTAGAGCTCCGTCTTCTAGCGTGCGGTGATAAAAGAACATTATTCCCAACACTAGCTTCAGAGCGCACCGAGTCTGTTTCCTCTAAACCAAACCAACAATAAACTTAAAAGTTATACAAGGTTAAGGTTTTGCAACGAGATAACTTTGAAACAAAGTCAAAATACTGCTATCTCAAATATCGCATCGTCTCGTCATTGACTCGACATCCTGGATTTTCAAGATGATGTTATTTTTTAGATTATGTCTTATTATGAATTTTTTGAATTGTGCGCTGTTTGCGATTTTTTCTACATATACCAAAGGTTGTTTGATACATGTTATACGTTATACAACATATCAATATTAAGATTGTCCAATATGTTTTTATCACTTTGGTCTGTAGATCCAAGGGGAACGCTTATAAGTTCGTCTTGATGATTTGTCACTTTAAATATTAAACATCCCAGTTTCACAAATGCAAACTCGGTATGTTATTTTGAAGGAATAGATCGGATACTCGAAATGAAGGAGACGTGTATTTATTCTTCAATGTAGCAACGCAAGGAAGAAGGAGGACAGTAAGTTCAAAATCGATGCTTGCTTGGGGTTTTTCAATTGTTTGCTGGTGATGTCGAGATTTGTCCTGGTCCAAGAAATCGTTCCTGTAAAATCTTCCTAAAACAGTTCAGAGTTGCCGTTGTTATAACATGTACCATTTGTCATTTCAATATTTGAAAATATAATTTAAACTTTGTTGGCAGTAATTCTGCCGTTGTCTTTAACTTCGTGATTTTTTTTTTGAATGGCAAAGCTAATAAAATAAATCAAATAAATAAATAAGAAAAGAAAGAAAGAACTTAAATGGATTAAAGATTGCATATTCACTTAAAGCCAGTAACATGCATATACGGAATTCCACAAGACTCAAATTTGGTACACCTCTTATTTCTTTTACAAACAAATCACAGTGTTTTTGAAAAACAAACATTTTTGTCGTAACATCATTGCCCCATGCTCATATAATATTAAAAGAGACAATGATTTTATCTTTTCAGAAATACTTAGCAATCAAAAGATAAAAATAAGTACCCAAGAAAGCACTCCCAGTAAAGCAATTTCAATATAAGATATTTAGTAGTTGGAAGAGGCAACGAAACGGTAGAAATATTGAATATTTTAATACGTTTTCATGTCTTATGGCTTTTTTTTTAAGTTTTCTTAGGCGGTAAATTTTATCACTCAACCAACATCTCCATGTGGTTCATCTCTCACTAAAATCTTATACATCATAGTTCTTTTTTCTCAACAGAGAAACTATTGCTATCAGTGTCTAACGCTTGGGTATCATAAACTATTGATGCTGGCAAACCTGGGTTTATTAAATTTTCAAGAGAGCCAAGGAATTTTCCTCTACTTTCGCTATTCAATTTGTCTCCAGTTGAGGTAGATGTTTTATTAGATACTGTACAATAGTCAGCGATGGCTGTTGGAGGACAGGTGAGATTTTGAAACCTAGAACAAAAAATAAAATCGTCTGTGTTTCAGGTGCACAATCGATTGCTACATAACTACAGACACGGAAATGTCAAACCACTAACACGTTAATGTTATCCCTGTCGGGCTAGAAACAGTTTCGCGCATTTTAGTTGTAACAGCAAGGGTTGTAAGAAAAGTTCTCGAGGCCCAGGGCTATTGTTTTTTTCCTCAATCGCCGTACTACCAGTTTCCACCTTTTCAGACGAAAGAGGCCAAAATTAATTCATTTTAATCGTATAATCACAACGAGTTTTTTCTTCACTACAGACCAGAAAGGATTCGGTTTGTAGAAAGATTCCCCCTGTTTCACAATTGATTTGCTTTCCAGCCTTAGTTTCACGGTGCACTTGAAGGCGTTCCACGCGCCTTACGCTTGTCAGGCTCCTAATTTGAAGTGCTGGTATAATTTTATGTAAAATTAATTCATTTTACCCTCTTAATTATAAGTAAGTAATCACAAAAGTTTTCAAACAACCACGGTGTAATTTTACTAGTGTTTTAAAAGTTTACAGATTGCCGTCGTCGACAAATTGTCGCGCAAAACACACGTGGAATTAATCCTTAATTTTACCCGACATCTCTCTGAGTTTGTTTAGAAATTAATTTTGTTCTGTTGTTCGACGTGTTTCAATATCCAATTTATGGAGTTTAATCGAGAAGTATATAATTACGTTTCGATGTTTACATTCACTCTCCACAGAATTTTATTATTAAATATTACAATTTAAACATTCTCTCTTGTTTTTTTAACTCATATCTTGAATTTTACAAGATGATTATATTCGGTGTATGTTTTGTTCTGAGCTAATGGTTTTGAAAGTTTGATGGTTATGCTTAATGTATCTATTCGTCAATTCCGTATCAGACGGGAGGTTTTATGGATGTTCTCCAACGGGATTGATCTGGAGGCTCTTCGGCGACCTTTTCGAGTGGCGATGTAAGCGCGTTATCAACGATTAGTGCATCGGTCCTGCTGGTGGAAGTTGATCCACTTCGTCCGTCGTCAAGTTCTGTTAGTATCCTTTCAATCTGTCCTTTGTTGTCAACAGACTCTGGCGATTTCTGTGTCTTGCAGTACCCATTTCTGTTTCTACCCCGTATGATCTGGGAGTACCTCCTGTGTTTATTACTTTTGTTTCACAAGTCATGAATTGTTCTCCCGAATGCGAACCGTTGTACTAATGGGAATAAGAGGTAATGATCTGGAGCTCTGATCTAAATTGCTTTTGATGTTTTTCATACGCTGAGGAAGCTATTTTGCCGGAAGATAGTCTTTCTTTTGACTAACTTCTTTAGGTCGAGTAAACTGGTCCGTACTGGTCTACCAGAAAGCTTCTCGACAGGCGCCTTCGTGTCGTTGGTGCTCGGGGTTGGTCGATGTGCTAAAAGGGCTAAGTATGGAACTTCATTTCGCAGGTACGCTTCCTTTAATATCTTTTTAACAAACGGAGGTGTACATTAAACGGGCGAAGAAGGGCCCGAGTAAAGACATCGAACTGGGATTCTCTAAGCGAGCCGCAGACTGTTATTCCTTTCCATAGACAAGTACAAGTATATTTTGGAAGAGTGCAGAAAAACATCGACTCACGTGACGCCGACCGATTTGTCACGTGATTCATTGTCGTTTTCATGTTTGGTTGTCGCCCAATGACGCATTAACACTTAACCCTCACGATGTTTGAGAACGCAAGACATAATGGTGGAATGGTGGACCAAACCATATTTAAAACTGCCAAAAAGTACCGTTTCAACTCATTGTATTTCGACCAAGTTAGTCTAGAAATCGTTGACGATTACGTCTGGTTTGTTCGACCGTCACTTATACCAAACTGCGACTACTTGCTTGTAAACCGATATGGCGCACGATTTCAGAAATTCACCGAACTTTGAGGTGTTAGCTTTTCATGCAACAGGTAAGTATATTCATCCCACGAGATACAGACAGACAACAGAGACAGAAAATGCGACTGCGTTAGATGTGGAACAGCAGAAGAGGGGTTCGGAAGATCATGAGCACAGTTCCAATGTCGCAAAAGTCAATTGCCAGAAGCAACGAACGCGAGAAGTAGCCATGAAAGGACGCGCATGCAAGAATAAGCTGCGCAGCATCGAAAGAGAAGCAATGGATACTCGCGTAGGCCAGCTGAAAGGCGACTTTCGAGCAACACAGCAGAGAGGATGACAACCTGACTGTGAACGAGAAAGGCAGGTGGTCGTCGCAGACGAGGTAATTTGTGTAGAAAATATAACAAACCTACGGCGAATGGAACCTACTATATTTTCCAAGGACGAAGACGACTATATACGAAAAGAGCTGAAAACTTTTGGGCCACGATGGTCTTCCATTTTGCGCCATCCAAGCAATCATTTCGAGCGTGGTAGAGAAGCAAAAACCTTACGAAAGGAGAGCTAAAGCTTTGAAATTTATCTGAAGTCGAGTCGGGATCGAATGTTTCACGAACGAATTATTTGTAAATGTTCTCGATAAAGACAGTGTAATCGACACTCGTGAGTTGTATATATTGGTTGTTCGTTTTGTTTTTTGTCCTTTTTTTTCCCCTTAGAATTTTGATCCTGTTTTTCATGATGTGCAAAGCAATCAACCGTTAACGGAATTTATTAGGACGCTATAAAAACCGATTTGTATACTGAGTGTAACATGCTTAAATAAAATAACCATTTTTTGTTGCCAACCTTACAATGTTCTTCTTAGGTAAATGTAACTGTTTTCCCTTGTTTGATTTTTCCTTCTATATCATGTTATAAATTAGTCATACTATGTTAAGTCCTATTATCCCTTATTTTTGGCATAATTTATTCATGCTCAATTAATCTTTTTAATGTTAATATCTGCCGTAAAACATACACGGTAGGTCCTCTTTCTCACTGTGATTTTAACTTGGTTCTCCCTTGTTTTCTGAACCTGAATATTATGTAAGTTATTAGACTGTACTTAGGCAAGGAATCTCTCTCCCGCCAGTTATTTTCAACACACGAGCCTTGTTAAAAAAGAACGTTTGTTAAAGCGGAACTGGAATTTCCGGTTTAACCAAAAGGAAAGGAACAACGTGTTCCTAAAACACAAAAGGGACTACTCTTCCGCCGGGACGAAATGTTCCTTTTGCTGCCAAACTATTCCGTCCATGCGCAAGAATTCTTTCCTTGGGAAAAGGCACGAATACCCAAATTAGGAACGACACCGTGTTGCTTTGTGAATAACGGAACAACTGGTTCCCAACAGTGGATCTGGAGTGAAGCCTTACGATTGTTCCACTTCTGACAGAAACAAATGCTATTAGTTCCGAAATGGGAACGGTACGAATCGTTCCCATAATTCCCGTTCCGAAGATTAAAACACTTGTAAACAAAGCCTGAACAAAACTTAAACTCGGCTCTTATAAAACCAAAAGCGAGGAGAATCTTAATTTTGTGATGACAAATTTTGTGATCTCCTCTGAGTATCCTATTGATCGTTCCACACAAAAGATACTTATTTCTCTGTACTAACACAAAACACAACGCAACAACCAGAACTAATTTAAAGAAACGAATGCAACAGCAGTAATAGTAACAATAACAATAACAATAACAGCAACAGTAACACTAACAAAAACAATGGTGGTACTGAGTCAGAAAAACTGGTATAAACACCAATCAACTTAGGGTCATAAGTAAAGATTTGACCTCAGGTTTGAGGTTTATCTTGATTTTCAGCAGGTGAGTTCCCTACCAAAATCTATGGGGGGATGTAACAAAATGACGATTAATCATCATCATGATCACCTTCACCATCATCATCATCATTATCATAATTATCATATTCATCGTCCTCATAATATATTAATATTTCATAAATTATTACTTATTAATTAAACATTGACGAAAGAGGTATCTAAAGTGTAAGACCAGTTTCGTCAAGGTGTCGATTTGTTTATCTTTAATTTATCATAACCTCTATCACGGACTTACTCTCGTACTGAAGACTCGTTCAATCGAAGACTTACCTAGCTTCACAAACGGATGAAATGTCTAAATGCTCCAATTCAAATAAAATGTTCTTGGCTTGGTCAATGTAGTACGGATCTGGACCTGGGTTTCCATTTGCCCTAATCAATAGAATTTCATTGCTGCGTTAATGTATCGTCTATGTTTTTGCCTTTATTAAAAAAATTATCTCAAAATTAATGAACAAACATTTTTACGTTGCTGCAGTTCTGGCCACGAATTGCACGTAAACAATACAACCAAACTTTGTTGACAATATTCATAGGTTTGGTTGAGTACCTCTGTGAAATTACCCCGGCTTCTAGGACTATACACAACAAGGAATGCCTCTACAAAACAACAGTTAAGTGAATTGAATTTAGTAAATGAAAAGCGTGAGTGGTACAGATCCAACTCAGCTTAAATCAAATATTAAGATCTACCTACCAGTCCAACAATTAAAAGAAATGTTCTTGTATTGGCGTTTAATAAAAACGATGAATCCTCATTTTCTTTCCTTTGCCTTGTTAAGAATACCTGTCAATTAAACCACACTTGAAATTTACCGTATTAATAGTTTGCTTTTAATCTTGAAATAACTATCTCGCTCAGTAGCATTTAGCATACCTTTTCCTATAAAAACACCACCTGGTTTTTATATGATTTTGTGTTTTACTCCGATGAAGGACCTTCGCCAAAAATATCAGTTTTTCTACGCCTATAAGTTCCGGCAGTTTACCAGCCCTATTGGTTTTCTAAGTGGCTGGTCGGAGGAACACGAGTTCACACGAAGGATGTAATTAAGCCCAGGAGAATTTAACAAGAATTAACTGAAATACAATACAGCTGTTTCAGAATCATCCTCAGGGTAATATGAAACGATAAATTCACAGTTAACCTACACTGCTGAAGTCGACTGAAAAAGTTGACTCGAGCGGGATTTGAACTCGCACCTTCGGGAATCCGGTCC
>JBAHVQ010000297.1:638940-692122 GCA_036872915.1 Nanipora kamurai | reverse complement strand
ATCATCATCATCATCATCATTATCATCATCATCATCATCATCATCATTATCATCATCATCATTATCATCATCATCATTATCATCATCATTATCATCATCATCATCATGATCATTATCATCATCATTATCATCATGATCATTATCATCATCATTATCATCATTACCATCATCATCATCATCATTACCATCATCATCATCATCATCGCCATCATCATCATCATTATTATCGTCATCATCATCATTATCATCATGATACTAAAATACCATCGTTTATCATCGACGTTTTACACACATGTGGCACATGTTCCCGTTTAAAGGTTGCCGATGATTTTTTGAAAACGGTTGACAATATTTTGGATGCTAAATTATCAATTGTCATGATGAGTCAACGACAGAGAAATTCGTCATTAAGGTATGGTTCACATTATTTGATGTAACGAAACAGAGTTAGAATTTTCAGTTTGCAGTTTGATATTATTGAAGTCTTAGGAATTTTTTGCTGGTCAAACTGTGGGACGCCATGGACTCAGAAAAACTCTGAGCTCCAGACGGGACTCGAACTCACAACCGGCATCTGGAGCTCAGAGATTTTCTGAGTCCGTGGCGTTCCACAGTTTGATCAGCAAAAAATTCTTAAGACCTCCAAATAGAATTAAGTAATTGACATAAGATTACAGGCCACTGTAGATGTTTTTTTATCCGATAAAAACGTCTTTCTCTTTACCTAACAGGATTGTTGATTCGTTAAATACTTTCCTGGAGACGCTAAACGTCACAGAAGAGGAGCCATTTCGTAGAACGTTGAGAAATTACGCAGTTTATTTGTATATCGTTAATAATCCACGCTCGTTTTCTGGGATAACCTTCTCAGGAGTTGTAAACAATAAAATATCAACTCAACTGAGGAAGGGCACTATAGTGAGCCGACAATCCGAAGTCGTATCGTCACCGAATGCTACCACGATACATTTACCTGGAACCCTATTCAGCGACACAACGAATATCACACTCTCTCGGCCACAAACTTTTGTCTTTGCATTATACAGAGAAACAAAGTTTTTTCGAGTCATGCCCAACGGTTCTATGATGTCTTCCAGACGGTTAAACAGTTACATCATTGCTGGCGGTATTAAAGGTCTGACAGTTTCAAATCTAGCCAAGCCTATTGTATTAACATATCGGAGTTTAAAACCTGGGAACAAGAGCGATCCCACGTGCGGCTTCTGGAATTTCACCGGAGTGAATTGGGCCACTGATGGGTGCACATATCAAGGTTTACGCGAGGATGGGAGAGTTATCTGTAACTGTAACCATCTCACAAATTTTGGAATTTTGATGGTAAGATGATTGAGTGAGGAATGAGATCACAAAGGGTTTAAACTGTTATAAGTATGGAATATTAAAACAGATGGATGCTTGATAGAAGACCAGAAGGGGTTGGGAAACTGCCGGAACTTAGATCTAGAAAATCTGAAGTTTCTATCGAAGGCCCGCCTTTGCTCGAAACGTCAGTTTTTCTAGATCTAAGTTCAAGTAGTTTCCCGCCCTTTTTGGTTTTCTACAAGTTGCTCAAAACTGCTTACCAGGGCCGTCTTAACGCATTGGCCTGATGGGCACTTGCCCGGGGGCCCCACGAGCATAGGGCCCCATGCTAATCTGTGTACTAGCTTTCACTCATGTGCATGGAAAATGACATCCTGAAGACCATTGACTTGAAGCCAATAATAAAGCAATTCTCTGCAAAGAAATGCCGCAAATTCTTGTTATAATAAGAAATTCGTAGTAATTTCATACTGTGACGTCTAATCTGTATGGCTTAGTGAGTATTGTGTTTTTCAAGTCTCGTGTATTGTTCAAATGTTTATCATGTTGATTAGTTGTTGCTGTACAGCATGTTTTTAATGTCTCAACACCGATTTTGGTGGAAGTGCCAATAAAATAAATATATGTTTAATTTTATCGACCATTTACATTTTTATTCCTGTGAGTAGTTGTATTAGGGGCCCCAGTACACTGCTTTGCTCGGCGACTTATAATGCTGTTAAGACGGCCCTGCTGCTTACCCAGCACTGTACTTTTCTGTCATTGTTTCGGTGCTTGATAACTGTTAGAATAGATGACAGAGGGGTATATTTTCAATAAAAAATGATTACTTTATTCATTAAAACTGACATTATGAATGGTGGTATTTCGATATAAAGCTGTGCTTCATATGGTCAATGACGCACCTTAGCCATTATTTTCATATAAATGAACATGTTGTCAAACTGCTATGTCTTCTTGCTATGAATTGTTTTTTTAACGTCTTTACT
Organism: Nanipora kamurai; assembly: GCA_036872915.1. NCBI lineage: Eukaryota > Metazoa > Cnidaria > Anthozoa > Scleralcyonacea > Helioporidae > Nanipora > Nanipora kamurai. The sequence goes on along the minus strand of JBAHVQ010000297.1, from coordinate 689,810 downwards.
TATTTCAAACAATGTATCGTTCCTTTTCAAGCCTTCTAGTACATTTCGTTCACAAATTACATTGCTGACGATTATTGATTGTTTTGTATTTTGAGATTGCATTTTGATGTTGTTAAAGGCTAAGAAAACAAAAGTCTTAGAGTTTTGCTGAGGCCCGGCGCATTCCACGGTTTGACCAGCAAGATTTCCTGAGACTTTGCTGACGATTGTTTCTTCTGTAGGACATATTTCTTGATGAATCAGAACCAAGAAACGAGTCCGAGGAAGAAGTTCTTAGTTTAATCAGTTATGTGGGATGTGCACTCTCGTTGGCTGGGTTGATGATGACCATAATAACAATATTATTATTTCAGTAAGTAATGATGTTAACCTTCTGTTATTATTGTTGTTGGTGTTTGGTACCTGTTGCGCTAACAAATGTCGCTGTAGTAACTTGTAGTATGTCTTTGGACTTCTAGTTTTGGTATTGAAGTTGCTGTGGTTATTGTTACTTGTTGTTCTTGTTGTCGTTGCCGCTGCCATGGCTGTTGCTGCTGTTGATGTATCTGTTGTTTTAGTTGTTGGTGGCAGTGGTGATGGTGGTAGTAGTAATGGTAGTTGTGGTAATGGTGGTAGTGGTGATGGTAGTGGTCATGGTAATGGTGGTAGTGATGGTAGTAGTGGTAATGGTGGTAGTGGTGTTGGTATTGTTGATGTCGTCGTTGTTGTTACTGTTTATGTTTACCCTGTTTTTAATTTTTTATTGGTGCAGCGGTTGTTCCTGATGATGATGTAGTTTTTGCTGCAGTCGTTGTATTACAAGGTCTTGTTCATGCAAATCCTATTTCACGACATTTGAGGGAATAGGAGTGGTGATGTTGTCTTTATCACCGTTTTTATTCTTGCCGCCTGTAGTTCGTTTATTCTCGTAGCTGTTTGTGTCATCTTTGTTATTACTGCTGTTAACCCACTCAGGCTATTGCTAAACGATTTTACGGCAGAGACGTCCTGGCTTGCTTGAGGGTTAAATGGACTTTCTATGGCTTTTTCCTTTCAGAGACCTTCGTACCAAGTTACCCAGTCAAATATTACTGAACTTCTGCATCACACTTTCGGTAACATTGGTTGTTTTCTTAGCTGCGGCTGAGCGATCCAAGACGCCTTCGATGGCCGCTTGTCGTGCAGCGGCAATAGCGTTGCATTATTTTATTCTCGCAACGTTCATGTGGATGGCAGTGGAAGCATTCAACATGTATTTAATGTTTGTTCAAGTTCTTCCATCATATCTTCCAAATTTCCTGTTGAAGTGCTGTATTGTTGCCTGGGGTAAGTTTAGAAAGCAAAATATAACGAAAATGTCCTCGACAAAACCTAAGTTTTTTCAAAAAGGAATTGCGGATGGTAGAAACTTTTAAAATCTTATTGTCTCGAACTTCATCGAAGTATTTCCTTCGCATTGCCTACTGTTACTTCGTAATTCTATCGTAATAATTTATTGTGTACTGAATAGTTGTATTAGAATAAAACCAGCGATTGAGTAAAGAATGTTTGTAACAACGCTCAGACTCTGAGGTCTTGGTCAAAAACTGACTGTCTGTTAGCTGAACTGAAGAGCATTGTGTTATTCTGATTTTCTTACCAGGTCTGCCACTCGCAATAGTAGCAATAACAGTTGGCGTAGCTCTTGATCAGTACGGAGACGCGACATAGTAAGTACAGAATAACTCGAGCGGCAATATCTTGCCTTAACCGTGAAAATGCTATCTAGATATCGATTTCGTAATTCGTTGACGTCTCCCAAGTTTTCCGGCCCCTTGAGCGAGTTTTTACCATACCCGGATATTTCTCAAAAGCTCAATACAAAAATAATGGCGTACACACCATGAACAGGGACCATGTACCTAAATATAAAACACCCGTCCGTCAATGCTGTCCTGCAAAGAAGTAAACATTAACGGCAAATGAATTATGGGGGGAAATATGTGATACTGATATTATAACACGGATGTAATATAACGCCGCCTCTAATTGGCTCCAGTGCATGCTCCATTTCTCGATTGAACACGGAGAAAAGAGCGGGAAAACATTGCATGCGTTCCAAATTTTTGCCTTTTTAATCAGCGAAAGGAAACTTGGTTTCCTTTATTTTGGCCCTGATTCTATGTTATAAAAGCAATGGATCATAATTTGGCGTGCTCTATTGGGTCAATGATGCACTTGGGAAGTTGGGCGAGTTTGCAACCAAGTGGAGCACGTCAAACCATGAACCATTGAATTTAAGCCAGATAAAATCGACAGAGGTTTGGTGATATCAACCCCAGATGACAGCAGGAGATAAATGAAATTTCGGGATGCAGTCATCTAACTAATCCTCTTGTATTTCAGCTGTCGACTTGGCGGTCTACCGTTCCTTGTGTCATACCTAGCTCCAATTTTGCTCATTCTTGTCTGTAACTTCGTTGCCTTTGCTCTCATCATGCACTCACTTTTGACTTCTGGAAACAAAGCTACCGCTGACCGAAAAGCAAGTGGTATTCAACAAGTCAGGCGAGGAGCTGCCATACTAATTCTGCTTGGTTTAACGTGGGTGTTTGGAGTGTTGGCCATCAACGATGCAAAATTTGTGTTTCAATTACTCTTTTGCATTTTCAACTCCCTTCAAGGCTTTCTTGTTTTCGTGTTCTACGTTGTCTTACCAGAAGGAACCAGAAAAAGGTACCAGAATTTCTGGCAAAGAAAGCAAAGGAGTTTGAAGAAAAAACGAGAAGAGTGGAGTTTGGGAACTGGAGTGCCGGGAAAGAAGGATGACCAAGACAGCAAAGACGTCTATGTCAATGACGTCAAGAGCTCTAGTGGTCCTGATGTGCATGTGTTCTCAGATGCTTCTACCACTGTTGCAGACGCATTCCATAATTGTATCGTTCAGATGGTTGAACAGCGTTTTAACGGACACACAAAGGAAGACTCAGCTTCTGGAAACGCGCACAAAATACCAGGGACAGTTATGTTCAATGGTTATTATCCGGCTCGATAGACACGACTCGAACGACCTTACTGCGTGTACATTACTTTGGTTTCTGAATTATGTCCATTTTGGTCATTGGAGTTGTGCAAGGGAAAAGAAAACCTTTGTTCGAGATAGTTATGTGAATCTCAACTGAATTATCACAGCTAGTTGGCTATTTTTTTCGCAATCTCTGATTCAGCATGAAAATGAAACAGTGTTTTGACTCGCCATCAAGGTTTTGCTTTTTTCTTCTGTCACACAACGTCAGTGAGTAAAGTAGAGAACCCCCCGTACGTATGAACTTACATAAATATAACATTCATTCGCTATCTGGAGAGCGATAACAGAGAAACTTAGTTTGAAATTCCTGGTAAGATAATCTTTATCTGCCCGCCCTCAAAGCATCATCGCCTTCATTCGTGTGAAAATTAGTTTTATTTGCCTTTGATTAAAAAGCTATTTTTTCGGACGAGGTCGCGTTTTGAGGGCCATTTGAACTGTATTACGAAAAAATTTTGTCTGGTGCAAGACGAAATTTCGTTAAAAAATACCTGGTGTATGTAGTCGTGTATACTATTTCTGATTAATGTTTTATACTCGATCGTGAAATATTTAATTCCACACTCGTGCTATATAAATCAACGTAATAATCAAAATCGTTTGACAATTTACCTTAATTTCCTATACCTTTCGCAGATTAGAATAAAATGTAATCGACGATTAATCTAAGGTTTGTAAATAGGAACGTTTTTAAGTATAGATCTAGCTACAACTGTCATTTGAACAATTGTTACACCTCGAAGATGGACGCTTAGTTCGATAGCTCGGTGTGTATTTTTAAACATTTAACTTGTAGAGAATATATTAAACGACATTATGAAGTTTGTAAAACGCTTATGCTAAACAACAATATGAGTTTGATCAGTTGGTTTCTCTGAAATAATTAACATTCGACAACAAGTCTTCTGAAATCAACTATTTCAGCCAGCTTGGTTCATAAAGGCAACAGTACCGATTCTTCCAAGTCTGGCCAGAATTTTTTCAGTTGCCCCAACTCTCCCATCCTTAGGTTTTGCATCAACGGTTATGTGTTGACGTTTTCGATTTACTCACCTGGATTTACTCACCCACTTTCTCTGATGGCTTATGTAAAGAAAAGGACTCAAGTCATTCTCGACAGTTATAATTCCAACATGTATATTGAAACTTGGTTCGACTTCGGTACAAAACACAAAGATCCCGAAGCGGCACAGTTATGAAATGGGAGGATTTACTTACTTTACAGCCACCAGCTTTCGATATCTAAATTAAAAAAAATCGAAACAAGAGGGAAATTCTTTGGAACCATCAAAATCCTATTGAACTGTCGATTCAATTCACGGCCGAACGCGAAACGAACAACCGCCTGCTTAGATTGTGTTGTCAAAAAGAACAGACCAGGAAAAGTTGGAAACTGGAGCGTATCAAAAACTAACTCACACTGACAATTATCTCCCCTTTGACTCTCACCATCCTATATGCCATCGGGTATGCCAACTAGTTTTGATGCTGTTCACAGCATTCTGCGCCGACAAGCCATCTAAAATTAATTAACCGAGGGCAAGATCCGTACGGCAAGTTATTTTCCTGAGGCTAATTTTCGTACAGACCGAGCGATCAAGGAGCGAGGTCTGCGCGAGAAAAAACAATTATGAATGCACGTACCTTTCTGTACGGACCGAGCAAACGAGGTTAATAAGGAGTTTATTATATGGCTTTTGGTTCATTTTCTCTTTCGGCTTTTACTCTGTTTTCGTCTTTAGATCTCATTGTTTACCTAAACTCGCAAGCTGTTTCTTTAGTTCCTTGAAAACTTCATTAACCGCTGTTTTATGCAAATAGTTTTGGAAAAAAAACATCACTAATGTTCCAGTGTATTTTATTCTTTTGATTCCTTCAATGTAGTTACCTATTCCTGCCAAAACTGACCGGTCCAATAAAAAGTGCACTGCACCAGGCGGTCAATATCGTAAAATCTCGGACCGCTCAGCAACCAATCAGCATACGTAATTTCGCGGACGGACTAAAAAACTAGCTCAGCCATATAAGTGGTATTGCTGCTATTAGTTGGCTTCAAAATTTAGAATGTGCTTCTGGGAAGCTGCGGGGGATATAAGCGCGCAAAGGTGCTTGGGAACGTTCAGCACAACCTACGCAACATTTTGCTGCGTTTTTCTTTCTTCTTGGTCATTCTAAGTATCCTTGCACCCCAACATCTCGACGATTTCCATGCAGCGCCAGAGTACGAGGGTAATCTTTTGCCTGGATGTTGGATGTTAATTGGTGCAAGGTGTTGCGGCAACCCGAGCCACATCTCTTAAACTCTGTAATTCATACGACCATATGTGTATTAGTCTGTATCTGCATTTGATTCTGCATGTAAGTGTGAGTACTCCCGTTTTGTACATCATTGTGGTAAAGCTTAATAAATAAAACAATACCTCGAAAGATGTGCGGCGCGGTTTGAACGATGTTGAGTAGTTGACATCGTCTCGTACTCAAGCGACGGAATACTCGTCACAGTCACCTGTCCTTTTTGTTAGACACACGAGGTGTCTTTTTGCGGCGACGTTTTAATTTGACAGACTAGCTTCTATTCGTAATCCTCCAGGGAGAAGGTGGATGACTTGAGGTTTCGTTGTGAATTAAATAACGCCCTGTTACTGGCCCTTCCAGGAGTTTGCTGCTGGGGCTGGTTGCATGAACTATGCACTACATCCTGGTTTCCATAAATACCGCACGTTCCATAACGATTGCCGTAATGCGATCGCAACAACTGCTGAAAGGTGAGCTTGGTAATTTAATCTAGCGGTCTCATCTTACCTTCTGGGCGGTCTTCTGGGTCATCACCTGTGCTATCTCCAAATTTTGCACGTTTTTCTTCGTTTCTTGCCCTTTCAGGACAAAGTCCCAGGGCCGTCCTCAGGATATTTTACAGCGGGGTGTCAGGTCATCTAAGCTGACTGACCGACGGGCTTGTACCGACTATACTGGATGAAACCTTGTCAAGTTTCTGTTGGATCGGTCTATATAGTAATTAATGAGTGACGCCTGTTAATATCGCACTCTCAATGCAGAATAGAAACAGGATGACATAGTGATATTAATTCTTTTTATGGTTGTCGGTTGATTATATATAAACAAAACATTTAACATCAACATTGAATTACAAACTCTCTATAATAGATAGCGAATACACACAGATACGTTTTAATTTATCGTGAAGATAGACTAATATTCTATAAAACATATCATTAGATTTCGATATAACAGATTAATACAGGTATATGTCACTAGATACTCACCAATAAGTCGAAACACTACGCCAACTTCATTTCAAATGAATGTGATCAGTGGTTTTGTCGATCAAATGTGCAGCAACTTCATTTAAGATCTGTCATGCCGCGCAAATACAAATCTGGAATATTTTACCGACTGCGAGTAATTTTTGGTTTGCCAAAATTTTTCGGCAATACTGTTTAGTCGTCGAAAATATTTTTGTCTGCCGACTAAAATAGAAATTCTGCCGACTGAAGCTAAGAATAAAATTTCTGGGGGGTGTGCACCCCAAACCCCCCCGTAGCTCCCGGCCTGCATAGTCCATCCATAGGCTCATCTGATTTCGAAGTAAACTTTGATCATCATGACGGATAAAGGAAGAAAAACCGTTGGTGCTATTCCCAAAGCTTACCTTGTATTCTACAATATTTTACAAGCTGTCGGGTGAGGTGGAGTTCAATTTGAATTTTGTAATAATTTAATAGCTGTATCCGGTGAAATTGCCATCGTTTATGTATTACTATATGTACTGTACATGCCTGTATGAATACTGAAAATTTAACATCCGATATTCGGAGAAATATACGTATATATATATTTCTATAATACATCAGCAATCGATCGACCTGGCGGGAATCGTAATCTTAGTATACTGTAAATATCAATGCCAAGAATAATATTTTGACAAAAGCCGTCATTCGTGTTTTACTTACTGTGATGGCTTTTGTCAAAATATTATGCTTGGCATTGATATTTATACTAAGATTATGTATTTCTATGTTTATGTGTAAGTATATATATATATAAATATATGTATATTTTTTCCGGCATTTGCAAGACGTTTTACCTAATCATATAGATATCCCGTATGGATCATTAATTGTTCAACTTAAAAAAGTACTAAATATAAGACTAATCTAAACGTAGGTGCGCTAATGGATACTATTTGAAACGAAATTTGTTTAATTTGGTATACTTTTGTGGTTATATTATCTGAACTAGCATGATGGTAGATCACTGATAGTGCATGTGTTTACCTCTGTGACTAGAATTTTCTTAAGGTTTTGACTATTTTGAAATGTCTGCTGGTCATATGACAGAAGAAAAATGTAGGTATGCAGATGAGAGTCTAACATACCTACATGGTAATTAGCTGAAAATGAACAAGTACCAGACTTAGATGCTGATATACATCTGGCATGTAAGTATATGATTTATCAAACCCCAAGTAACACTGCATCCAAGAGGGATGACTCTTTCTGGACCTATATTAAGTATAACCAACTTACTGCTGGTAGAGTCCCAGAATTTGAATAAAGATACTTGAATATAAATTTAAATTTTATAATCACATAGCATATATCTACCAGTCAATGACCTGATGACAACCCTTTTGCTAATAGGTGTAGTATATGTCTACATTTATATGTAGTATAAATGTATGCACGTATAAGTATACTTGATTGATATGTGTATATTATGTATACATGTAAGTATTAATGTAGGTATGGACCTAACAGAGGGTCTGGGGCCTGCCTCCCTGCCTGTGGAAATTTTTTTTATGCTGTATACAGCATGATTTGGAGATAAAACAGTGAGGATCTGAATAGTATCTTTTAAATTTGAAAGCAATAATTTGAATATACAAAAATAAAAATGGACATTTTAAAGATCTCAGGGAAATATAGGTACTTAGAGGTTTCTCTAGAAGTTTTTACTCACTGTTATCTTTTTTATTGTGACATGGTGAAAAATTGACCATTTATTTGCATATTATTGACAATTTTGTTCTTGTTGCCTGAATATTTGAGGAAACCTGCTTTCTTTGTGCAGAGAAATATTTTGAAGATATTCCATGAGATATCTTATTCAGAGCAAGTCTTAACACTATTAGAAAGGAAACAAAAATGAAAAGTTTATATTAATTAGTTGGACAAACTTCCTAAGAATTAATCTTGTTAATATTTTAATTTCATATTTTTAGGTGGAGTTACATCTTCATCATTTCTTGTCTGCATTTTTCTCGAAATGGTTTCACCCCTGAGGGATTATACTTGGCCACTGAGTGTCCTTTAAAGATTTTTCAAACAGCAGCACTTTTAGAGGTACAGCTTGTTTCCAGTACCTGGTAGATTTTATTGTAACTCCATTTTAAAATTTACCATCATGATTATTCAATGCTTGTGAGAATTTGATGAATATTGGACTGGTTCAAGGTAATGGACAACTAGAGACTTAAGTGTTGACGTGAGTCAATGACCAAGGTCCTAATCAAATGAGGATGCAAGTCAAAGCAAGTTTTAGCTTGTGCCTCATTTGACCAATAACTTGTGATGACTTGTGTTGCATTGTCTTGTGACTTATTTGAGCTTGTTTAAATTTCATGTCAAATTTGATGTTTGTAAAAAGCAAAAAAAAAGAAGCTAATCTATATATTTACTTCAGCAATCGATCGACCAGGCAGGAATCGTAATCTTACTATAAATATCAATGCCCAGCATAACATTTTGACAAAAGCCATCACAGTAGGTAAAACACGAATGAAATCATAATATTTATTAAAGGTTCCAACGTTTCGTTGTTAACACAACATCTTCAGAGAAATAATAATTACATGAGTGCAGAGAGCTTAGATATCTAGTTACAAAGTTGAAATGAACTATGAATAAATTAACAATCAAAGTGGGATACTCTTACAAGCTAAGAATTACAAAAGAAAAAGTGGAACAGTGCCAATATTACCATTTAAAGAAGGTTTAAGATCGCGTATAAATAGAGTCTCACGTAAAAGAAGTTCTGTTTCAGAGGTGCACTGGAAACAATCTTAAAATTATTAAAGGAGACGGGGTGACCAGTGTCACGGTGATGAGAGAGGACAGCAGTGAGAGGTGGGTTACTACCTTACTTGTATTAAAATTCACGTAGTACTAGAATTCGCGCAGCGCTGGGTGCGCGAATTTTAGTACTGCGCGAAATATAATCCGCGCGAAAAGCTTTGTGGTGTAATATGAGAAACTCATTGTTAGTAATGCAAATCCGTTGATTTATTAACGCATATACACATTGACATATGTTTTGAGTTGTCCTGGTAACATTAAAAATCAAAAATGTCTTCATCTTCATCCTGTACAATTTCAGTCGGGATATTCTCAGGTTCTACGTAGTATTCCGTCACGAATGCCTGCATTTTGCTGTAGATCCTCAAACTTGCATTGTTTTGCATGACTGTTAGGGTAATGGGAATCTCCAAGCCTCCTTGTGGTAACGGAGATCGACGAAATTTAATGTCACACACAGATGCTTCTATATTGCCCCCATATTCAAAAAAGAACTTGCAAAATCGGGAAATCTCTCGAGGCAAATGTCCAACCAGTGACAATGGTTCAATCTTGCCTCTGATTTTAGTGAACAGACCAATAGCATATGGGTCAAATAGGTTTCATTCAACTAAACTGCCCATTCAACTAATCTACCAGGGGAAAACAGACCGGTGTCACCCTAAATTCAAGTTTCCAAAAGAATTCTACGTTACCCACACGGAAAATCATTGGTCAAACGAAACGAAAGCAATTGAATTGGTCAATCGTATTCTTATCCCCTATGTTAAGCAAATTAGAGAAGAGCTTGGTTTTCGCGCAACAAAAGAATGGGTTTTGGTCGCGGATGTTTTTAAAGCACATTGGACGGATGCCGTAAAGAAGATCATTTCCGACAACGACGGCAAGATGATACCTGTTCCCAATAATATGACATCATACCTGCAGCCCTTAGATTTAACGGTCAATCGCTCTTGCAAAGTTTTCCTTCGAAACCAGGCGCAAACATGGTACTCAGAGCAAGTCCAAGCCCAAATGGAGAAAGGTATCCAACCTGATAAAGTGTTTGTTGATTTGAGAATTAGCGTGCTTAAACCACTTCACACAAAATGGGTAGTGCAGTTCTATGATTACATGCAATCGAACAAGGACATTGTCGTCAAAGGTTGACAACAATCAGGTGTGATCGCCGCATTGGAGGAGCCACAACGAAAAGAGGATCCATTTGAACTCTAGCCCAGATTTTGATTTGACTTATAAAGTATAATGTTGGGCAATACCATTTATAAACCTATAATATATGGACATGCTAATAAAGATTATAGTCACTGTTATTGTATTAGCCGTAATTATGCAAATGAGAACCATACAATAAATTTTTTAGTTCTTGTTGTTATTTTGAACTCACGCTTTATAGTTAACATGAATTTTGCTTACATCACATAATTTTGAAGCCATTTTTTGAGGCCACCTAACCGCTTTTTGATTAAGTTTTGACAAATATTGAAGTATTTGTTGATAAAAAATGCTCATTATAAATGCGTTAATTATTAATAGTTCTATTAAACAAACCAAAAAGAACGAGCACGGAAAACTACTTGCGCGAATTTAAAGCTGCGCGAATAAGTCTCAACAAGGTGCGCGAAATTAAATCGCGCGAATTTAAAGCTGCGCGAAAATGACTACGATGTGAATTTCAATACAAGTAAGGTATGCAAATAACGTGCTGTAAGTCGGTGTAAATAACAAAAACGTTCTTGTAACGTAGTCGCGCCCGCAGTCCTATTTGCGCCCGCGGACCTACATGCTGAATACGTCATGATATGTACGACATAACACCGAACGTTATGATGGCATATTGGATTCGCCGAATTGAGAAATTTTCCTTGCCTATGCTTGTTTTCTGATATTGCAGCTATAGACCGTGCTAATTTTACACACACATTTGACTTTCAAGTTACTAAACTAGTTTAGATAACGCGAAAAACGAACAGACGCTGTAGTTTATATAAACAATGTATATATATATAAACAATGTCAATAACGGGTTGATCGACTCGGCATTTTTTTGCCGAGGCAAAAGTATGAAAATCGTAACTTGCCTCGGCATTTCCCTCGGCAATTGCCGAGTGCCGAGGCGAATTTCGAGGGTTGCAATGTGATCCATCTGAAGTATTTTTACGTATTGGAAGGAGTGATAGCTTGTTTTCCCGGGTTAACCTTGGGCCTTGAGACTCTCGGAAATTTTATCTAAATCACGTTTATCAAGCGGGAAGTTTAAAAGCTAATTCACCTCTTTTATGGTATTATCAGGTGGACATGAGAGCTGGTTGGGCATATTACAGCCAGTCAATATATTAAGAAGCGAGAGAGGGAAGAGACGAAAAAAGTGTCATTAGAACAAAGATTAAAGAATAGAAGAAAGACAAGCATTTACAAAAAGTTTAATTTATAGAAAAGCTCTGAAAGGAAACTTATAACCTGAGAAAGAAAAATGTAGAATACGAAAGTGATCGAGAAAAGTAGCTGGTCACAAATATTCTTACTGCGATTGCAAGTGGATAGATTGTGAGTGTTGCGGTAAGATATCTCACACCTCATGTCCCGACGTTTCCGCAGGTCTAACCTATGAGCGTGGGTGAACGTTAGGGCCTGCTATTGGAAAAAACAAAAAAACTTTCATCGCTTCCCTAGTGTTAACTTCGCGTTTACCGAGCTCTATGGTGAGAAACGTTGCTCCAGGTAGCAGGGTTCTTTTCCGAGCCAACTTTAACCAATCAGGTTACACCAATTGAAGTATATCAATTTCAAAACAACGCTCTGAAGCCTAAATGTCACAGTTGTCCCTAGTAGCGGAGCAAAAGTGTTTTAAACCTCTTTCAAATGTCTTTTCTGCTCCCTTTTCAAACTTGATATGAAACAAAAGATAATTAGTTACGACAAAAAACCAATAATAGCAGACAATTTGAAAAAATATAAACCAAAACAGCTTCTGGAAAACTGGAGAGTCCAGTCAAATAACGACGATAGATTGAATCAGTGATATTTCGGTTGTATTTCAAATTCATTATCTGACTGCTTGATTTCGTGATGACTTCAACTTAAGTCGGAATATCAGTGATTCACTTTATCCTTTGGTTTAACTCGAATCTTGTGTTTTCAAGACGCTCTTATTCGAATTATATTTTGTTTTATATTATCAGTTATCTTAGGTAATCGACAAGGTTGCACCGCGACGTTTTGAAATCTCTATCGCCAAAAGCTTTTCTCGGCACTCAGCTGATTACTGCATGAGCTTGGTACGCGATTTTTCGTGTTAACAGTCCGCGACGTTTCATAAATCAATCTACGAAAAGTTGGCTCAAGAAGAGGGGAGGGTAAAGCTCACAATAAAACTCGAACTTTCAAGAGACGAACTTAAGTCACGACGAATTTTGACGGAGAAATTAAATTTCTTGTGTGCAGTTAGCATTTGCTTCGACCAAATCACAAACGTTTGCGAAGGAGGCTAAGGCTTGTTTCACTGTAAACTTTTGCCAACTTCAAATTCTTTGTGTCGTTTACCAGACGGAGAGGACAAAATTGCAAGCATTTTTTGCCTATTGTTTAGGCTTTATTAGGAAACTCTATAGTCAGATTTTACCTGTATTATTTTTATATAATTAAAATTCATGCCGCCTTTTTGTTGACAACTTTTCAAAATTGTTTGCCTCATACAGAGTGTCTCTGCTCGTTAACTGTATTCCTAGCCTAAATATGCCCGATCTCGAATCGAGCTGTGAAGAATTTTTGTTTGACAGGCATGTTCCAATAAAAAAGCCCAGTTTTGTACCCTACCAGTGAAATATCATTATAACTGCTATTGCAGCTACTGCGGGAACTGGAACCGTAATTAGAACTTCAACAAGAATTAAAAGACGAGCTACGGGAACACTTTTTTAAAAAAGCGCACCCGAAAATTTTCATCAATGATCGTGAATCTAAAGTTATACTCTTGCATTATTTACAGCGTACACTGACATTACGTATTTGATGTCGTCTCAAACAGTCACAGTAATATACTTTACCCATTCACAGTCATTGGCTTCTAATTCATTTAAACACGTATCAATATTAACCTTAAAAAAAGATGTACAAAAAACTGTTCATTACTAAGAGCTAATTGATCTATGGAGTTGAATGCTAAAAGTATACAATACAATGTTGTGAGTCAAATAATATTTTAAAATTGTGCAACTAACTTATTTAGTTTACTATTTCTCAGTTTTCGATCAGTAGTATATATGACAGGGAAATTCAGAAATTCCAACTTTTTAGACCGCAAATTACTACGACCTGGAAAACGAAATGGCATTATTATGATCCTATGCACTGGATAGCTGCTGTGAGTGTAAATTACGGTGGCCCACAAGTGTCACGGCAAAATCGCTAAATTTACGGTAACACCACGCTAAATCTCACGGCAAAACCACCCTAATTCTCATGGCAAAACCACGCTAAATCTCACGGCGGAAGTGGGAACGATTGGTCTCGCCACACATTTTTTAGAGTAAATGGTTTGAACCTGGGAGAATCATGACGTGTTTGAGGAAGTTGATCGTGCACGTTAGTGTAGTCTTGAGAAAGACTGTTGGTGGAAGTGATTGATGTTTCGACAGCCTCAGCGGCGGTGATCTTGAGAGTCAAAACATTTATTTTATTACGATCATTTGGACGACAGAGGGAACAGTTTGCCAACGACTACATCCGTTTCGCAAGCAAGGTCGGACGTATTCGCCAACGACTCTTGTTCAATATAGGCGAACCTGACATTTACTCTCCTTTTGACTCTGAAGATGACCGCTGCTAAAGCAGTCGAAACGTCAGTCACTTCCACCAACAGTCTTTCTCAAGACTGCATTTTTTAGAAGTAACATCAGAATGGCGGACGGCGAATATTACGAAGAAGCGATCGAATACTTATTTTATAAAGGATATAGTTATGACGAAATTATAGGATTGCTATCAGTGGATTTCGGAATTAAACTGAGTTTAAGTACCCTGAAGAGGAGGCCAAAGGACATGAGTTCGTAATTCAAAGAAAATGAAAGCAATTTGAAGCGGGAAAACCGTGAAGAACTTCCTGTTATGTCGATGTTGTTTACTTCCGCCGTGGGTTTCACTTCCGCCGCGAGATTTAGTGTGGTTTTGCCGTGAGAATTAGGGTGGTTTTGCCGTAGATTTAGTGATTTTGCGGTGACACTTGTGGGCCACCGTAGTAAATACTCCTCTAATTAGCTTGGCATAATGCTAGCAAAACCCAATTCAAACATTTGGCTAAAGGGAAGGCTAAACATTTGGCTGAGTGTTTTTCAGAATGCGTTTCCTAAGTGTTTTTCTAAAAGCGTCTCCTAAGTGTTTTTCTGAATGCGTGTCCTGAGTGTCTTTCAGAATGCGTTTCCTGAGTGTTTTTATGAATGCGTTTCCTGAGTGCATTTCAGAATGCGTTTTCTGAGTGTTTTTATGAATGCGTTTCCTGAGTGTTTTTCTGAATCCGTTTCCTGAGTGTTTTTATGAATGCGTTTTCAGAGTGTTTTTATGAAAGCGTTTCTTGAGTGTCTTTCGGAATGCGTTTTCTCAGTGTTTTTATGAATGCGTTTCCTGAGTGTTTTTCTGAATGCGTTTTCTGAGTGTTTTCATAAATGCGTTTTCTGAGTGTTTTTATGAATGCGTTTCTTGAGTGTCTTTCTGAATGCGTTTTCTGAGTGTTTTTATGAATGCGTTTCCTGAGTGTTTTTCTGAATGCGTTTTCTGAGTGTTTTTATAAATGCGTTTTCTGAGTGTTTTTATGAATGCGTTTCCCGAGTGTCTTTCTGAATGCGTTTCCTGAGTGTTCTTCTTAATGCGTTTCTTAGTGTTTTCCTAAAAGCGTCTCCTGAGTGTCTTTCAGAATGCGTTTTCGAAGTGTTTTTATGAATGCGTTTCCTGAGTGTCTTTCTGAATGCGTTTCCTGAGTGTTCTTCTCAATGCGCTTCTTACTGTTTTCCTAAAAGCGTCTCCTGAGGGTCTTTCAGCATGCGTTTTCTGAGAGTTTTTATGAATGCGTTTCCTGAGTGTCTTTCTGAATGCGTTTCCGGAGTGTTTCTCAGAATGCGTTTCCTAAGTGTTTTTCTAAAAGCGTCTCCTAAGTGTTTTTCTGAATGCGTGTCCTGAGTGTCTTTCAGAATGCGTTTCCTGAGTGTTTTTATGAATGCGTTTCCTGAGTGTCTTTCAGAATGCGTTTCCTGAGTGTTTTTATGAATGCGTTTCCTGAGTGTCTTTCAGAATGCGTTTTCTGAGTGTTTTTATGAATGCGTTTGCTGAGTGTCTTTCAGAATGCGTTTTCTGAGTGTCTTTCTGAATGCGTTCTCTGAGTGTTTTTATGAATGCGTTTCCTGAGTGTCTTTCTGAATGCGTGTCCTGACCGTCCTTGTGAATGCATTTCCTGAGTGTTTTTATGAATGCGTTTCCTGAGTGTTTTTATGAATGCGTTTCCTGAGTGTTCTTCTTAATGCGTTTCTTAGTGTTTTCCTGAAAGCGTCTCCTGAGTGTCTTTCAGAATGCGTTTTCGGAGTGTTTTTATGAATGCGTTTCCTGAGTGTCTTTCAGAATGCGTTTTCGGAGAGTTTTTATGAATGCGTTTTCGGAGTGTTTTTATGAATGCGTTTCCTGAGTGTTTTTCTGAATGCGTTTCTTAGTGTTTTCCTAAAAGCGTCTCCTGAGTGTTTTTCTGAGTGTTTTCATAAATGCGTTTTCTGAGTGTTTTTATGAATGCGTTTTCTGAGTGTTTTTAGGAATGCGTTTCCTGATTGTTTTTCTGAATGCGTTTCCTGAGCGTTTTTCTGAATGCGTTTCCTGAGTGTTCTTCTTAATGCGTTTCTTAGTGTTTTCCTAAAAGCGTCTCTTGAGTGTCTTTCAGAATGCGTTTTCGGAGTGTTTTTATGAATGCGTGTCCTGAGTGTCTTTCTGAATGCGTTTCCTGAGTGTCTTTCTGAATGTGCTTTCTGAGTGTTTTTATGAATGCGTTTCCTAAGTGTCTCTCTGAATGCGTTTCCTGAGTGTCTTTCTGAATGCGTTTTCTGAGTGTTTTTATGAATGCGTTTCCTGAGTGTCTCTCTGAATGCGTTTCCTGAGTGTCTCTCTGAATGCGTGTCCTGGGTGTCTTTCAGAATGCGTTTCCGAGTGTCTTTCTGAATGTGTTTCCTGAGTGTTTTTATGAATGCGTTTCCTGAGTGTTTTTATGAATGCGTGTCCTGAGTGTCTTTCTGAATGTGTTTCCGGAGTGTTTCTCAGAATGCGTTTCCTGAGTGGCTTTCTGAATGCGTTTCCTGAGTGTTTTTCCGAATAGGTTTCCTGAGTGTTTCCCTAGTAAGGTAGGAGGATAAGAAATAACATCTGAATTCAGTTCAATATATATGTTTGACTAACTTTTTGAGCTATGTCTTAAACAGGGAGTCATCACTTGGTATGATAAGAATTAACAGGAAAAATAAAAATATATGGTAAGTGTATAATGAAATGTCAAAATGCTATTGTATTAACTGTGCCTTGACCAGGATTATAGACAATCAAATGACTGGAGATGTGGACTATGTAGAGTTGTAGAGAGATAGGAAGCTAGGAAATCACACCTAGAATCAGCTGAGCATTTAACATTAATCAATATTCTTAAGTATGATGGGAGGAGGAATAGGACTTTTTTAGTTCTGCTAGGGTTTATTGAGATAAGAGCATTAATTAAATTTATCGGCTGTGATAAAGACGTGAGTTGCTTTTATTTTAATGGTTTTACAGATTTTTCTTAAAGTTTTTTCTGACATAAAGCATAAATAGGTTCTAACTATATGAGATAAGACATAAAAAGGTTTTATCTAACAGGGTTAATATACCTGAACTCGATGGTCCTATACATTTTTCTTGAAGCTTTTTTTTAACTTATAAATAAACAGGTATTGTCCCTGGTTTACTTCTTAAGATGTGTGTGTTTTATCTCATAGTTCACCTGTCAGTCATCTCATAGTTCATCTATCAGTTACCTCAAAGGTCATCTGTTAGTAACACAGCCAGTTGTATGGCAAATCCCAGCTAGTTGTTCAACAAATTAAAGCCAGTTGTTCAACAAATTATAGCCAGTTGTTCAACAAATCACAGCAAATTGTCAGCAAATTACAGCTAGCTATGCAGCAAATTACAGCGAATTATCAGTAGTAGTCCAGTTTAGCTGATGGGGTTATCCAGTATAAATAAAGGAAGTTTACGATTTAGTAAATTCCAGCTAGCTATTACTGATTGAATAGATCTAACGTAGACATATCCGTTTAAATAAAATGGTATAACGTATATAATGTATATATATATATTAAATGTAGAATGATAGAAGTGAGAAAATTTGGACGACCAAAGAAGTATTTCACAGAGGAGGAAAGAAAGAAAGCCAAGAATTAACAAAGATGTCTATGAATACCAATCTTGTTACTGCGCAATTTGCGATAAGACAGGTAATTATTGGTGCAAGTATGTCCATCTAAGAAGTGATAAACACAACCTGAATCTCGATATCTGCGACGCATAAAATCAGGTTAAATAATGATCCGTTGCTAGGGATTTATAGAAAGATCCATAATAACCAGATTAATTTAATTTGAGTTTCGCCTATGCTTTAGCCCACTAATTTGTCCCAATTGTTTTAAAGTGTCCATAAGCATAAGGTAAAATACCATCAGGTAATCTAAAACGCCTGTTGTCATAACATGATAATGAAACCTTATTAACAGTGCAGGGAAAGAGCTTGTGATGATCAGACTTAATTGTGTTCATTGTGGTCAACTTCTGTTTACCATCATCAACTAGGCATTCTTCATAATGTTCATGCTTGATTGCATGTATTTTTACAAACATCTTTACAGGTCTTACCATTGTACTTGGCTAGTCTTATGTATGAGTACATTTTACTTCTCAACCCAATAAATTCGACTACCGGATCGTTTCCTTTTTCAATTTTCATCTTTCCAATCACTTTCTTATTTTCGGCATTATAAAAAGGTGAACCTTGTCCAAATTACTGAAATCGAATTTGCAATTCACTTGGCACAATTCCTCGTACAAATCATAAGTCTGAATGTGATAGCATAATGAGACGGTATATGTGAATAGGAGCTGAACCTTGTCCTTATATACTTGGATAGCATGTAGTTGTAATGCAAGTTATACATGAGAGTCTCGCTGATGTTTAAAATACAGGCTCCAATGTATGAAGGCTCATTTAGAGTCACAATTGCTTTCTTAGTATGAGCAGCCGCAATGTCAGAGAATATTTTAAATGACTGAAACAATGGATTGGCAGCCCTCTTGAACATCTGTTCTTCGCTTCTAACTAAACTTACATTGACTCTTTCTTACCGACTTCATGGATTTCCCAAACACAGAATTGTTAAGTAGCCTCCGGAAGCCCTTTTCAAAATCAGGCTGTGCAAGTGCCCTTTTCTTGGTATTATGATCAATGTATTTCCCTAGCCATTTGTTTTGCCTGAAAGTTAGCACTCGAAGGATTTTCTTCAGTTTAAGACCTAAACCAAGGTATAAATCCAAGTTCACGTGGCGGAGAATATACATGTAGTGGTCCTTATCCAAGAGATTTGGTGTTAGCTTTGGAATTGTATCTTCCTTAATAGAGAATTTTTTTTAATCTTTTTTTTTGCATAATCAGAGAGCGTACTATCTTTAACCAGTAATTGTTCACATGCTAGTGGGTATTCGTTATGCAGATCATGAAGCGCTTTTTGATATTCCAGATTGCACTCAACTACGGCTCCCTGAGTGAAAGTACCATGATAATCATCCAATTTGAATTCCTCGGTTTTTTTCCAAGTGAAATAACCAGTTAGTAAACTTTCACTCATCGCACAACAATACAAATGGTTAGCATCCAAGTAGGTAATTTTTGGACTTGGGGTTTTGCGCTATCATACTGGTCCATTTCAGGGGTATTGGTTTAGCAAACCGATGGATAATAGTGGAAATACCACCTCGCATCATTAGATCCAGCTCTGCTCCAGTCATTTTCAGCAAAGAATCCCTGGACAACGCCGGACTAGAGATGTAATGCAATGAATCAAGTGAGAAATTGTTCAATGCCAACGACTTGAAGCCTTCCAATACATCTGCTAGCAGGAGAACATCAGTAGCTAAGTAAAATTGGTGATAATGTCCAACTTTCGCATCCAAATGATTCCCAAACCTTCACAACCCTTTGGTACTCCGCATCACAAATATCAACGCCTGTCTACTTGCTATCAAATGCACTTTTTGGTGGTAATTCCTCCTCCGAGAACTGTTCAAAGCTGTTTATGTATTCGTATTGGTATATTCCTTTATTTTTAAATAGCTCAACCTTGTCACCATACCGTTCGAAGTCCTTTTCCAAGTGCTTGAATTCCTTAACATTAGCTGATAGTTTGTCAAATGAGGATGAAAAAAATCGGAACAAGTCGATGAATTTTACCTTATCTAGTGATATCAACGTGTACTTTTCCATATTTTTGGAATAAGCCCCAACTAGCCTTCATAGTTCCCGAACTCTTGCCTTAAATGACCATCATATCCCTATAAGTTGTGGAATACAACTGGCTGACTAAACTGTGCTTTCAATTTGTATGAGCAATTCTTACAAACAGCGCCAAGATAAGCGCCATTATATGAACTGAATCCTCGCTTCCTATCACCTGAGAAGTCTACACAACATATCATACACTTTTTCACGTTCCTGTACTCTTTCATATCATCAACCTTTATTAAACATGTTACACCTCTCTTCATTTTAATTTCCTCCTTTTCAGCCCACCTCCATACATCAGTCACATGCTCTATAAACTTCTCTACTGAGTCCTCTCCTCTGTACACTTTTATTGATTTTGTCAGTATATCATTGTATCGACACACTAATTTAGCATCAAAACGACCCAGTACATGTTGCTAAAAATTGTTATTATAGCTGCGTTCTGGATTGTTCTCACAGCCTTGCATATTCTCAAGTACAGATTCAAAGTCAGCGTAAATGACAAATGGAATCACGTTTCGGCGATTTCTGAACTCAACTTTGGTTCCACCTTTTAGCAGATTAACCTTGTGTATACCTCCAGCATCTTTACTGAACTCAGAATGGTCCTGGTGTTTGGTTAGTCTTAATAACAGAGAAGTAAGGATGTAGTGGGATCGCTGATAAGTCACTGTGTAAAATTCCCCAAAGTCGTTATTACTAAAGTCAGGCTTATTGAAATGTTCAACAATCTCATCATCCGACTTCTCATAATTCTTTAGTGACTTACCGTTTTTCTGCCACACTTTTACAATCCTATCAGCTGGTTTAACATAAAATCTCCTCTTCTCTTCCGATGTAATGTGCAAGTCCATGTGTTTCAGCTTTTCTTCCTTAGTAATTTGTAGCGGAATATGTTTATCCTCATGCTCATGTACATTTAAATATCATTCTCTTTCTCAATCCTAGGTATTTTGGAGAATCTAACCGGGAATTCCACCCCGTTGTAATTCAAGTTTCTTGCGACCTCTTTGCCCTCTGAAATTCTCTCCGAATGAACTAACTTTTTCTCAGCCAGGAAGCGCATGCGACACCACCAAAAGCATTCGACATCCTTATTCAGAAAATTAATAAGGATTACTCAACTCTGTAAGCGTTGGAATACGATCTAGCAGTAAAAGGAATAAACATAGTAATATTCACATAATCCTCCTTAACAATATCTAGGATCCAGCCTGAACCCTCATTTTGTACCATATCGATTCGCTGTAAAATTTCCTGTTTTGTTTGTTCAAGCATAATTCCAATATCACCCAACTTCAGAACAATCTTCAACTATGATACAAACCATTTCTGTTTTGTAATATATTCAGGTTCATTGCCATTGTATAAAATCTTTATCATGTTCACAACAAGCACGTCATTTAATTTGAATTGTCCTTTGCTATTTCTTGTTGGTCAACTCTTGTTCTGTCCAACTGAACCAACGGGTCCTTACTTCCCTTCTCAGACACCTCAGCTGAGTATGGTCGCCATATTGAGAGCGTTATTGAGAGTGACTGCATATTCAACTGAGTATGCAACCCCTCTCAATAAAGCTCCTGTCAGACGTACACCCTTACCTCTCAGTGGTTAGTACTTCCCATCAGTACTAACCATTTCATCTTCAATCTCCTTCATCTCCTCTTTAGCCTTAACCTTAACAACAGCCCTATCGAACCACTTTCCCTCTTCCAACTCTTTAGCCTTAGAATCCTTCACTCCTTTTCTTGCACTCTTAATGAATTCATCAATTTCCGAAACCTTGGACTTTTTAGCAGCTGAATTCTTGTACTTGTTATCAGTCTTATCAAATCACTTCTTCTCTTTCAATTACTTAGTCTCAGAATCCTGCACTTCTCTTCTTGCATTCTTAATGCACGCATCAATTTCCAAATCCCTAGACTCTCTAACAAGTGACTTCTCAGGCATTACACTTATCCTGCTTTCTGGCATTGTCGATAATCTCATCAAAATCCACTTTCACATTTTCAGATTTTCTCATTTTCATTTTTCTATATATACACTCGATAATATTTTCTTATATGTTCTTTTTTTATATCCCTTTAGCCAAATATTTGAATTGGGTTTTGGTAAGATTACACCAAGCGAATTAGGGGGTATTTACATTCACAGCAGCTATCCAAAGAATAGGGTCGCAATAATGCCATTTCGTTTTAGAGGTTGTAGTAATTTGCGGTCTAAAAAGTTGGAATTTCTGGATTTCCACAAAAAGGTTGTAGTGGTAGTCCCATCATATATACTACATCGATCAACCATCCAAATGCTTTTGTATACAATTATAATCGAAACGTCAATCGAAAGGTCAACAAAATAGATCGAAATAATTGGTAATTTTCGTAATGCTAATTTTTTGGTTTCTATGGCTAGAGTAGAAGAGTGAACTCGGGTGAAGAATAATGATGTAGTTGCTACTCCGAGTGACGAACCATCCCGGACAAGTAGAGAAAACTCTACTTGGCCCGGCAGGGATTCGAACCGCGACCTTCGGTTTACTAGTCCGACGCTCTATCAACTGAACCACAGGTCAAGTTGGGAGATGGTCGCGAAATTGATGTTACTTCGGCTCTTGATATTTCGAAACACATTCATTTTTGGTTTCTATTTATGTATTTATTTACTTCTTTCTTTCTTTCTTTCTTTTTTTCTTTCGTTCATTCATTCTTTCTTTTATTCTTTATTTATTCATTTATTTATTTATTCATTCATTCATTAATTTTCTTGCTTGTTTATCAATTTATTTATCTAACCTCATTTATTTATTTCATCTTATTCTAGATTTGGGTTCGTGAACTTAGCGGGTTAAGACGACTATATTCAATTTTAGGATGAACACGAACTTGGTTTGACATCAACGAGGAATTAGGATTAACGGATGGTTTTTTTGCATACCACCAAGGCGCTCCTTTGTTACTGGATGCCTTTTTACGCGAACTATTTGTATGATAAGGTCATCTCATCTCAAAAGAACACACTCTTTTGGTGCTCTTTTAAACTTGCTCTAAACTGACGTTTGTTCCAGCCATTATGCTCCAGATAATAGTTACTATATGGAATGGAATAAATAGCGGCTTTTCTCTGTTTCTTCGCACTACGATCCTTTGGTTTTGCAAAAATTTACCTCAACGTTAAGAGAGGCTCTTGGGCAACTGTCAGGTTGAAACTACCTAAGATTTTTGTATCTCTTTCACAAAACCTATCAAAAGAATCTTAGGAAAATTTCAACGTAAAAGTTGTTCAAAAGCCTTTCTTGTTGTTGTGGCATATTTAGTATGTAGTCTTATATTTGAAGTTTTGACTATCCTCATTTCTCCCAATTCATGAATTACCAGTAACAATAATGCAAAGAGCAATTTTTATTTATTTACTTATTTATTTATTTATTTATTTATTTATTTATTTATTTATTTATTTATGTATGTATGTATGTATGTATGTATGTATGTATGTATGTATGTATGTATGTATGTATGTATGTATGTATTTATTTATTTACGACATTCGTGAAGATAAAGCTACTCTCTCAAGAATAAACAGCCAACCGTAGTTATTTATCACATACAAATGAAGCAACGAATGCAAAAACAACCCATAAGGTAATATAGGTGACCGTTCAGGGAGTTAAAGTGCTGTTAACCCTTTATTGTTCGGGCTTTCAAGAGATCTCCCTTTGATGAGTAAAATCGTCTGGAGTTACCCACAGTCACATAAAGAAGTTGTCATTTGGCAACCGTGGCCAAGAAACGGTGGATATTCAATAGAATACGCTCAATATATACTGTTAGAACAGGTCTATGAACGAACGTGTAGACTAAAAAAGGTTACCTTTGACTCTGATGGTACATCTAGCCACCTGACACCTTCGCAACAGTTCAAAAACCTTTCCAGAGGATCAGCCTTGCTGTTGTTATACGAAAACATAGACTTTGTTCCAAGAATATATTCAAATATTAAAGAAAAGAGATGCTCAAGACGTAATGAATTACCACCATCACAGAAAGCCCTAAAACAAAATATAAATTGAATGAAGATGTATCAATTAATGAGATAAAGGCAACTTTGTCAAGTAAATTGTACCTGTGAGGTGATCCAAACATCAGAGTAAGAAGCCGACTCAAGCTCTCAGTTACACTATTCATATAAATTAGTGGAGCCCTAAACATAAAACAAAAGCTGTTAACATACTGAATACACTGTCAATTATACCAGTGAAAAACCCTCAGCCAGTCAGGTTCATTGGCTAATAAATGACACTTAGATTATTGACACTTCACTCCACAAAGGTGCAATCGGTAGGGGAACGGCTAACTGGGGCAATTAAATGTAAATTCCATCGTTGGATTCCATTGTTGTAAGGCGACGTTTAAATCACGACTTTCACATACTGCCCATGCAAGATGGAAATATTGCCTTATATAAAAACCTTCTTCTGAATAACTTGCGTGAAATTAATCAGAGCCAATTATAAAAAATTGTATCTTTTTTGAGTATTTACACTAGGGACTACTTCTCTGAGCGTGTTCCACACTCTGAAATTGAGAAGTTTTTCTGTAAGACGCAAGGCAGAATTTTTTAATATTTTTTCCCAATTCGCAAATCCTGTTTGCATCCTTGGTATTGAACCTCCACTCACCCAGGGCAAAGAAAGATTGTTGAAACTTACATACTTATATGCAAAGGTTTTTTCCCTTGATCGCATTCTCTTCAGTGGTTCGGGCCATCTGAAAATTTAGGGCTACAAGATCTATTTCCAAGCCATCGACGCTTTCTTGAAGATATTCTGGTTAAGTTTTAACCTTTGGTTTAAATTTGTTTGAATCAGTTAATTCTTTTCACTAGTTTGATTTCTAAAACCATTTCAATTTTGTGAGAAGTACTTTCTAAACGATACGTACGTGAACTGGGATTACAGTTTGGAGTTAGGACTATACCGCATGAGGTTATAATTAGTGTTAGTTCAAGAATTAGAGTTATAGCGTACTATAAGCTTGACGTTGGCATAGTTGAATGATTCATGAAGGAGTCGATAATAATGTTCGCACAAATGAAGTTAACACGTCACACTGGTTCTCAATTTAGTTTGTTTGGTTCAACGTTTGTACTGATGAGGTATGCAAGTCTCAACTTGTCAAATATTCACTTAACTATGATGTATATTCACCAAAATATAAATTTCCTTCAGGGTTGTCGCGAAGGGATGCGGGCCGACGAAATTCTTCGGTTGACACGACGCAATCGCCCGCTCGGTCGACAAACGGCATCAGGCAGTTCTAAGTCTAAGGTTATTACGTTTCGTCTATACCGACAAATTTAGACATCAAAGAAGACTACCGCCACCGCCAAACGTAATCTAATTAAAAAATGTCTTGTTCCCCTATATGTGAGGTTACGGAGCGGAGAATATTTTCTACTTAAGAGCTCTTACAATGTTACGAAAATTCATTTTCCACCGCAAATATTGCAAAGAATAACGTTTCTAATTAAAAACAACACGATATTGTTACAGAACCTTAATAAAGTTAATCATTAACCTCCCTGGTTACTGTATTATAGGCTTTATATATATAATTTCGCGCCCTTTTTGGCGTTCAATACCTGGCAGTGTCCTGTTGGGCTTAGTGTATTAAAACTATGTAAATCATAGCCTAGACTACTATTGTACGGGTCAATGCAATGCTTGCAATTGCAACGTTTCTATTAATCGACCAACGAACGTTCGTCTAGCTCGTAACTTCAGAAAAACGATTTCTGAAATACTCATTTAGTATTTCCTTCATTATTATCATATCGTGACTTCCGCTTAGGCGGTACATGTGACGTACCTGCACCTAAGCTGACCCTCTGAGTCTTGGTGGCTAAATGGTTAGAGCGTCTCAGCGGTAACAGAAGGTTGCAGGTTCGATTCCCGTCTGAGGTTACGAGCTTAACGAATGTTCGTTGGTCGTCTGACACCAAGCTCCCAAATGAACCACAGTAGTGTTCAGCATTTAGTGCTTTATTAATGTTTGTTACTATAGCAGAAGGTTTATTTGTATCTTTATTTATTTTACGTGAACCACAATATAGTTGAACGACTCCATTTATCTGACTAGTGACTGTCTAGCCGATCCTCCGCATGTGTTTCTCGGTAAAATAAACTATATTGCAGTTAAGCGACATCCTCTCTTAATACGCTAAGTATAGAGTCGTGGCGGTAACAGTTTGCAATATGAAGACTGCTTACCAATATTAGCTCACAACGCAAAGACTGCTTACCTATTTGCTGGCAATGCTAGAACCAAAAGCTCTTGTTTAAATTTTTGGTAACCAATGTAAATTAACTTTCCATCCATCATGACATTGGTACTATAAAGACAGATAGCATTCTACATTTAAGTAAACTTTAAACAGTACATCTAACTCCACAATTATAATTAATAAATGTACTCATTTATGGAATAAACGTTAATAACGAGTACAGAGGTGTGTTTATAAGTCAGAAATACAGGAATTGGTCGACCGTACACATGGAACCAATTGCTATTTTTTATTTCGCTACGGGACGAGCGGGGACCACAGTGGGTCTCTCTTGGTCGCTAGTTGAGTCTGGCGGCACCCCTTCTTTGCTCTTCCTCCACAGAAACATTCCTGCTTTTCTTTCCGCAGGCTTCGGCCGCGCCCCGAGGTGGGCTAGAACGCGGTTTCCCCTTTATGCCCCGCACGACCGTTACAGGGAGTTTTATGTGGGTTCCCTTCGGCCAGTGCCGTCTATGGGTCAATCTGCAACGAAACAGATGCTGACAGTCTTCGTTTCCACGGCGTAGCCAGGTGAGAGAAAAATTTGTGTATCCATAGTTAAGAGCGTCATTTCTATAAGAGTACGTCGAAGTTTAGTTTGTTAATAAAAGACTTATCCGGTGGAGAACCAGCTCCTACGTAATTCTGGTTAAGAAAACTGGTTGTACAGCACGGATACCTATATAGCTAGAAATTAATTTGCCATTGGTGTGGGCAAGCTCAGTCAAGGGAAGGCATGGGTAGACTGATGCTACCGAGCTCCAACTTAACGTAGTTTTTCATGTTTGTGAGAGAAAATACCACATGGTCAAAGCTACGTGCGTTCTAATGTTGCATGTAGTTAGGGCGTAAAATGCAAGCACACGTCATTTGGTGTGACGAACTACATATACCGACATAGTTAAACTCATGTATGCAATTGGAACTATCAGCCGTCTATCGCAGCCAAGGTTAAACTTATTTATACACTTTAACCTATCAATAGTTAGGAATATGAAAATGTTATTTTTCATAGAGCCGTGTCTGAAAACCTAAATCATCTATATACATCTATTAAAAATGTTAAAACTACAATGTCTATTTTTCTAATCTAAACGAGTGTTAAAAATAATAACAGCTACTATTAGCTGTTACTAAGAATTTTCGTTATTTACTAAAACCATTGGATTATTTCCTTTAATAATTTTTTAACTCACTTTTAAGGTTATTTCTTGTTAACGAAACGTTTTTAATTAAGATGGGTAACTGTTCTTAACATTGGTCTCTCTGAAACCTTGTTTCATGGCATTGTTCTTGGTTTTGACAGCACTGGTATGTTGTTATTGGTACGAAGATTATGATAGTCATTTACTAATATTTCAAAAAGATCTGTTATTAATTTGGGAGTTTATCTGTCCATTGTATTACCCCAAACAAGAACTACGACCACCACGACATCCCTGGTCTTGTTTCAAAATCTTTGGTTTCCTTGTCACAGTTGTCTCCTCGGCAGTCGGTAATCCACTCTGATAAGATGTGAAATCTGTATAGTTTTTCAGATTCTTAGTTATGAAGATTATTGCCCAGCAAATAATTTTTGAACATGAGACATGGTGAACGCATTACGATGCGTGAGCAGTGGCGTAACTAGCCTCTGTTTCCTGGGCGTGCAAGATCAACCCTAACCCTTAACCCTTAACCCCTAACCCCTAACCCCAAACCCCAAACCCCAAACCCTAACCCCTAACCCCTAACCCCTAACCCTAACCCCTAACCCTAACCCTAACCCCTAACCCCTAACCCCTAACCCTAACCCCTAACCCTAACCCTAACCCTAACCCTAACCCTAGAAAAATTTTTGCTCAAAATGAGTTTCAAGCATGAAGTGCGAGCTAAATCGTCCAAGGTCCCGGAATCCACCTTAAGTCCCCTAATGGGATCCAGTGTAAAGTCTTGGTTCTTCAAATTTTGCGCTATTTTTGCTCCAGATTTTAAGCCTTTTTGGTCCAATATTTTGATTGAGTACATAAACACTTTGCCCTGTGTAATTTCGAATTTTTTTATCTTCCTCTTTTTCTTTGTGTTTTCTCTATTTTCTTTATTGCTCCTTTCCCTTTTCTTTTCCTTCTGTTTTTCTCAATTTGCCTAATTTTCCTTCTGTTTCCTCGTTTATCCCTAAATTTTTCCTCATTGTATTACTCAGGGTGGGCGGCTAGCCCACTCAGGAAAATCCTGGCAACGCAAGCGCTCGTGAGTTAAAATATGAATTCTTTATTACAGCTAACGTTTCGTTACTTTGCATGAAACATCATCAGAGCACATACGACTACAAGCGTTCAGGCCTTAAATATCTTATACAATAAGAAAAATAGACTTGATAGCATTGAGGAAATTTGGTAAGGAGAGGGGGCAGAAGTTAAAGGAAGAAGTTAAATGACTCTATGTAAGGGAGTCATTGCACAGCTACTAGCATTTAATCCCAATAAATCCACCCACCCAGATCAAATTCCTCCATGGTTCAGGAAACAATATGCAAACGAAATTGCACCAGTCTTAACAAAAATATTTCACGAATCTATAAATAATGGAGTTGTACTACAAGGGTGGAAAAACGCAAATGTCACAGCTGTTTTTAAGAAAAGTAAAAAACCGATCCAAGAAATTATCGGCCTATCTCGTTGACATATATTGCAAGGTTCTTGAACATATTTTCCACAGTAATATTATTAAATATTATGACCAACATAATATTCTGACAGGCATGCAGCATGGCTTTAGAGCCAAAAGGTGCAATTCATGACATGTCAAGAACACTGGATAAAAATTCAGTCGTTCATGCAGTAATACTGGATTTCGAGAGAGTGTTTCATAAAGTTCCTCACCGGCGCTTGTTAAGAAAGCTTCAACGTTATGGGATCAAAGGTTCTTTGTTGGCATGGTTGGAATCATCTTACGAGTCGGTTTCAGACGGTGGTATGTGAAGGAGAAGCAAGAATACCGACACCTGTAACCTCTGGGGTACCCCAAGGAACAGTTTTGGGACCACTGTTATTCCTTTCGCACATAAACGACTTACCTGACTCGCTAAACTCCCCAGTTCGACTGTTCGCAAATGACGCACTTTTATATGGTATAATTACAGATTAGTCTCGTTGTGATATTTTACGACATGATCTTCAAAATCTTGAATTGTGGCAGGAAAAATTGCAGATGAAGTTGAATCCTACTAAACGTAAAACTTATGTATATCAACTAAAAACAGTCCCCCGGTAAAAA
This sequence comes from Nanipora kamurai, assembly GCA_036872915.1. Taxonomy (NCBI): domain Eukaryota; kingdom Metazoa; phylum Cnidaria; class Anthozoa; order Scleralcyonacea; family Helioporidae; genus Nanipora; species Nanipora kamurai. The sequence goes on along the minus strand of JBAHVQ010000297.1, from coordinate 660,547 downwards.
GCTAGGTTTCCTGTGATACAGTCCTAGAAGAAGTTGAATCTATTTCGTACTTAGGGATTACGATCAATAATAAAATGAAATGGTCAGATCATGTCTCAAATGCTTCGAGCAAAGCTAGTAAAACTGAATACTATTTAATACCACACACAGAAACTAGAACGCGTGGCAGCCATCTGCAATTCCTTATTCCAAAGACTTATAAAGATGTAAACAAATTCCTAACGCAGCCTGATAAATAATCAGACATGGTTTCACGCTACTCTGGCTTGAAAAGTTTTGAACGTAGCTTACAAGACTACCGTTTCACGACCCAGCGTTTGGACACTGCTGTCTAGTGTCTTCATCAGGGTGAAATAAATAAATTTATAATAAACAAATAGGGACCTCGTGTTCAGATCAATCACCCCTGATGAAGACACTAGACATGAGTGTCGAAACGTCGGATCATGAACGGTAGTCTTGTAAGCTACGTTCAAAACTTTTCAAGTCAGAGTAGCGTAAAATCATGTCTGCTAATAAAGATGTTTTTAAATTTTCTTATTTTCCAAGAACTATAAAACTAAGGAACAATTTGCCTGAACATATTGTTTTACCTAATTCATTAGGAGTTTTTAAGAAGAAATTAACTAATCACTTTTAAAATTTTATAGCAAAACTAAATATAGTTAAATATGTTAAATAAATATGTTAAGATTTTTATCATTATTTATGTCTTGAGTACATGTAAGGTTATAGGTATTTTAAGTATTTTTTAGACACTCTAAGTACTTTTATAGTTGTATAAACTGGTGTGACCTTGAAATGACTTTACCGACAATTAGATTCAGCTTCAGATTCAGAAAAAAAAGAAAGTGTTGGGAAGAGTCAAAGGGTGAAAGTCAAAACACCATTAAAGGGAAAGATCTAACATTTGAATTGAGGGAAGGATTTCTTTTGGCTATTAATAAATTTTGTATGATAAGGACGTCTAATTGAGAATTGTCGGAGGACAATCATCCAATTTAACTGCGCTGATTGTTTTCATCTGCATATCTACAAGTGAAACTTCAAGTTATTTTTCGACCTGTTTCCCGACTGTCAAATTTCTTTCGTTTTACGGACCAAATCTCGACACGTTTAAGACCCTACAGTGTAAGTTGTATACAAATTACGTGCCGATGCTACCACGCACTGTATATACGCGAAACTTGCCGATCTTTACGTACTAGGATTTGTGAATATATGGATATTTTGGCCTACTCGGGTAATTAAATCTCTACCTCTTCGTTATCAAGCGTTATCTCGCACATGAGACGAATTGGCAATGCTGTCTAACTTGATGAAGTATGTTTCTACTTTGTCCTCCGGTAATTCTCAATTAGACGTCCTTATCAGAGAAAGTTTATTTATAGCCGAAATAAATCCTTCCCTCAATTGAAATGTTAGATCTTTTCCTTTAATGATGTTTTGACTTTTCACTCTTTGCCTCTTCCCAACACTTTTCCTTTAACTTCCGCCACCTCTCCTTGTCATGAATTTCCTCCATGCTATCAAATGTATTTTTGTAATCATATTAGATATTTCAGACCTGAACACTTGTAGTCATATATGCTTTGATGAGATGTTACGTGCAAAGTGACGAAACGTCAGCTATAATAACGAATTCATAATAACGATTCCTAATCCGTTCACTATGCCATTTTAAAAAATTAATTGCTGGGCAATAATCCTCATAATAAGACTTCCGCTTGAGACGACCAAAAAAACATTCTCTAGGTTAGAAAATTTCTACAACGACACGTCAGTCAACATGTTTCATTGAGACATGTTACCTGACCTTACGCTGTATATGTTGTAGTTCAATTTTAACCCCTGCTTCAATTTCTTTTGAAACGGTACATTATTTGTTGAACTGGTTCACATTTTTTGAGCCAGTACAAATTTTTTTGAACCGGTACAATTTTCTCTTTTGAACTTCGGAAGTTCACCTACCCCTCCTCTAGAAAACATTTCTGACTCACATTCGGACCTCGTTTTCCCATCATTTCAACCCCATTTTTTTTTACTTTTGTCTACCACCTTACTTCACCTACCCCAAACAAAACCATATAAGTCCATAACCGTATGTACTGCAAGGCAGTATACATCTTTTATGTACCCTAACCATAACAAAAACCCTGACCCTGACATGCCCAGCTGGTACGCTAACCTGATCAACTACTGTAATAGCTTTACAAGAAGACAGGATTTTCTGGGTCACCTAACCCAAACCCTAATGCTTATCCTTAGCCTAACTCTAACCTTAATCATTCCTGTACATACAGCATTTCAACTTTAATCTAACCCCAACAAAACACTAACCACCCAGCTCCTGCACACTGTGACCAACATACTTAATTCGAAGATTTCCTTAAAAAAATTAAACATCAATTATAATAATAGTAATCACATTTTTAGAGGATATTGCATGAGACAAAAAGATACAAGCTCCTTGTTTTACATAAAAGAAATTAATTCCTTGAAAGTTTGCATGGTGATAGTAGATAATGTGAACATATTGAATATAGGTCGAGGTGTTTGTAGAAACACCACAAAGCACAATCTAACTAAATGCTGTGTTGTTTCTACAAACCTATCATCAGTTTACAAAAAATTCTTATTGTCATAAGTCAAACATCATAAATTGTACCAGTTAAAAAATGTTGAAATTCGTACCAGTTGAAAAACATACTGTATATACGTCTGGCTCAAAAAAATGTACTGGTCTGAGAAAAGTTAAACTGGTTCAAAAAAATTTAAACAAGATAATAAAATTGAACCACAACATCCTCATTGCGTGTCAGTGTGTGACACAGTATGGCTGCAATGTACTGTACATGTAAGGCACTATCCGGTGAAGTTACTGTACATGTAGTTGGAGACTTAAGAAAAGATTTTAAGCATCACCCCAAAATTTTCATGATTTATCACAATACTTTTACCTTTTTGCTGTTGAACCAGTAACCGAACAAAGCAAATCACCCAAGGTAAGAAATATTCCTCGTAATGAAACCACTCTTTTGGAAGTAGAATCTTTTGGAAATTGGAATAGAATATCCTGAAAAGTTCAAAAAGACAATAGTTAATAAAATAAATGAAAAATCCCGTGATTTCATGCAATAGGATGAACTCTCAAACAGTGCTATATACTGTACAAGCCTTCATGAGATATCTATGGCCTGCATAATTTTGGTGTAGTACCTGTATCTGTGTACTAGCAAGCTATTTCTTCCTATCCTATGGTAAAATTCTCTTTCTAAATCTAAGGCAAACTAAGGCATCATCCTATGTAACTACTATCATTTGCTAAAGTACTCACAGATTCATGCTCATCTTCACTAGAAACCTCAAGTGAAAGGTACATTACACCATGAGGAATGTCACCAAAATCAGACATCTTGTCTTCGGCTGTATTCCCACTAATTATTTTCATCAAATGATTGTCGTTTGGTATGAAGCAACAATCTGGAGGAGATGATTCTGGCTGAGAGCGCTTCTGGATTCTAAGTGTCACCTAGATATGAATAAGTTATTAACTTACTAAAGATAGTTATTAAAACAAATACATAATGTTTTTATGACTGCTAGACACCCAAGCCTAAATTGTCAATTGTTAAAAAACATCTTAAGGTGGCTCCTTCAGGTTATATGTCTGGGGACAATTGGCAGCAACTACAGCAGGAACTTTGAAAAATTGCACAGAAGCCTAGCTAAAAACACAGTTCATCAGGGGGCCCATGTGGGCAGTGTAACAGTCCACGCACACATAACCAGCAAATTCACACGAGTAACATTAATTGCACAAAATTTTATGACGTAAACAAGTACAGAAAAACTGAAAAGTTGTACGTACATACGATCTCAACTTTCGTTCAGTGAATTTTTTAATCAGAGATATCTGCATTATCCTTCCAATTACATTCTGTTTACAAGATGTGATGATAGTAAGAAAACTATCTGAATAATCATTGATTTATTTTTCAAAAATTTGTTCCTTCTAATCATTACAACTTATGTGCAAAATTTCAGAAAGTTTCACCAAAGAAAATTTGCAAAATTTTAGCAGAAATGTGAATAGTGATGTATTTTTAAACAGAATTGTTGCCATTGCAACAGCTACAGCCCTATCAGAAAAATGTTTAAAGGAAAGCAATCAAATGTGTGTTGTTAATCTTTCTAGATAGTTTCATTAACATCCCTGACAAGAAAAAGAAACCAGACCATCTTGAAAACTTTGGTGGCCTATTATGTCAAAACCCTAGGGAGCCACCTTAAATGGGTACTTATTTCAGGCAAAATAAAGATGTTATATTGAATGACATACAAAAACCTGCTAACTACAGTATGTTATTAAAATAAACGTTTTCCCTTGTGGTCTCGTTGTTGTGGTTAAATCTTGATTTTTCAAACTTAACAATTACTGTACCGTAACTTTTTTTCTGCTAAATTTGTATAAGCTTAGGAACAGCCTAAGACTGCTCCATTGAACTCTGTAGTATGCTAACAAGGAACATGACTCAGTATAGTAGATTTGAACCACTGGATTAGAGTGTTTTGTGCATGTACCGTATCTCTACTTTAATTTAAATTTTTAAAATTGTCAGCACAGTAAACATCAGTGCAGTTTGAGAAGCCTATAACAGACTATCAGTAAATTTCTCAGGCCAGATCTAGTGTAGTTTTTCAATAACTTATTAATAATCCAGTCAGATTTCAGTTCTCTACCAAAAGTGGGTTGACATCTTTTTGGCTTACATGTACAGTCCATGTATGTGCCTCCACATATCGATGATGCATACACCTGTATAATTAAAAGCAGGCATGCCAATGTCACACTGGCTTTTAACATACCAAATAAATTTTTTTTAAAATGAAAGAATTTAAAGTATCTTTCACAGTATCATCCAAAGTATCTTTCTATGGAAAATACAGAAATTTCAGTACAGTTATTTAATTATTTAGAAAAAATTAATAAATAAATATTAGACAGTCATTTATGATAACAAGCAAGCAACATTAACCTGGCAAAATTCTTGAAAAAACACATCATATTACCTTTTTCTGAAAATTATATCAATCATTAATGAGAAAAATACAAAGGAAAACCATACTGTAAATGTGTGACATGATAACTTTACAGTACGTGTGACTGACACATGCTCACTTTTCTCATCTAATTTATGAGTATCATGACATTATACAGTCACGTATCTCAAACTTAATTCTTTGTCAATTTATTAGTGTATAGAGGCGATTGCTTTTGAAGACGTTATACATCAAACAAAACACTCCTACATAAAACAATATGCCACCATGTCTTACTTCCACCTCCATTTACAGGATTCAGTTACTACTCTCAATTTACTAGGGAAGTGTCAAATACTTTATCAACCAAGAAATGCTACTTGACTGACCACTAGGCCTTAAGATCTTATTTTTTGTCCTACTTGTGGGTACTGGTCCATTTGACATGTATATCCATAACAATCTCTCACAGTACATTGAGCTCTGAAATTTCTAGTTACCATACCTCCATGGCTCCAGGTATTGCTCCCAGCATAGCATTAACATTATGGGAATTCAACTCCAAGCCATTGATTGATAAGATGGTGTCACCTTTGGTAAATGTTACAAATAGTTGTTAAAACTTTGAACTACCAGTGAAGAACTACAAATAACTAATGTATTTCAATATTTTAAGGTAAAACAAGGGGTTTTGGTAGACATTCTCAATACAGCAAAGAAAATTAAATTGGACTGGTCTGATCAATGTAAGAAATAATTAACAAATTAAAAAAATTAAATTAACAAAATTGTTGCATCTCTCTGAGATGGCTTGTCTTGTAAATATGCCATGGGGATAATGATGAATCAAACTACCAAAATGTATAGTATTTTGAAACCATACATCACTGCATACAGTCCCCTTAAAACGACGGCCTCCTACACAGGATAACTTTGAAGATGAGATGTTTTTCTAGTTGGTAGCAGCTGTTGTTGTCACTAAATGTTGGTGAGACTGAGACACATATTTTAACTTCAGTTATTTATTAATATGTTTTTATGCCATAAAAACTCTTTAACCATTTCTGTTTTATAACAGACAACTGGTTTTACACCTGTACATGTTTTTAAAGTTATGTTGCAAGTCTTATGCTGGAAATGTACAGTATTGTCTAAATGTACTGTAGGACTGGTAAGGAAAAGTCCTTCGCAGCATCTTCGACAAATCATACTTACTATGTTAGTATGGCAGAAATTTTGACCCTCACCTTTAATGGCTATAGCCAATTTATCCAAAAACATTGTACAGTAATTTACGTCTAGTTAACCCTTAGACTACTGATGGGGTTGTATATGACCCCACTTAAAACAAATGAGAACAAAACAAAAACAAAGGGTGAACAAAGAACAAAAATAAAAAATACTTGGGAGTTAAAGAGTTAACTGACCTCAGGCAATGCACAAAATCTATACCACAAAGCGATAAGAAGTAAGGCACAATTACATGTAGCATATATATATACATAGTCAAACCTCTATTAAGCAGTCACCCTTGCACAACAGCCAACTGGCCACTTAATAGAGGTTGGCTGCTTAATAGAAATTACTAAAATTTAGCATGTAAAAAATATATGGTAATGCAAAAATTGAACTGGTATAAAAACTTGATCACATAATGTAAATTCTACTGTTAATCATAACAGTAACACAAAATGTGAGGTCATCTATCAGTTTTCATGAAATTTATAAGACATGCATATTGGCATTAAACCTAGTCATCATTATCAGTTTTGTCATTATGTTCAACAAAGATCAAAGTTACAGCAAAAAACTCAATTATGGGCTGTATAGCATCCTTATGCTGGTTCCATGTATTTACGTTGTGTTTAAGGAGTTGTTGAAAGAAACTGTCATGCTTCACTTATCATAGTGTCAAAAATATTACATCGTAATCAAATTGGGTGACCGTTTAATGGAGGTAAAATACAGTAAAATAAGCCAATTGGGAAGTCTAAATGGTGACTGCTTCTGCTTAATATAGGTGACCTCTTAACAGAGGTCAAGTTAACAGTAAGTATGGAGAGCAATTTCTAGGAATTCGATAAGTGACCACCTAACAGAGGCTGACCACTTAAAAGAGGTTTGACTGTAATTAAAAATAAATTTGATTTTTCCTTTGTCTGCCCACTTATAGATACACCGATGACATCACAGCATGGTAAGAACAAAAAAGTGGCCCACAAAGCGATAGCTGAGTGCATCACTGATGCTTTTACCACGTTGTGACATCTTCTGTGCATCTATAACTGAACAGACAAAGGAAAAATAAAATCTATTTGTTTTATACAATAAACAAACAAAGCAATCCAACAAAATTGTTTAAAACATTGACTGAAACTTACAGAGAATTTCTGGGGCATTGAAAACAAAAAAGAAACAGTTATCTGATGTGATCTGTAATCTATACAAATTAAGCAATGTAATTGGCTAGTGGTCAATATGCAGAGTGCTGTGATTGGTTTGCTGTTTTAGTGACACAATCCATGTATCTCTTGTTTAACAGATCATGGCTAACAATCAATGAAAATGCATGAAAAATGAAATTTATTGTATAAATATATGTTTGTGTTTGTGAGCATAAATTGTAAAACTTGATGGTTCTTAGAGGCTGTCATTAATGCATTTAGTTTATCTGAAATTTTTACAACACCACAACAATGTTGGTTGGCTCATAACAGCATATTTTGGCTCACATTCATAAAAGCTTGGGACTCCCTGTCAAAGACAATCTATCACTAGTGATTAACACACACAACACAGTACATATTAACAGATTTTCATTCCTTTTCAACAATTTCTTTTTATCTATTTGTTTCTTCAATTGTTTGTGAATTTTGAATCAAATTTGTCACAAGTCAAAGCAAAAGTATAATTTGCTTTAGTGATTTTGTAGAGACTGATACCAACCTATTTCAAGCTCGTGCGATGCAATAGCGGGACCAGTGGGAGTGAAACCAGCTATAACAATCCTCGAATCCTTGCCACAATCCTGCAATGTTCTATGACCGAGTTCACCATCTTCATTTGCAGCTAAGAACTTGGAGCCAACAGGAATGATACCCAAAACACTTTCCGGATCGTCCCTTTTGTATGGTCCTATCCGTGGAGGATTCACACGTAATTTGACGTCTTTCTTTATTTCTCTTTCTCCGTTTATAATGTCTTGGTTTTTATCTCCATAATTGTTATTGTGTAGAGCAGGAAGATCTGACGACTTCTTGTTCTTTTTCATTTTGGGAATGAGATCAAATAGCTTATTTCCAGAGACTCTTTTATCCTTTGCCGTATCCACTGCAGTCTCCTGGTGATGCAGTTGTCCACTTGTTACTGATTCCTTGAAAAGCCCATTGGAATGTCGAACGTCTGATCCATCTAGGTATGTTTCGACATAAAATAAATCACCTTTATCTTGAATTTCAGATACCCATGGAGCCTTTTCGTAGCTAATAAAACATACATTAAATAGTTATCAGTATAAAGAACTAGACATTTTTAAATGCACCATATATGCTACTAGCATGCGTCATTCACCCGCTCCATAATATTTTTACCACTAGTAACTTTGCCATCTATATACGAGCAGACAAAACCTTTACTATCTGAACCACACAGTAATCTAACGCTTACGCCTAGAACCTAGATTCCTAACCTATACGGTCTGCGTGAAGAAAAATGGAAGTAGACGATCACAATTTATTGGTATTCCAGAGTCGGACCACCTCATATTCAAATCTCTTCACTTCAATACCTTACGCGACGTGCCAGTTTTGGCGGATGGTTGGACATCCTAAGTTCCTCTTTGCAAACACTCTTTCATGATTACTTAAACAATATCATCAACATACTGCATCGACGATGATACCCACAAATAAACACTTTCATGACTTTTATCCCTAGACTCTTGTTTTGTACAGCACATCATCGACATCGGTTACTACGTGTGTTACACGCGCGAAGATACACGAAAATAAACAACTACTTCCACTCCAAGGGTGGGGCAAGGGTTTGAATATTAACTTTGAGAAGTTTATCTTAGACAGCTTAAATTTTAATTTTTTAAATATATGAACTCATATATCGCAGGTGACGTGATCTTTTAAACAAACACCCACGATGTCCGTAATAGAACTTATTTGCCTTTTTTCCATTTAACAGTATTTAAAATGGTAAATTAAAACTATAAAAATATCCTGAATAAGATAATCCCTTATGAGTATGCTATATGTAAAATTAGAAGACTGATAATACTGAGTTTGCCCAAATTTCGTATCTAATACCCTGTAAATCTTTTTCTACCAGTACAGATCCCGTGTGTAAGCCTGTCCTTCGTTCTCTAACCCACAGTGTTTTACCAAAGAGAAAAAACACTAATTCATGTTATTTATCTTTCTCTCTTCCCCTCTCTCTCTCTCTCTCTCTCTCTCTCTCTCTCTCTCTCTCTCTCTGTTGTTCCAACAGCCGATTTCACTTTTAAATTTAATGAAGTGAAAATTTCTGAAGTGTATAGTATCATATTAAATTCTTCAGTTAAAAAATCGGCTGGATTGGATGGTATTTCTATGAGATTATTCAAAGAAGCAGCTCCAATTTTTGGAATATTAGGCATTAACACTCGGTGACATGAAATGACTAAGCTACAAAGGCCGTTGCCGAGAGCGTGGTCACGAATTCTGTTTATATATCAGTGGGAATGCCGGTGAAGTTAACACTCGGCGACATGAAATGATCTTTATAAGTGGTGAAGTAAATATTCGAGTGTAGGAATGATATATTTTTGAGTCCACACTCTCGGCAACGGCCTTCGTAGCTCAGTTGGCAGAGCACTGCACTAGATTCGCAGGGTCGCGGGTTCGATTCCCAGCAGGAGGCCCTAGAGTCGCAATTTTTCGCAACTGGTCCCGGTTTGGTCTCAAAAATATATCATTCCTACACTCGAAAATTTCCGTCACCACTTATAAAGCTCTAATTATAGCCAGTGATTATGTGTCATTTTCAATAAATCGATAAATTCAGGGATCGTCCCGTATGATTGGAAATGTTCTAAGGTTATTATGATTTATAAATTGGACAGATGAGCGGATCCCAGTAATTGTAGACTGATCTCGGTAATAAGCGTCGTAGCTATGATTTTTGAAAGAGTTGTATATAATCCATTGTCTGCTTCTTTCTAACTTCACAATTTATTTAACAAATACCAATCGAGGTTTAAAAGTGACCATTCAACCGATAACTGCATTTGGAAATTGTAAATAAAGATTGATTGACAGAGGCAGAGGGAGTTTTTTACGTGTCGTCGGATTTGAGTTCAACGAAAGGGTCCGTTAGAGTTTTCGACTGTATCGAAATCGTGGTTGGAACTGAAGGCTCAACTAGTTCAAAGATTAAAACGAAGAAATGTCCCGCTTGTCTGTAGCCTGCCACAAGGCTCTCCTGTCTGGAACTTCGGCGATAGTTTTGGCCAACGAATTAGTAAACAACGAACAAAAAACGGCAGTAGTCAGCACAAATCGAACGGTGACCAAGAAAGAACTGCAAAAATATTAGATATGGATGAAGCGAATAAACTAAAGAAGAAAATCACTGAACTATATCAGTTGCGTGCGTCGCATATTGATGAGTTGTCTGAAGTTTATAAAGCTGTCAAGTATCTAATTTTGTCTGAAAACAACGGCCGATTGGAAGATATTTTATCCAAAGTGGAGAATTTTGCCGAAACGTGGAAGAAATTTCTGAATATACATGAAGAATTCTTTGTTTTATTCAGGTGTGAAGGCGATAGGGACTATGCCTGTACAACGTACGAAGAGCAAAAGCAGGAGAAATTGCGCCTGGATGCCACGGTAACAAAATCGCGTAATAGTACAAAAATAGCGCAAGCCAATTTGGATGTTCACAACGAAAGCCGTTCGTCGACGAAGTCGTCAAAGAGCAGAAGCAGCGGTACATCGAGTGCAAGAACGAAGTCAACGACTCAGCCAAGAAAAAAGGAGAAAATGAAACTTGCTAAGTTGAAATTGGAACAACTCAGGATAAAACAGAAATTTGAAAGTGAAGAACAGGAGCTTAAGGGAACTAATGGTAGCTGAGATGAAAGCACAAGGAGCTGCGGTTTCGTTCCGCATACCTTCTGAATCAAGCTCAGTACGCAATCAAGATCAGTCGAAGAAGGTAAGAGCAAAGGGAGTGGAAAAAGAAAGTGATCAAGTGGTCAGTACGAAGCAAAATCAGCCCAACAACAAAATAACTATGAGCATCAAATGCAGGACATGCGCAGACCAAGCCACAAGGGAACCTATCATCTATGAGGAACATAACCTCCACCAAGCGCAGTATTGTTCAGCTGTACCTGAAGTAGCGAAAAATACTGAAAGAACAACTTGAACGGTCATACAGTGACAACGTTGTGGAAGCCTTAAGACAAATGGTTAACACACCAAGGATTGAGTACCTTCGATTTAATGGAGATCCATTGAGATATGTAACATTCATTCATAATTTCGAAACCTGCTTAGAAAGAGACAATCCAGATGAATCGGGGAAGTCCAATTTGCTTATACAGCACAGTGCTGCTAAAGTTAGAGATGCAGTCTAGAGCTGCGTCAACCTGCCAAATGGATATCAAGTTTCAAGGCAGACACTTCAAGAGAACTTTGGAAAACTCCATATTATCGGTGAGTTCCACATAAAGAAGCTTGTGAATTTGCCTGATCTAAAAACAGTTGATACCCCTTCGTTGTTAGAGTTAGGAAGGCATTTGACAACGGCAGAAAAGACATTATCTGGCATAAGTGTGGTATGTGTCAGATCTGAATCACATGAACACTTTGCTAGAATTAGTTAAGAAGTTTCCAATGCTTCTCAGGGCAAAATGGACTAAATGTGCCGGAAATATTATTGAATCTGAACATTTACGGGTCTCGTGAAATTTGTAAAAGTTCGAGCGAAGTTGGTTGACACATGAATTTGACAGCGATATGAGCAAAGGCAGTTAAAGCTTTAGAAACAACAAAGAGGATAAAAGAAAAGAATCTAAGCTACCTTCAGACTTTTTCACTGGTTGCAGCGATGAAAAGAACCTTAAAACACTCTCCATAATCAAAGATCAACACAAAGGTGCGCTATATGTTCAGGACAACACGGAGTGTGGCGGTGCGACGTTTTCAAGAGACTAAAGTACGACGCAAAGCGTAGATGTGCAAAAACCATAGCCAGCCGATAATTTGAAAAAGTATAAAACAAAACATTCTCTTGTTTTTTTGCTCATATCTTGAGTTATACAAGATGATTTTATTCGGAATATGTTTTGTTTTGTAGATGTGCAATGGAATGGTCTGTGAAATAAGCGCCTAGCCAGAGGACGTATAGCCAGGAACTGTCCAAAGACGCACTTCAAATATCCCATTAATCCTTTCCTGGCCGAGGACTTTCCCCTTGACGAGTAAAATCATCTGGCGTTAACCAGATTCAAATACTAAAGTCTCCATAGGTCACTGAGGACCTATAGGGACAGGAAGGAGTTCGTGGATGTGGTGAGAACCATCAAACTTTGATGCACTGCTCAAGAAACCTCGCGTGTGCTGGAAGGAATCCAATTGATAAAGAAAAGGACAAATCAGTACGCAATCAACCTACAGACGAGAAAATAAATGCATCAATAAAGAAGTCCGGAGAATCAAGTGAAAGGGTGCAGAGACATTAATATTATCAAAAAAATTCAGAGATAAGTATTTATCTATTGAGAAATAGTGATATTGGTGTCTTAATACTCAAACCACGTGCTAATGACTTAAAGAAATGTTTTAAATATAATGGTGGTTTAACTCCTTCCTGTCCGTATAGGTCATCACTGACCTATGAAGACTTTAGTATTTGACTCTGGCTGACGCCAGACGATATTACTCGTCAAGGGGAAAATCCTCGGACAGGAAATAGTTAATCTGGAACTCGATTCCAAACGAAATTAGATTGTCAGCTTCACTTAGACAGTTTAAGACAAGGTGGAAGGTTTACCCGTTCTCTAATTAGTCAACGTATTTGTAGTCACGGCTTTCTTGTAAAACAATTTCTCTAAATTGTAGAAAATTCCGTGTTTAAATAAATTTTCCGTCTGTCTGTCTGTCTGTCTGCCTGTCTCTCTCTCTCTCTCTCTCTCTCTCTCTCTCTCTCTTTCAGAAATGTGCGGGGGGAAAAAGGAATGTTCAGGAAAATTTAGGTTAAATTATGTTAATACTTAATGCTGAGCACAAACTTGGTTCATGTGGGAGCTTGGTAAATATCAGACGACTAGTGGACGTTCGTCAAGCTCGTTCTCTCAGAAAAACGATTTCTGAGCCCTAGACGGGAATCGAACCGTAACCTTCTGATGACCGGTGAGACGCTCTAACCATTGAGCTACCACGACTCAGATGGTAAACTAGGGTGCAGGTTCGTCATATGTACTGCCTAAGCGGAAGTCACGATATGATAACAATGACTGAAATACTTAATGCTGAACAGAAAGTTTGTTCATGTGGGAGCTTGGTAAATATCAGACGACTAGTGGACGTTCGTCAAGTTCGTCAAGTCCTCCTCCAATATAACCATCTCGCTCTGGTATTAACTCTTGAACCACACCAATCTTCCAATTCTGTCGTGGCACTGAATCCTCATGAACACATAGCACGTCGCCCTGCTTTATCACATGTGCTTCAGAGATTTTTTCACCAAAATGATGCTAAGGAACGATTTCAAATTTGAGCCCTTGAAGGTCTTTGCGTTGTCGAATAGAACCATTCGTGGTACACCTCTTCCTCTGATGAACCTCTTTAGGCATCTTATAAACGTGCTACGGATGATAAATCTGGCAACAGTTTCAGATGTAGAGCACGAGATGATGCACACAAGTGAATAGTGCAATATACGTTTTGTGGACTTCCTTCCTGCATGTGTATATATCTCGAACGAAAGCAGGATCAGCCACATCAACACCGACTCGGATAAGTGCGAATTCATCAGAAATCCTGAAATCTGGAAGAGGTGGTTGGATGGGCGTGTTGTATGGCATTTCTTCTTACTTCTTCTACTTACGTGTTACACATTTAGAGATCTTTTCACTGACGGCTTGCATCCATTTCACCACTCAGAATCTTGAACGGTGCTCAGTCAACGTTTCTTTCGCTGCATTATGCCTGACATGAGGACTATTCCAAATCACCAGGGTCGTAAGCGGATGCTTTCTGGGCAGAATCGCGGGGAAACGGATATCATACGGCAATTCTGCGTTCTGTAGTCTTCCTCTGCATCTCAGAATTCCGATGTCATCTTCAACCAACCCCAAAGATACTTGCACCAGTTCGCACGTTTTTTCTTCTCGGACATACGTTTGGACATGCTTTATCCATAGGTTCGCTTCCTTGATTTCTTCAGATTGTATTTCAAGGGATTTCGTTCTTCGTTTGTCTCATTTTCCTTTTGTCGCTCCAATAAACCTCAGGACGTAACAGGTAACTCTAACGAGTTTATGCAACTCGCAGTACTTGCTTGGTTGTGTTACTTTCTCTAGTCCTTCACTCTTTGTTTCGACTACAGTAGTAGCGACTTTCCTTCCCCTCTGGATTTCACTGATCTCATTTGATTCAAAAACCAGCAGAGCCACTACGTTATTCTGAGTGTCTGACAAAGTGCTTTGTAGACAGTTGTAATCAATTTGGTGGCTGGTGCTACTGCAGATAATAATTCCAATCTTTGTGTAGTAGCATCTGAGATGGGTGAGACTCAGACTACCGAGTCGTTCTATGGACGGCTGAATCGAAGGAATCCCAGAAGGCTGGTCAGGCAGTCGGGTTATCCAAGAACTTTTTAAGTTCCAACTTGGGGAGTTTATCTGTTTATCTGTTAAATTCTTCCCAAATTGTACAAACCGGTAATGTAGAATTCTGACTGCTTACTTCCGCCTATGCAGCCTCGCTGAGGACAGTTTCGATATCGACTATGCAGTCGTAGATGAGACTCTCAAATCCGGAACTTTCAGTTACTTCTTGGTCGATAAGTTTGTCGTCCTTAATGAGCTCAACAATCTTACCGTCCATGCTCTTCAGTTGTGCAAGTTTATCCCCTTAGGGTTGACTAAGAAGATGTGAGTTTTTCAGTTCAGGGACATTTCTGTACTTGATAAGTTCTTGAGAATTAGAAACGATTATTTTGGCATGACTGCGATGACCCGCGCGAATTCTCACCTTTTTCTTGATGTCCACCATTCGTACACTTCCGTCGTCTCGTTGAATAAATCCGTTTAGACTTTCCATTCAAACCGTTTCTTGACTTTCTTTTGCCGGGAGTCAGCACCAAAATGCGTGTACGAGATAATTCTTGAGATAATCTTTGAATATTTTTAATTTAGATTTAATTCAGATTTTCCTTACACGAGAGTAATTGTCTAGACTTCTAGACTTTTTCCTCGATTTTTTTCTCGACTTTTTTTCCCGACTTTTTTTCCCGACTTTTTATCAAATAAACCAAATACCGTTTGAATGTTTAGGCAACATGGTAGACGATTATCAGACTGCTAGTGAGGAGTTAACTTCAACAACTACTCCTTGCTTCAATGCAAGCAAGCCAAAATTAAGGAACTGTTTACGTTAATAACACAAGTTTACGAGTTTATGACAGCTAGGGGAACAGGAGAAGACGCAGTGGAGAGGTTTCGGTTTGAAAAGATATGCTTGAGTAAATTGGTGATATTTATCGCAACTTTTATTGATAGATTATATCGTAGGTGAAACAATAATTTCAGCCATTGTTATGTGTTTCTCAAGTACATGTATTTTCCTTCATTTTTCATCAATGGTTATTGTTCGAAAAGTTTGTTTGCATTTCAGACTTTTTGCAACAATGGTTACTGTCTTGGGCCCAGTTGTTCGTCCGCATAGCTTATCTGGTGGATAAACCGTAGCCAGTGAGCAGTAACAGTCAGGCATGGAACAAGCCAACTCAGATTTCCTTCACTTAATAGGGAGATACCCACTGGATAGTGTTATTTAGCAGATAAAATTTAGGCTGGGTTGTTACAAACATAGATAACGCTGTTCACTCGACAGGACTTATCCACCGCCTAAGCTATCCAGGCTTTGAACAACTTACCCCTGTGGTATTCTACATTGTATCCCATTTAACGAAAAGCAAAAGTGACTTCTGAATATAACAAACTGGCAGATAAAATAACGTTCATTCTTTCTGTTTGGTCATGTAACTTTTAACTAGGCCTTTTGTAAATTTGTATGTTATAGACTTATTTTATCTATTTCAGATGGATTTTTCTGCAACAAATGCAGAGATGAACTACTGAAAGAAATGGGACTTTCAAAGGCAGGGAACTGGCTAAGCCTAAAAGGCTTTTGTGTTAAACTAAATGATCAAACCAAATTAACTGATGAGAATAAGAGCAAAAAAAGAGCACTGTTCGAAGCATTTCTGATGAGAAAGAAAGATCAACAAAGAGAGAAAAAAAGCAACCATGCTTTGATAAAAAAACCTGAGAAATCAAAAACTAAAAAAGTGCAGCTGGGATGGAAACATTTCAAAGAATCAGAGCAAGCTTATGTCCTTGTCCCACTGTCAAAAAGGAG
Organism: Nanipora kamurai; assembly: GCA_036872915.1. Lineage (NCBI taxonomy): Eukaryota > Metazoa > Cnidaria > Anthozoa > Scleralcyonacea > Helioporidae > Nanipora > Nanipora kamurai. The sequence continues at coordinate 643,862 of JBAHVQ010000297.1, read as the reverse complement.
GAGGAAGTGGAGTTGTTCAGCTGTCATTATCCGCCACTAACTTGGACTTGTATAAAACTTTAAACAGTATAAAACTGTATAAAACTTTGGAAAGGAAGAGAACATGATTTTTCACTTGACTAATTTTAAAGATGAGAAGATTGCAGCAACTATTAAAATTAGAAAAGATTATCTGCCTTTTAGTTTGTGTTACTACATGAAAGTGCACAAAATGAAAACAGTAAGGTTATATTTACAATCAAAAAGAATTAGTGACAGTGATAATGAGGTAGAAGATATCCAAGATCATTCATCCATGTTTGAAATAAAGAAGGAAACCCCCCTGATTGGTTCAACTCAAGCGAGACAATCGGTATTATGTCATCAGAACAGAAAATATCATGAATCCTTGAATGCAGATAAGGAAAAAACTTTGTTAGTGGAAAAAGAGTCCAAGAATGTGGAACATAAGAGAAGAGTGCAGTCTGCTAGAGCTGACAGAGTTGTACCAGAACATGCTGAAAACTTTGTAACTGTTCGGGTTAGACATCTTGCAATAGGCTTGCAGTTACGAAGGCTTCCCAGAAGTGCTAGCATGTCCTGTTTATGACTGGATTGGATCCTTGTGCCCAAATCCTGAAAACTTTACCCTTTGTGATCGTTATCTTTGTTATCATTTAGGAACTATGTTTCATCCAGGTCATGGATTATGTGATAGATGTACACTTTCAATGGTGGAGACCGAGCATGGGACCCCATCAGTGTCAGAATCAAATGACGAAATACAGTTTTGGGATTTGGAGATGCTACAATTTGCAGATCTACGGTACCTGATGGATTTACAGGTAGTCGAACAGATGAAAAAATGCTATTGTAAACCTCTAAGTAAGGGTTCAAAATATTAAAACAGTGCTTCTTATTCTTGGTAATCCTTCAGTGGGTTAACCCCGTCTTGCCAAAGAGGGTATTCTTCAATGACTAAGAAGTTCCTTTTCATTCAATTAATTTCCAATTTTTATGACCTGACTGTCCTTTCCTAAATCTATTAGGTTATTCTTAAATTGTTAAATTTATTTGTTACAGAGGAATTACAGTGCCAAAATAACACTGTTTTTTTGTATAATTTAATCCCATCTCGTTTCATTTTATTTGATTTCATTTTATATTATTTTGTATTACAGTATATTGTATTGTATCATATTGTTTTATTTTACTTTACTTATTTTATCTTATTTTTTGGGTTTTTCTTTCAGTATTTTATACATTCCAGCTAAGCTATTCCCAACCAGGTTTTAAGCTTCCTTGGACAAATTTTTGTATTCTTTGTGTCTAAAGCGATGTTTAGTAGGATTTTCTGTGAATTTTGTTGCACGCACTAAAACGACCACTATCCAGGATCGTAATTGCAGGTGTTGGCTTCAGCATTCCCCGTATTTATGTCTATAATCATTCTGTTCTGTGATTAAACTGCATAATTTCCTTGGAATACAGTTAAAGTTGTTAATCCATAATGTTAAGTTATATAATAAAAGTTGCCCAAATTAATAGATTGTAGCGCACTTAGTCATGGATACTAGATGTATTTTCCTATTTTCAGTTTCACGACTTGGGATAAAGAGGAGAAAACAAATAGTTGGTTAGACAACTATTATGTCTCCATTCTTGATACATCTGACGCTACAACCTCTTTCACCTATCTATGTTGAAAATAATAACGAAGTCCTGTTTTGTGGTGATGACAATAGACACGAAGCCGCTACTGAGCCTGAAAAGAAAGGTTTAAAAGAAATTCTTAGCCATTTGGCAATGGCAGTTGATCACACACAAATATCTAAATTTAATATTTCACGCAGCTTCATTTGGGAGGGAACTAAGAGAGCACCAGCTTGTAAATCTTTTTCCACAAAGAATAAAATATCTGTAAAATTCACGGATGATGTTGGCAACAGCGAAGGGATATAGATTTAGGTGGCCCTATGAAGGAATTATTTACTCTAGTTATCCAGTGGATGCTCACTTCTCAGCTATTTTGTGGACATGACCATTGCAAGCTTCTGTCCTTACAGTCAAAATGCCCGGAAGAGAATGATTACTACTTTGCAGGAATAATCGTAGGCATGTCCTTACTAGATGGTGGGCCCGGACAACAATTTCTAGGTTCCCACATGTTTGAAGGCCTTGTTTCGGATCTTGACAAAGTTTTTATTTCAGCAGAAGACGTCTATGATCCAGATGTTGCGGTCGTCTCTTAAACTGCTTCAAAATTCGTCGTCTAAAGAGGAGGCTATCCGTGTCATGAATGATAGCAAATTGCTGACTATTCTTGACCTTGCTGAGACGCTTCAACCTGTGCAGAAGACTGCCGATATTGAGAAGACAGTGGTTTTCACAGCAAAGTGGTTTGTCCTAGGGCGTGTGTGAACCTGCTTTTGGGAGTTTTCGAGATGGCTTGTCTACGCTAGAAGTTCTTGATGCACTGAAAGAAAACCCAGACACCTTTCGCCCAGCATTTTGCCATTCTCAGGAAGAACTCACAGCAGAAACTATGGAAACCCTATTCAGAGTGTCCCAAAGTCCAGTTGGCTCAAACAAAGGTGTTACAGAGAGTTTGGTCTTGTCAAGACGGCATGATTATCTACAAGATATTGAAAAAGGAGAGGATCCTGTTTCTCTGAGTGACATTCTGTTCTTTGAAGCCGGATATAAGGTTTTACCGGCCAGAAAGAGTTATCCCAGTATTCAGTTTGCATGAACCTGAAGCATGTGCAGAGAAATCAAGGTTTCCCAAAGTAAACATGCACTCAAACAGCTGACATTAGTTTTGGAATTCAAAATGGACGGGGCTTCGGCATTGATTAGTTTGCATTGTGTGATTGTTTCTACTGTTGAGATTATTGATGTTTAAATGTATCACTTGCATGTAAACACAGGAAGAAAAGCATGACTGGAAATCTGGTATGCTTTCTAACATATTGACCTTCGAATGACGAACCATACCGGACAAGTAGAGAAAACTCTACTTGGCCCGGCAGGGATTCGAACCCGCGACCTTCGGTTTACTAGTCCGACGCTCTACCAACTGAGCCACAGCTCATAAAATAGATTGAACGTAACCGTGTTGACAAATCATTATAGTATGACAATAGCAAGCGAAAATTGCGGACTCGAACTAAATCACTAAATGTTTTCTGCTTTCGTTGTACAAGTTTCATCATACCTTCGCAAGAGCTGATTTCTCACTTGAAGAATTTCTTTTTTCTTGCGGCTTCTTCTAGGAGTTGGCCAGCGGGATACTTCAGTACATCCCTTCATAAGTGTACTGCCCTTCTACAACGTTGAGTTTCTGTTGAAATTCTGTAAAGGCATGTAGAAAATGAATGACGCGTCTATATTACCGAGAAGAAAAAACTACCTAGTGAGAGGCTAAGCTGAATCAATCGTATGGCAAGTGAAACATTTTTACTGATTACATGATGTCTGGTCGCTAAACATGTAAGTCCGATGTTTTACAGAAACTTCTTTTACAGAATCCAATTAACAATTTTTGTTTATTGAAGGCCATCAGCAAATGCTGCCGAGCTGTTTTTTTTCTTAAATATGACAATATTTGTCAGAGAAAAATTTAACCGGATGAGCCCAATGAAATTGCACAGGTCGACAGATTTTATTTGGGCAAATTAAAACGAGCCCTGATGTTAAAGTTTTAAAATGGAATAAGTCGAAGTTGACATTTAAATTATATCTAATTTAATGATTTAAGATTTAGTTCCAGGTCACATTTTAAATCTGATTTGTCAGTCATTAGAAAGTTGCGTGGGTTCTATTCCCGTCTGGGTTCAGAAATTGTTTATTGAGGTATCAAGCAGGAAGAACGTTCGCAAGTCGTCCGCCATAGCACCAAATGCACACATTCGGGTTTAACAGCCCATTCAGATTAATATATACAGTATGTATATATATATATATAGAGAGAGACAAGTAGCAAGTTCAGAATCATAGAATCATATGAGTAGAGTGCTCGATACCAGGGTTGAGCGGAATAGTACGACAAAACGACAAACTTGAATTACTTCATTTAAACTTTAACCACTACAAATTTGTTTCGTATGGCAAGCGCAGCTTACAACACTTATTAGGTGATTGTCGCGTTTGATGTTGTTGCTTAGGTAACTTGAAACTGGGATAGCACAAATAGAAAATGGAATGTATGAAATAATGAAAATGGAAAATGTATGCATTGAGGACCCCTTTATCTTTCAAGTTCGAACCTAACAAGTTAGGACGGGACTTGTTCAACAAAAGGCGCAACTTCTTGTCATGTTTTGCTCTCTTTTTGAATGACTCTTGTCGCTCCTTCGAACAACAAATCTCTTCTGCCCACTCAGCTTCAGAGGTTTCAATCAAATCAGAAAGTTCACTGACTGAACGAGAAAACAAAGAAGACAAACTCCGTATAGAATGATGGCACTGATGTAGACGTAATCTCAGGAAAGGAAAACCAGTGTTGTCCATGAGCTTGTATCCTTTAACACTCCTAACAGGAGGATTTAATCGCAAACTCAATGGAAGAACCTTGTTTTCCTTACGCCGATGATTAAAATACAAATTACTGCGACACTTAGCAATATGGACTCTGATGTTAACGAGCCTACGGACTCTCGTAACAACATTTTGACCATATTTTTCTCGCAATTGACGGTAAGATACAAGTTCACGGCAACCAGGTGAAATTTCCGAAGAGGTTGGTTGTTCGAAAGAACGACAAGAGTCATTCAAAAAGCGAACAAAACATGACAAGAAGTTACGCCTTTTGTTAAACAAGTCCTCTCCTAATTTGTTAGCTTCGAACTTGAAAGATAAATGGGTCCTCAATCTTTCTTCTAAAGAGTTATCGGAGCTGGAACGGAGAGGTTTAGAAAAAGGTCTTAATTTTGCCATTGCAC